>CM040633.1:9129225-9729225 GCA_022818045.1 Neotoxoptera formosana | reverse complement strand
TTGCATTAGTAGGTATTAAAAACGAACGACTTCGAAAAACGAAGTTTAAAAATTGTTTAGTATAAAATGTAAAATGCGAAACTAATGTTTATACAGTTATTATATTACAGCACTGCGCCACTGCAGGATATGACGCGCTACAGGTCTTGGGCAGCAGTTGACTTGGGGGGACGCGGGGGGACTGAGTACCTCAACTAATTTGTATGAAATTCAAGCGTACTCCTACTTCTTTATACTTTGTTCGTTAGTTTGATTAAAATGCTAAGGACCCTACTTTTTTAAAAGTAGCTAGAGTACTTCTACTACTTTAATCCCAAGTCAACCACTGGTCAAACAAGTCAAACAATTTACTTAAGACTCGTTAGTTGTTTAGTTATTTTAAATATAAAAATATATATTGTACATTTTAACTTAAATTATCATCATATTTAAGCCATGATTATCATTAGGTATGCCTAATCCTTTAAAGTATAAATGGAGTATCGACATAGCCATATACTGCATAGGCGTGCGCACGGGGCGAGCCGGGCGTGCCCCGGCTCGACCGGAACTTTTTTGCGGGCATAGTAAAATGTCTATATATATTTTAATACGGACCCGGACATTTCGCCGCGGGACTATTCGCCGCAGACCGTTTCGCCGCAGACCCTTTCGCCGGCGAATCGGCGAAACAATATTAAGGAAAACCGAGTTTCACCTGAGGTGGTTTTACACAACAAGTCGAGGGATATTTTCGATTTGCGGAGCGGAGCGACGGCGCCGAGGAGCGTAGCGACGAGTGCCGATACACGCGTAATCACTGAAACTTTAAATTTCCATAACTTTTGAACGGTAAGTTTCAGGAAATTTAGAATGGTAATAGTTTCAGGAAATTTTGAATGGTAAGTTTCCGGAAATTTTTTCAAACACTTTTGAATTCAGCATAAGAAACCACGTATATTGAAAATAAAAAATTATATATTTTAACTACAAATATATCATTAATCACCATTTTGTTATTGCTATTGTTGGCTATTAATGGCGAAACAGTCCGCGGCGAAACAGTCTGCGGCGAAACGGTCTGCGGCGAATAGGTCCGGCGGCGAAACGGTCTGCGGCGAATAGTCCCGCGGCGAAACGGTCGCGGCGAGATGTCCTAGACCCATTTTAATATGCCCGTGGAAATCATTAAAATTTTATTTTTCATGATTGTGAAATATAATTTAAAATATATTTTGTGTTTACCTAGCTATCATTAGATCACTTTTATTCTGTACGAAATATTATGTGGGTACTATGACTATAATAAATGATTATTTTCTAATATACATTATACGAGGTACCTAAATCGTTTTAAGATAAGCGGAATGCGGACCTGCACCAGCAAGCGCTCGTGGACGCATGTCGCATACACACTGCTCCACGGAAAAACCCATGCGTTTATAATTTTTCACCGTACTGAAATTATTCAGTATAATTCCAGTTACAAGTTGTTCCTGCGAACGGGTATATTCAAAACTAACATTAGTAAAAAATAAATTAAGGAGTACTATGCAACAAGACCGACTTAATAGTTTATTATTAATGGTTACTGAATCAGAATTAACATTTAGTATTAACATTGACATGGTGATTGACGAATTCAAAATGATGGGAAATAGGAGAATTCATTTATAATTGTTTTTAAATTATACATAATTATTAATTACACATGTATACATTATATATCCTTTATGTATTAATTTAGTACCTATAAAGAATTTTTGTTTATTAAACCAAGCTTTTTTTTAAAATGTTGGGTAATGTGTTTTGTTTTTTTTATACATAACTATTAATTGTATTTATATCATTTGATGTTAAAGAATTCAAAGTTTTACTTTGTAAAATATGTACTCTTAAAATATATGTCCAAAAATTAGCAGTAAAATACTTGATTCTATGTATAGATATAAATACTACATTGTTTTTATTTTACAACAGAATCTACTATGAAGGAGTGTTAGAAAAAAATTAGGGGCACAGTATAAGTATTGGGGCACTAATTGTATCCAGGCTCGACCGGAAGTTGAAGTCTGCGCACGCCTATGCCATATAGGTACATACCGACTTTACGTTCATTTGTAAATTTGTTTTCCATATCTTGAATTCTCGTTGTCAACGAGTTTATTTGCGATTGCAGATTTTCGTCTGTGTAAAACAGATTTTGTGAATCATCAAATCATTAGGTATGCCTAATCCTATAAAGTATAAATGGACATAGCCACACATTATAAGTACCTACCGACTTTACGTTTATTTGTAAATTTGTTTTCGATGTCTTGAATTTTTGTTGTCAACGAGTTTATTTGTGATTGAGGATTTTCGTCTGTATAAAACAGATTTTGTGAATCATCAATATTAATACAATATTGAATTATAATCACGTACATTTCTCCACCCCCACCCATTTGACTTTTTAAAATTTTTTCAACTCTAATATTTAGTACTCCATTCTTGTTAATTCCTGCCGTCAACTCCGGAATTCCTCGAAACCGTCGAATTTCCTGCTCAAGATCCGCCCACGCAAAAGCTAAAAAACTGTGGGTGGGTAGATTATTTATCGCCCCTCTCTGATATAAAACTTCGCCAAAATAATTTCTTTTATTCCTCTATACTGTATAATAAACAGCACCATCTACCACAATATCACTTTATACTAAACAATAACAAAATCGGTGTTTTTTTTTTTAAATCTGAGAACAAAAAAACTTCTTTGTATATTTTCGTGTCTATGCGCATAAACTATTATACATACCCATTAAATTACCTGTTCTGTTTGGCACTCTACAGTGACTTCAAAACAACTCCCTTAAACACCTATAGAACTTACCCAGAGAGAAAGCATTGGTTTCATCTTGATTATACGACGTATCTCAATAGAATATTTCGAATTTGTTGAATTTTCATCATCCATCATAATGTTGTTCTAAATATATTTAATACGCATATTATGTTTTTATTAAATCGTAATTTTTGACTTTATAGACAATTGCAGTTTTTTTCTTATGTAAATTTATTTACCAAAGAATCCTCTGTACGATATTCTTCGGGTTCAAAATCCTGTCGGTTCTTTCCAATAAAAAAAATGGTACAGATTATAAAAAAAGCTATCCATTTTTTTTTCAAAAATATTTAAATTAACTATCAAAATAAGTTAAACAAGTTATGTCACAAAATATAATATTATTTGACAAATTATTATTATTTTGGTATCAAAAACGTTTTGAGCGACGATACAATGAAAAACGTATGAACTAGCTAATACATGTATAACTGTATAACTGTATAAGTATGGTTTTTAATAACATATATGTTGTCAATCAATATTGCCCAAACAATATATTTTTGAAGTAGATACAATTGTTTTGAGCCAGTTAAAAAGTAACTTTAAACATAGTTTAAATAAAATCAAAACCCTATCATTGCGATCCTGCACGACGTACACATGCGTACAGCTATAATTATTACCTATAGAGATTAGAGAATAGACTAGAACTTATATAAGTGTTTTTTAAGTAACTATATACATCGTTTAAAGAAATACTTAGAAGTAGTAGGTATATGTACAATGTACATTATTTGTTCATGTATGCTGGCTATTAGTTACTAATAATAAAAATTGGATACAAATAAATTTCTCGCGAACTAAAAAACTATCTTAACTAAAAATTAATAATATAAATAAAAAATAACAATAATAATAATCTAACTTACTGTTTAATTAAAATATAGACATCACAATATGTTTACGTCTTACAAGTTATACTGTTTCTTCAAATATTATCATATAACTTGTGGTTTGAATTTGAAAAGAATATAAAACGTTGGAGAATGTCCATTGTTTATAAATTATAATGTTTATATAGGATCCGAGAATTCTATGAACTAAGAAATTGAATTTTGGCTTAGTATGAGAGTTTATTTTATTACATAAACGTCATAAACTATAAAGTAGGTTGGTACACTATACCAATACTACCCATATTATGTCCATTGTCAGCGCCGGATTGAGAGTTTTCGCCCCCCCCCCCCCGAAATCACCTATGGTTCAAAAAAAATAATAAGTATAGGTACTAGTATTAAATAATATAATAGTAAAAATGAACATATATTGTACATCATATATATATATAAACTTTATAATTTACTTTTTATTACAATTTCAACAATTTCATTAGATCCTGGCTTTTATTAGAAATTAAGTCATTAACATCTTCATTATTAATACTTTGAAGTAAGTCTTTTTCAACAGACATAAAAAGAAATGTCTCTAATTTTGGTTGAGAAAGACAATTTCTTAAGCGGTTAAGAATATATTTAAGTTTTGAAAAAGTAGTTTCGCACCTAACTTGTGTACAAGAAAGTGTCAATACAAATTTATTAACTATATACAGATGAGAATAAGCTGAAGAATGTAAGTTATATACTTGTGTAATACAGCATATACACACCTGCTGACACCTAAAACCTAATACAATTTTGACAAGCATTTCCTTTACCCTTTTCTGTACATATAGTATTTTCATCACTTTCAATTAAAGTTTCATTTTCTTCATCTCTCAGTTCTTCCATTAAGTTTGAACCAGAAGCAATATTTTTCAGTCTTGGCCATTTTAAAATAAAATCTTTAAGTTCAGTTTGAATACTGCCAGCTGTTATTTCAGGTTTGAATTTCTGAATTTTTTTACTTAAAAATTCAAAGGCTGTAGTGGGTAAATTAGTATTAATGAAATATTGTGGATTTAAGTAGGATATATCTCCATATAATTTGCCATGAGTATTAAATCGTTTTTCCAAACTGCTAATTATTTGATCATAAATCACATTGTAAACATTTATTTCATATTTTAATTTTGGATCTGTTTGAGGTTGGTCATTTGCATTTACTAGGCTTTATTTATTTAGGCTCTACTGCTCTAGCGTGTATTATCGATTGACAATTCTTGAGAATTAAAATAACCAATACACTATACATCAGTATTATACAGCTGACGCATTTATCGTTTTAACCGTGTATTTGGACCTATATTTTACTATATCACTATCTAAAAATACTAGACTACTTTTGTCCAAAAATAATAACGGCCCAAATTTTACGTGGCCCACCGAGATTTTCTCTGTAGCTCGCCGGTTCAATCCGGGCCTGATAAGGCCCAATAGATAGGTACTGTATTAGAAGTTTTGAAATAAACCCAAATGCAAAAAGTATTCTAAATTAAAACTTTGAATTTAAATTAGTGGGAAATAAGAAAACATTAAGTTTTTTGGAAATGTAAAGCTGCTATAGTAGTATAATGTTTTGATATCAAAACGATTGTTCATAACAAAGAAATATCTCAAGTTATCTCGTAAGTCATAACTCATAACATATTATGTACCTACTAGAGTGCTGTTTGAATCTTTAAATTTTTCATGTGCATCCAACAGGCCCGTGTTAAGTTTAGGTGGCAATGGGGCATTTCCCCCGGGACGCCATAGCTTTTCAAAACTATGGGGGATCCGACTCAATATAAAATTAACTTTATTATGGAATATTATGATCGTTATTTTATGGTATGATTATACTCTGACACTGACAAGTTAAGAAACGTTAACAACACCGGTCAGGCAACACCTATTTTTCATCCCAGTCAGCTATCCATGTAGTATTGCCATGCCCCTGCACACTAGTCGGCTGCCGACTAAGTTTCTTAACTGGAATAGAATATAGTATATTGATTGGTAATTAGAAGAGTGTAAGAACAACCAAAAAATAAAGTATACGAGATGTATGTACCTTGGAAACAAATTTAGGATTAAGGAAGAATCTTATTTGGTGGAGATAAATTGTTGGCTAAAACAAATGGTTTAACACAGCTCTACATCCAATATTCAATAACATAATATACATTAATATTATGTTGGTATGGAACATACTTTTGGGAAAACATTATCAAAATACAATATTACTTTTTATACTTTAAATAGGAATATATTATGTCTCTATGTATATTAGACTAGTCTTTTAGGTACAAGAGAACAGAAATATCAGTCACCTAGGTTATAAAACTCACTCATATTAATGAAAGAAAAAATAATAATCATATACTGTCCAAAATAAAAACATTCTTAATAACTTGGTTGTTTGGTAATAATAAATGAGAATTAAAAAATTTCATTGCACTTTTTTACACAACTACGGTATTTAACATAACCTTATCTAAAGTAGAATTAAATCTTTAAATGAATAGTGTAATGTAATATTTCATCAGGAATTTATTATTTAATTGCTTGAAACAAAATAAATAAATTCAATAAACCGCTCAAACATTAAAATTATACTAAATTTACTCAAACAAATAATTTGGAATAAACATTATTAAGTACTATTACCATTACTAATTACCAACTCTCAATCTTGTATACGTATTTCGTATCATTAATAAGGTTCAAAAAAAATTATCACAATATCTATCCAACTAATGACTATTTAAAAATTGAACTGTTAAGGTATACTATTAAACTTAATTAAATAAGAAGATAAATTTTCATAGACTAAAAATGTGATGACGGTTGCTGGTATAACTCTCAATAGATTGGGCCCAATCCCTTTATAAAATCCTCGTGTGCTTTCATACCTGAAATAAAATAAAATTATTGAAATCAATACATTTAAAACATAATTAAAAATATCTTACCAATTTTTTTGTTATGCTACTGGCAGCACCGCAACACACTGTTAAATGACATGTTAAAACGAACTACATATGTATTAATCATGTGATCTATATTTAAATTTTACATGTTTAGTGACAATGAACATGATATAAAAGAATATATTTATACAAAATATTTCTTTAACGTAAACCAAATCAATAGAAACAATAAAAATATTAAAACTTAGTTTATTTTAACAGCACTTATCAGTGTATCGCAACGACAGAACAAATTTTAAAAACCAACTTTCAGAAATTATTACTTTATCATAGTACGGTATAAAACTAAAATGATATTACTTCATCACATTTTTGAAATTGTATAATATATATTGAAAACAAAACAAAATAGGTACCAGTTGTAAAATAAATTTGAATAACTAGGATTAACCATTAAGAAATAAAAGTTTTGAAAACAAAGAAATATAACATATATTACATTATTTCTATTAATACATATACAACTAAGAGGAGTATTGTCATAGTATAATTCTGTCTACAAGAGAAATAGTTTTGACAGAGGCAAGTTTGTGTCAAAAGGCAATAATCATGTAATATGAAACAAAAAAATCAAATAAATGTAGACTGATAACGGTGAATTTTAATTAACTTATTGAGTTGTCATTAACTTTTGTATTTAAGGGAATTTTAAGTTTGAATATTGCACAATTGATGTTTATAATATATACATTTTTATATTTATATTAATATATTTATATAAGGGACAGATAATTTTATTTTCAACACAAAGAATAAAACATTTTATTAATACTAATTATAAAGAAAATAAAAATACTTGGAATCAAAAAACTAACACAGGACTGATAGGTTTTGTTTATGTTTAAACTCATATTGATATAAAATATTAAGTGTTTGTAAATTTCTCATATATCAACAATACAAGACAAATATTTGGAAGCACATGTAATAAATATGGCGATAATCCCTTATAGAATCCACCAGCACCTTCGTACCTCCATGTTTGGGTTATACAATGCCAAGTGCCTCGATATTCACGGTGTTGATCTTGCAGTCTCGCACGAATTACTTGATACGGATATGTCAAACCAGCTGCAATTAATTTTGAAAATGCTGCAAATACAATGTATTCTGATGTTTCCTGTAGTAGATAATTAAACGTGATTAGTAATAAATATATATCATTTGAATAGAAGGGGTGATTAATTTATAACTTACCAGTTTAGCATCAATTGGTAATCTTCTGTATTCATTATAAAAAGTCTTCATCTCCTCGTAAGTCATGAACTGCAGGGCACCATGAGATACGCCAAACATGCCAGGAACAAAGCCCTACAATAACGTACATGACCAACTACTTTTTTTTTGGGAAAGGGTATCTATTATACCCATTTGTTATTTACTACTTAAACCAATACAAAAATAATATACCCGACATCTATCAAAGCGTGTGGAATTAGATTATAAATTAATATGTACTTTTGAAGTTTATTTGAAATATAAAATATGAATGTGTTATACAATTTAGTTTCATTTTTTAAAAATAACTTCTTAAATAATTTTTCATAGTTTTCATATTTTGTGAAATATATTTTTATTTGCTCTTTAATTTACTTTCAGACTTGTAATAATTAAAATGGATCTAATAAATTTATATTAAGTTTAAATTAAATGTGCAAAAAAAAAAATTATATAAATCTAGCCCACACAATTAAATATTATTTATTTCATTCATCAAACTGTCAGGTATTCTAGAATACCTTGTACAGGCCTCGTACACCCTCAGCACCATAAATCTTCCGAAATGCATCCCACATGCCACTGTATGACTTGCTCGGGTCATTGGGTTTATCAAACTGCAAACACAAACGAGTCTTGACTACCCATACTGGATTAGTTATCATTAATGTGAGTATGCCTGCTTCTGCTGCTGCAGTCATATGTAATGCTGGACCTAGTGGTTTTTTAGTGTTGTCACCTTGAATCCACGCTTTAATTGAATTATAACTAAAAATACAAATTGTTAATTTTTAGATATATTAATTTTATTTGGTAATACTAGATTTTCTTACAATAGGAAATAAAAACCCCAAGCGCTTCCTGATCCCCAAACATTTGGTGTAACTCCTTTATAAAGTCCTTTAATTCCTTCTTGTCTAAATATTGTTGTGACAGCATTTCCCAGTCCAGCATAACTTGGTATTGCATTTCTTCCATCATTGACTGTAAGACATATATATTATATTTAAGTTGAAATTAAAGAGGGATGAAATTAACATTAATTACTTACCAGCAAATCTAATTTTTAATAAATCTAGGGGATGAAGTATGAGTGTTGATGCAACACCACCTGAAAATCCAGCCACCAAATGTTCTATTTTTACATGTTGAAACATAGATTTTGTTACTGGCGGGGTGTTGGTCAGCGGCTTGGTTGGTTGTCCCATATCAGGTACACGATTGACTGTTGTTGCTGTTCTAGGGCCAAGAACGTTCATTGTCATACCACTATACGGCCAAACTTTTAATACACACGCACAGTTCAAGAAATTCTATGTAATAGTTGTATAATGAATAAATAAATAAATAAGATTAAATAAACTTTATTGTGTCTTAACCAAATTAAATTAAACTCTTCAAACACTTTATTAACGGAATAATTTTATTTATATATATAATATGTATTAAGAAAATAAATATATATTGTAAATAATTAAATAAACTAACTTATAGATATTAGGTATTTATCACAATTGACTATCACATAGGATTTTATTCGACGACATGTCGAGTACGGAGAAGTATTAATAGGGGTGAAGGTATTCGATGCCTTCCACCAGTTCTAGTGTTCTACCGATCGAAAAAACTTTCTGGTTTGAATGACGTCCACATTATTCTAATCGACGAAATTCAGCAACGAACTTATTAATCGAACGTGAAACTTAACGGCACAGCGATCAGACTTTAGAGAGACGTTTTAACTTTTATTAGAGGGAACAAAAGAGAAAATTGATTTCGTCAGATTATTTAATATTTTTATCACAAGGCCAGCGCACCAGTGCGACCGAACCCACCAACCAAACAATGTCCCCCTTTTTATATGTTGGCAATGCCGGGCAACCACCATGGTGGCATGGCGGTTTCCAGTGTTTCCGCAATATCGTAATCGGATGATTGAATAAGTGAAATGTGAATTGTGAACACGGCTTTAGACGGATAGATTTCTATCTAAAGCCGTGATTGTGAATGCCAGATCAGTGATCACAGGACACAGATGTCACTATGTCAGATATAGTCACAGTGTTTAGCACGTTCCTTTAGGAAAAAAATAATTCGTTCCTTTGAAAAATGAACAAGTTCCCTTTTTAGTTCCAAATAAAACAAAAAAGTCTCCTTAAAAAGTACTTTCAAGTACCAACCAGCTGTAATGATATGCTCAAATATCATTATAATGTATAACAGATTAGTTAAAAATTAATAAATAACGGTCAGACTGTCACACGTAGAAATCGAACACCCCCAATAAAACCCTCATCACGGACAATATAGACGATCCGTATTATTCGATCACGGGTTAAGAAATAAACACGTAAATGCAACGATACAATGTTGCTCGTGTGGCCTTCTTATATGCTGCCAGAGAAAAAGGACGGTCATAAAAGTCTGTGCCGCCGAGAAGAAATCTGTTTCCCATAGGCACGATAGCCTTTGATAAAGCCGTCCGACTCTCTCTGGTCAGCTCATCCGTATCGTCTCTTAACCAGTGCATGCGCATTGCGCACCAACCAGCCAAGCAACAACCTCTCTGTATAGAATTCTACGAGCGAGAACTAGACCACTTTTTGACAAACTCTATTTAGTGTGTTTCTTTCTTTAATATTTTAATTCAAGTATTTTGAGTAATTGCTAATTAGTGTTACCTTGTCGTAAATCATAATACACGACCTAGTCCACAGACAGCTACGAACCAGGTAAGAGTATTAAGACACTTTAAAATACAATATATTTAATGTAATACAATATATTGTACTTGCAATTAGATTGCACAGTGTATCTGATCAGATTCTCGAATACACGACCTCGAGAGCCCTCCGAACATCAGGAGGAAGGTAATAGCGCAATAATAATAATATCCCCATTCCTAATATCATTCTCCCAGCACTTTTAAGTGTAGAGCCACTTATCCTCTTCTTTTCTTTCCTTGTTTTTGAGTTATTACACAGCATCATAAATTATTTGGTAAAAAGACGTTTCGTCCCCGTCGGTTTGTCCCTTCGTGTACACTCTGTATAAATATTATACTTTTTAATACATTAAAATCACTTATTCTTTTTCAAAAATATGAAATTCATAAGTCATCATCAGGGCTGTGAATTTAATGCATTCACATGTTTTTTTTTTTGCTACACTGTATAAAAAAACAGAATCAGCTAAAATTTGTTTTGACTTATAATTATAGTTCAAACACGAAATCTTATTTTACATATTTTTGCATATTTTACGGGTTAGGGCATATAATTGCACATTTTCATGATTTCTTCGTATTAAATTATGATTTGATTCGGTTGATCACACGCTGTTCGACTGTACTTACTGGGCGGTTGATAGACGCGAAATGGAGCAATGTATCGGTCGGAAATTATGGTGCGAGGATGTCCCTGACATCATTCTGGGGCCGGAGCAGAAGCTCCTCCCAGATGATGCGTCTAGGCTACACCGCATTGAGCTATAGGCAGAAAAGCTGTGGCTGGCGTTTGGCAGAATGGTGGAGGCGATACTCGGGCAGAAGGAGACGGCAGAGAGCATCAGGCAGGCAAGAGGTGGACCGGTAGGGTAGATCTATAGCTATTCTGTGGGCCGGAGGCCAGCTTTTCCGGGTGGTTAGAGGCCCCCACCTATGTATAACATATGTATGTATTATGATTATGATGGTGAATAAACGATACGGGAACGGGTGGCAGTATTGTGATAAACAGTTCCCACCCGTTCCTGGTTTTTAAACAGAAAAAAAAAGGTACCTACAACCTACATAATGAGATGCACCATAGTCGTTGAGTACTGAGCATCTTCACCGCCAGTCCGCCACTCACATATACACACGACTTGTATAGTTGTATACAATTTATTAATTTATAAAATTACTTATAACTTTTACTTATAACAAACTAACATTGCATTTTTCTGTTTAAATAATTGTCTTCGACATTTATTTAAAAACACCATCATCTGGATATCGCTGGTAGAACGTACATAACAGGAGACAAATTACAAAAAATAACCTTTTGTCTCTTGATTGATTTTCGGTAAAACAATTTACCTATATTACTTAACCTCCCTAAGGAGTAAGGGGTGATTGTAAAGGGCGAATGTAAGTTGCTACACGAGACCAGCAGGTAAAAAAAAATACGTATGTAAGTTTCTACGCGGCAAAACACAGGTACATATTATGTTAGTTCCTATATAAGGTAATAAAAAAGATTCGTGTGTAATTTCCTACATAGTAAAAAACAGGCGCGTATTTGAGCTCCTACACGGTGGAAAATTATATCTGAAGACTGTAAGTTTCTAAAAGTTCAAACGTCAGTAAGTGTATACTTAACCTATATTATAAATTAGGCGACAAAATAATAAAAATAGGTACATTTTCATAAATAAATAGATGATGATACTAAAAAAAAATCGAACAATACATTTTCATAAATAAATATAATAAAAATCGCATAATGCATTGATAATACAGTAAAATAAAAATCGAATAATACATTTTCATAAATAAATAGAATAAATAATTAAATATAAAAAAAATCGCATAATGCATTGATAATAGCTAATATAAAAAAAATCGAATAATTCGATAAATTATATATGTAAGTTCCTAGGTACAAAAAAAGTTCAAATGTCAGTAAGTGTATAAAAATCGAATAATATTAAAAATAATAAAAATAAAAATAAAATAAGAATAAAAATTGAATAATACATTTTCATATGCAATAATCACAGAGTAATTTTTCTTATTTATTCTGCCGTGTAGGATCTAGTTACTTTTTTGCCGTGAAGGAACTTACGCATGTACCTGTGTTTTTGTGTGTAGGAACTTACACGTCCCGTTTTTATATTTGTGTAGGGATTAACACATAATATTTGTTGTAACTAACGTATGCAATCGCCTATCTACTAGGTCTCGTGTAGCAACTTACTATTCCCCATTGTAAACTCTCCCGATGATGGTAACTACCGGCTCTACTTCAATATAATACCTGGGGTACATGTAAACTCTCCCGAGTCTGAAATAACTTCGACAATTTGGCATTCGTGAATTTATATAAATGAATTTTTTTTCGTCAGGCTTTTGTTCTGGGATTCCGGTGAATTACTGTTCTGTACTTTATGTATTACACTATTACGTATAGGACGTAGCCACTGGCTAGCCAGAGTGTAGGGACCTATATTTTTTTTTAAACGAATATATATATATATATAGGTAGGTACTAGGTACCAAATAAGTGATAATGTAATTGGCTGGGTACTCAAAACACAGGATACATCCTATTATCCTAATAGCAATTTATTTTATTAATAAATTGTATTCAAAAACTCGTAACAACAAAACGTTTTGTCAATAGTAAATTGGAATTGCGGAAATATGAGCCACGAAATAAGGAACGGAGATGACGTAGAGTCCACGATAATATGTACAAATATGATTATTTTATTTCAATTTATTCAACCTATCACAAAAGTTGTCGATTTAAAAAAACCAAAGATAAAAAATTCAGTAAAATCATTGCCATGATACTTAATAACTGCAATAGGTACCTATACTAAGGTTTTTAATATATAGTTTATACAATTGTGTTTTATAATACAAATGTATATTATAAATTATGTAAATTAAACTAAATTCCTAAAAAACGAAAATTTAACACACATAAAATAAATCATAAATCATGAAATCGTGACACGGTACGCAATGTCCCTATAAACATTCATAATTTTTAGATAACCTTTTAAAAAAGGTTTTTTTTGTGAACTTTGAATAACATCAACAACAAAGGTTATTAGTTATTACTAGGGCTAGGATTTATATGCATTTGCATATTTTTTTTGAAACGTCTGGTTACTACTTTTGTTTGAAATGTCCACGGATTACGTCATGATGAAGCAAATGGTGGTTATTTTATTTTGCATATTTTTGCATATTTTGAATAAAATGCATGTTATTGCATATTTTAACAATAAACACCTAAAATGCATGTTTTATGGTATATTTTAGCCGCGGTAGATGGTAAAAAATGAAAAAAGAATATAAAATGTCCAAAAAAAAAAAAAATACTCAAGTATTTATACAGGTATAGTAGATATGTAAAGTGTAAAAACGGAAGTAATCTGGATGAAGATTTTCATTACAATCGAACTCCATGGGAAAATTGAAAACGCAAAAATTACTTCATGTGATGTAGAACGTAGTTTTAGCAAGTATAAAAACATACTAAGATCTGAAAGATGGTTTTTTATTTTTCAAAATGTTAAACATCACATCATTATTTCGTGTAATACTTTTAAATAATATTAATAGTTTATAGTAATATTTTAGAAATTAAAAATTTAGTTTTTGTATTTTGTGTCATATTTAATTACATATTATTTTCTTTGTTGCATGTTTTTGCATATTTTTAATAAATCAAATGCATATTTTACCATTTTTTATTGCATATAAATCCTAGCTCTAGTTATTACTTTATTAGGTTCTTTGACATATTATAACATTATAATATACCTTATTAACAGTTTTTACATTATATTTAAGTGAAAAAAAACACAGAAATAGCGGAAGCTTTATCAAGTGTAAGAGGTAGCTAGTGTTATCAAACATGTGTGGGTTTTTTTTAAATATTATCGTGTACCTACGTCCGCTTTTCTTAGGTTTAGAGTTTTAGACAATATTTTTGAGATGTTTTCAATATTTGGTCCCAGCGCTTCGTCCATGTTGGAAGGAATGTTGTGTTTTCTGAGATCGTTGATGTATCCAAGTTTTACTGTAAGTGTAACCCCATAAAATGAGCACTGGTGGGGGGGGGGGGTATTTTTTGACCATAAGAAATTTATGAGTCAACTTATAAAAAATATTTATAGGTAGGTATGTTGTTTATTTACATTTTACATGCATAACGGCCAACGGCTCTTAATATTTTGGGCCAAGGTTATATTTATATTACCTAGGTTATTATAGAAATTAAAATACCTTTACTTACATTACCTAGCAATTATACCTATCCAAGGAATTTGACCTGAATTTTATAGAACATATTGTAATTTCACAGATATTTTTAATGTAGGTATAAACGTATATACGTACTGTAATTTCCAGGGAAGGCGAGAGCTTTGGTGGGCCGCAGGGCTGATTATTTCCGGTCTGATTATGGCCCTTTCACTTATATATACTTATTTTACTGAGATTTATAAAGCTGTATAGCACTTTAATACAGTAGCGATACTTAATATTTAAGTTGGATGAATTGTAAATAAAAAAAACATAATATTTGGTTTATAAAATCTTTTATTAAAATGTATTGAAGTTAATAATGTAAACAACTAATACAACTGTTACAACTAATACGTGGAAATTTGATCGAACATATTATTATAATATGATACACGTGCATTCGTGCTTCTTTCTTATATTATTAATAACACACACTTTATAAAAACCAATAATTTATTACGCGATTATACCGATCGAACCCTCATTGAATGCGCGTTTGTTTTGTTATCTATATGTGCGTACTGTGTTGTGTATTGAGTACAGTACATAGACATATAGTAGGTAGGTATAGATTATAGATAGTTGACAGATATTTAATTTTGAGCGAACGGACGATAAAGTTTACGTTTTAACTTGTAATTCTAAATTATATAATATATAAATATATAATTTGTATAAAAGTAATT
Source organism: Neotoxoptera formosana (assembly GCA_022818045.1). Taxonomy (NCBI): domain Eukaryota; kingdom Metazoa; phylum Arthropoda; class Insecta; order Hemiptera; family Aphididae; genus Neotoxoptera; species Neotoxoptera formosana. The sequence goes on along the minus strand of CM040633.1, from coordinate 9,713,584 downwards.
TTTCTATTCAAAAAATTAGTAAAATTTGTCTTCTTCCAAATGTCACAGCTCTAGGCCCGAGCCTACAGGGCCTATGCGGCTGTGCCTAAATACGCCGTCTGACAACGGGCCCCTCCGCAGATCCGGGCCCCGAGGCTCTGACCCCTACTGACCCACCCTCTCGCCGGCCCTGGTTATTTCAGTAAATTGTTTTGGTCGTGAAGTACACTAGAACCTATAAAATATTTTAATCTATTGAACAGATATACCTATTACCTACTTAGGTGTACTATTATCAAATGCGTACTGATTTATCATACGCATGGATGTAAATCAATTTTTTTTTATTTTGATGATGAAACATTGAAAACGAAACGAAATAGACTTTGAACATTTAAATGCAATAATACTGAATAATTCATTTTATTATGTAAATTATTGGAAAATTCATTTCGTTATTCGTATAACACAAACCAATGTACACGTAGACATAAAAAATGAATATTTTAATAATCATAAATATATTGTCTGGAGAAAAAAATTATATTGTATATCTGTAATCTCATCACTTTTATTAGAATACGCTTATTTACTGATCTAAATAAAAAAATATGTTTTATTCATCATACAGTTTAATATAATATGTATAGGTAATGTCTCTATTTTTTTTCAAAATAATAATATGCTAAAACATTTATGTTTTACTTTTACTTTTATCCGATATGCAAATTTTGAGTAAGTATCAAAGAACATATTCTACATATTCTATAAATGTGGTTTTATAGTAAAAATATAATTGTGTTAGGTATATATCCTTAATCTCTTACACATAAGTCTTTTTATTAAATACTTACAATATTTTATCATAATTCATAATACTTTTTGTATACCTACAAAAAAACGTGACATACCTGTCTAATTATTGAATTATTGTAAAAAACATATAACATGCAATTTTTTTTATTGTAAATACTAATTAATAGTGTCCAATATATAATATTATGTATCAAATTATTTTATTATACAATTTTAATCTCATAGATAGGTACATACTACCTACCTAACCACTTAATTATTTCCTATTCTTTACACATAATTTGTACAATGTAGGTACATTTTCAAATTGTTTGACCAAGGCTAAATATTCGTTGTCAACAATTTGGGAATATATAATTGGTTAGATATATTAATCTGATATTATATAGGACAGAATCATTATATACAAATTTATTTTCATGAAGCAAGACATTTTAGAGGGGTTACAACCTCAACTGCACAACTAATTTACTAGGCATACATAGTAAAATTGTCAAAATATTTAGATTAATTTTAAGTTGTTTATACCATTAACCTATTGTAGCAATTCCTCCATCACATTGACTTGTACTTCAGTACTTGGCTGACTTGCTACATTATTCACTCCTTTTTATGGTACCTGCCTAGTTATACTACCTATGGGATAATATTAAAAATATATACGACTTATTGGAAAAAATTACTTCAGCATGTATTACTATAAGAAAAATAAATTACTAATAGCAACATAATAATATACATCTTTAAAAATATAGCCGAAACTCGCAAGCATGCCCCCCCAAAAAAATTCCACTTGGGGCAAAATTAAAATTTAATGGCCAAATTAGTATATATTTTGGCACACCTTTTAAGTATGTTAAGTATTCTAATATAGTATACTACATCATATTGACACTTTTTTTTAATCCAGTAATATTTTATAAACTTTATATCATATGTCATATTGAGCATGGTATTAAATTACAAACAGTTAACAAAATCACAGGGGGGCAATGGCTCCTTTAGCTACCCTCTCTTCCCCCAGCAGGTGCCCTTGAATCAATGGGCGCATGTGAATTCCGCCCAAAATGAACTACAGGTAAAATAAGGTACATATAAATTCCGCCCGAAAAAAAATTCAGGTAAAAAAAGGTATACCTATGTAAATTCCGCCCGAAAATAAAAATATAATAGTAAAAAATATTAATATTTATAATAATAAAAAAGAGTCAAAATAAAATCATAAACAATAATTATAACATGTCATGTGCATATAACAAAATAAAAATATAATAGTAAAAATATTAATATTTATAATAATAAAAACAAGTCAAAATAAAATCATCATCAATAATTAGCACATATTATTATGAGTCGTGTATATTGTATAGCATATAAAATTGTTAAAAATTGTTAAAATAGTAATAATTATAATAATAAATACGAGTCAAAATATCACTTCCATACTATTTATTTTTTTTTTTGTTAAAATCCCCAAAATAATGAGCCACGTTTCCTACATAATCATCTATAGATATTTCATTATTTTTATATTTTCTAATTATATTTTGCATGTATATATTTTTTTTTTTTGATTTTGAATTTCTATATTTATGTGGATCATTTATACTATTTATTTTTATGTAATTTTCTACTTGAATTTGTTTAAGTTTGTCTAAAAATATAAAAATATGAGGATGACTAGAATTAAAACTTTTATTAAAATTGGAATGAAACGACTCACACGCATTAGTTGTTCTGTTCAAATCTGCTGTAGCAGCTGCCCATATATTTGGAGGAAAAGCAGCGTCATTACTTATATAATTATTTAATAAATAATCAGAAAATTGTTTTAATCTATGAAAAGTACAATCGCGTCGTACATTCACGGAACGCATAGTTTAAAAATATTTATTTTTCCGGGCGGTACTATTTTTGTACCTGTATATTTTTTCGGGCGGAATTTACATGTACCTTTTTTACTTAAATATTTTTCCGGGCGGAATTTACCATAGACCTTGTTTTTACCTGTTCATTTCGGGCGGAATTTACAATCTCCCGAATCAATAGGCTGACAAGACCGTCTCTGTTCAAAATCGTTTTTTATTGTATGCAACGATTGAATGATTTTTCATTGAATTCAAATTTAATACATCTATTATAGCGACATACCTACTACATGGTAAGGTACACGCGACACTTACTATACAGCACTGCTACAGCCTGTAACAGCAGAACGATTTCCTAGGTTTTATTATTTTTATATTTATTTATTTTAAATGTAGCATTTGTCATCACTTTTTGGAGTAGAAAATGTGCTCCAAGCCTCCAACCGTTAACACAGACAACAACTTGGAAATGTATTACAATGTTTCTCATAAGATGTTATTTAAAGTTTTAAAATGATTATTACGACGCACGGACGTGGTGTTTGTCTCGATACTGGATACCTACTGTAATAATGATGTAATTAACAAAAAAAAATATGTTTAATTGATTAGTCGATAAAAGTGAGTCGTGTAATTTGATAAAAGGAATATCTAGATTTTATTTTAATTTAGTATTAGGAATTTAGGATGGGTCGAAAGTGCGTATCTATGTATCTAATGTACCTAGCAAATTATACATAATCGTTTGTATAGTATTTCAGTATTTGATTTATGTACTATGTAGTATGTACTGTAGCCTAGCTGTTATACTTTTAGGAATTATGTAAATAAAAATACGGTACATAAATAGGTAAAAAGGTTGGAGTGTAGGATGGGGTTTAGTCAGGTCCCACACGAAACATAGCAGGTAAGCAGGTACATATGTAAGTTCCCCCACAAAAAATACACTTACGTAAGTTCCCACACGAAATAAATTACACTTGTACGTAAGTTCCAACACAATATCAGATTATAACTTAAAAATAGTTACACAGTACTATATGTGAAGTGTTTGCAAGCTTTCGCAATAAGCCAAATAAAATTTGATTTTTTTTATTATGATTATTATTTTATACCTATACATTATATTATTAATTTGTATTATATATTATATATAGACAAGATTCAATTAAATATTGGATTGGACTTTTTTTCGCGCAATACAAAAAACAAACAAATTTTAACAGGACCAACTAAGTTTAAGTTGTCAATCCCAAGTCTGAATAAAGTGGGAAGGAAGTTTGTATTCTATATAATTTTTTTCGTGCGCGAACTTACGTATGCATCATACCCGGGGGTGATTTTTACCTGCTATACCCAGTGTGGGAACTTACTTTCGCCCTGTAGGATAATACCTCATTTTTTTTGTCACGTAAAAACGTCACAGTGTAAGAGATTACAGTGTCTTATTTTCAGGTATAAAAAGGTTACCCATGTAGGAGTTTACATAAAACAAATGGGTTTAAAATTTTAAATAATGCTCTTTGCTCAGACCTTTGAATTATTTACTATTAACTAATTACATTATAGATAGGTATTCATTGCAATTTTCTAGAATTACATTATTAAGGGATAATTTAAAAAAAAACCTACACTAGATTTTACAACAGGCTTCATCTTTCAACTTCGTCTTAAACTTTTAATAAAATCGAAACTTAAACCCTATTTTTAAAATCATCGTTTTTCACTTTACACTTCATTGTATAATATACATACACATGTACATTGTATAGTATATACTTGTATTTTATTCCTTGATTTGGCGCTAGTAATAAAGTGTGTTCACTGAGTATTATAAAGTAGTCTGGGTCTCAATTTATTATCAATGCTATCCCTTTAAAAGGTATGTTAATTTTTGTCTCGACTCTCGATTAATATTACCTAACAGCAGGAACAGGCTTTCATTTTCAGTTTGTTTATTTTGATTAGTGCAGGTAGACGTAGCAACCACCTTCCTATTTTACGCGGCAGGTAGGTACATAATAATATTACAATGGGTTTAAACACAAAAACGCATCTTTATAATATCTTATGTCGACGGTCGGTCTCGGCGCACACACACTGCGGGAGAACGGTCCTTATTATTATTACTATTGTTGTAGGCTGAGTGTATAATAATATTATGTATATTGTATATATATATATAATATACTATATAGGCAATAGGTATACATACGCGGCTGTACAGATAGTGCGTTTCCGATCGGTTTGGTCGAAATATTATTATATTTTCTCGGCGTACAACACCTGTCTTATCGTTGCCCCGAGATGGCGGTACTCGACGTTTGGTAAGGCGTGCAAGAAAGCGATACGACCTGACTCGCCGCCGCTCGAAAACGATCGTTAACACAATATTATTCTCTCGACCAGTCGTGGGACCGGTTGATCGTCGCAGGCCACACCGCCACCACCACAGTCCGGCAGGCGGCAGTCCGCATTGTCCGCGCGTTCATACTATATTTTCATTGTGCCGGTAGACACAGCACGACACTCACGTCTTATCGCTGTCCGCGCGATGATGTCGCCAATAATATACACGATCGTCACCGTCCTGCTCGCACTCTCGTCTGTCCTCCCGTCACGGGTGAGTATCGCTCGACGTCCGTCGTCGATCGTTAATATTTTAAACACCGGCTTATGATTTGTTTTTTTTTTTTGTAAAAAAATACTGTACGTTTGTGATCGGAAAATTGGTCCACCGGCTGCGCGTAGTTAGGTAGGCTGCAGTAGGTACCTACATATTGTTATAGATTATTATATCATATTAGGTATGCGCGTGTATCTTCCGACGTGTTTCTAATTTCATCTCCTTGCGCTCGATTAGCCGCAGGTAGGTATCTGGTATACAGATATACGTAATAAATAATAATACATAATTATTAGTCGTTTCACTATTTTGCTAGTACCTATATCTTACTATGTATAAGTATTATAATAAGTACCTACCAAATACGCGGCGATACGTTAATTACGTAGGTCGTAGGTAGTCGTAGTTGGGTGGTATACACTAATACAATAATACACTATATTATATATAATATAGATTGTTAATCTCAAGAGTTTGTTGTGATCGTGCTGCTGTTATGCAAAATATTTTTCATTACGAGAACGCAAAACGAATTTAGATAAGTCGATCGATTTGCGTTCCAACTTCAAAATATTTATAATAATAAAATCGCATATTAATTCTAAAACTTCGCTAGATAGCGATTCTTTTTCTTCTCTTAAAACTCGTATTTAGTTTAGTAATTATTTTAATTACCTACTTATTTACTGTTGTATAATCCGTATTCGTTTGACTACTCGCGTGTTATAGTTTTTATACGCACTTAGTCTTACACACCTGCGTATATAATCATATAAACGCTAACAAGTAAATCTTAAATGGTACATACAATATTCGCTGTAGGTTTGATTACCTCAATAATTTAAGTAATACGTTTTATTTGTTTGTATTGTACCTATGCGACGTATCTACCACCTATCCAATAAAAAAAAAGTATTTCAGTACCTAAAATAAGTATGTAGGTATAATATAATATGTACATCTATATAATGTTTAATGTATTTTATTGTTGAGTTACAATTTAAATAACACAGGCAAAAAATAGGTAAGTTAAAAATATATCATGCTTTCTTCATTTATTAAATGGTCGGTTATATTTTTATTTTAAATATTAATATACCTAAAATGTAGAATATTGGTGGATTAACATCTAATATATTCTACAACAAAATCGTATTATATCCACAATTATATAATCGTTGAAAATGTGTACCTATTTTGTGTCCTAATAAATAAGACATAATATAATAGTTTGGTTTCATAAAAAAATTGTATTTTAATATTTAAAATTTTAAAATAAAAGCAAAAGCGTTGATTTGAATAATATACATTTTTGATACCTTGATCAAAAAATGAAATATTCCGAGAATAGCGTGTTGTCGACAGACAACAATACTACATACATTCTATATAGATTACTTTTTGTAAACAAATAATAATGTTTAAGAAATCAGTGTTGTTAACTCTGCGAAATGGTTTTACTTTTAATATGAGAAATATGAATATACATACGTCATACAGTATACACACATGAATAATATATGTATCTATGTGTTTTGTTCCTACATTTTTGATAAAACTCATAATTTCATGCATATTTTTCTTTTTTCTACGAAAATGTGAAGTTTTCAACGTAATAATCTTATAAGTACACCGGGTGTCGGGTGATCTATTTAACGGATAATTTAAGACACTTGTTATTTCAAAAACTATGAACGATTCCACAAATAATTTTATTGCATAATTTTAAATCGGTAAAAACAAAATTTTTCTAAAAAAAATGTACCTTGCACTATTTTTTATCGTTATTATTTTTGTAATTTTTTTTTTTTAATGACATCATGCATTTTTAATTCCTTATTCCAAAGCAAAATATTTTTTAGAGTACTTCAATATTGTATAAAACTTGTAATTTAGACAAGTACCTTATTGTGTATCAATTATAATACTAGTAGGTAATAAAAGTTTTGATGAGCTGAGTAGTATGATATTGATGTATCTCTCAAAATATTGGTCCAATACCGTTCATCTAAACTTTTAATACTTATAAGTTATAACTTATAACTAATTATATATAATATATATATAGTTATAAATTAATTTTCCAAAATTTGATTTTTATGTATCAAAATACTCTAAATAATATTCTGTTTAGCCGTTTAGGACTAAATTAAAATTAAAATAGTATGTTGTCATTCAAAATAGTAAAAAAATTTAAAAAACGACAGAGCGATAAAATATTTTTTTTCCAAAATTATTGTTTTGTAATGATTTAAAATTATGTGAAATAAATATTTTCAAAAACGTTGGTGTTTTCTGAAATAATGATTGTCTTGCGCGTTGAATTGATCACCATGTTTAGTTTACTAAACATATAATAGTACATAATATAATACTATATGTACCTATCTGTAAATCCAAGAACATTTAGAATACCTATGTATCATGTAAATATTTTGTAATTACTAATTAAATTATAATTAGTGTTTTGTTATATCTGAATTAAATTAAATGAATAATTGGATAGTTTTAATTGCATGCATTTTATTAAACGCTGCGAGAGTGCAAGACTAGAGTGCTAGAATATATTGTGGTCATTGGCAATATGACATCAACTTAACAATATTATAGAATTTCAAAATTATAATACAAATGTCAAGGGTACATAAAACAATTTTTTGTTTTGTTTTGATAGTGACATTTAGGTATTATAGGTGTAGGTAGGTATAGCGTACCTATTTATTTCTTCTGCTGCAACTGTATATATTAAAATATTATATATACCTATAGCTTATAGGTATAGATATTACCTATAACTATAGTTAAATCATATGGTATATATTTTTAATTTAAGTAGGTGACATTTTGTTTTAATATTATTTTTATAAATATATAAGAGTAAAGGATGTGGCAATTATATGAGCTAGTAGTTTCTTTCCACCAAATCATGCGACTGCGTGTTGTATCTGAGAGTCTAAATAGAGAAAAAGTCTTTATATTATTATGTATTTTAGTAGTTTATTTGGTAATTTAATGTTTACATTATACAATCGTGTTTAGTTGTAAAACGTTTTTTATTTTAAAATTTAAACTAAAAATTGTTTGTATTTCGAATAAAATAATTAAATGCGTAATTTTTTATAGTAACAACCTAGTCATTAAAATTCAAAATTAAAGTTTATGAAAATTAAGTGTATGAAAGAAAGTTACAAAGTTAAAAAAATTAAAAAAATGTAAAATTGTTTAATTATAATAATTCATCAAAATAAGTATTGATATATCATGTACCTACTATGTTTACAATATAATAATCAATTACCTAAACTATAAACAATTCTAAAGGAACAGTTGTCATATTAAAATATTTATAGGTAATTTAAAAATTAAATTATAGTTGTATTGTTATAATTATTCACTACGGTCTATGTCCAAAGTATTATTTACTTAAATTATATGCTTTGTTATGTCATAATAAATCGTTTTTTAATTTGCTTATGTTTTAAACGCGTGGAATTTTGTTTTTAATGATGTGTTGCATAGATTATATTTAAGTAAAAAATTATTATATAATTAGTTTTTTCGAAAATATGTATAACATATATGTATACTGTGTAGATAAGTTGTAAGTACTCAAATGTACGGAGGTACGAATAATTTTAATTGTTATATACATCACACAATAATTATATCCTTGGTGGAGGTGGGCGCGAAGTAGGCGTAGGTATATCTATAGAGACATAGGGTATATATGTATTTTATCTGTTTTTTTACTTAAAAAAATGTTCGTTATTTTTCTTGATTTCAGGCTAATGATACTTGTATTTGGTACGGCGAATGTGAAAAAGCTGACGAATTTCGTGTACTTAATTGCCGTTATAATGGACCCCCAAAACCATTGACTGACCCAACGTCTATAGATGTTCTTAAAACGTGGTGCCCCGATTTCATACAAGATCATTCAAAAGGTAAGTCGATGTTTAATTTAAATATAATTTATTATACAAATTATAAGTTAATAGTTACTAAAATTGTATTATAATTTAAATCATAGATTTAAGTAAAATTGCTATTTTAATTTATGATGTGTTAAATAGTTTATAACTACCTAAAAGATAATAGTTATATAGGCGTAATAGATAATAATAATTTTCTACGAAGAAAATATTGATATAGGTAATACTCTAATTTTTAATATTATGACTGTTATACATACTGACAACAGTTAAAATTGTACCTACGAACAATTTTTTTCTTTTAATCAAATAACAAAAGTGATTAGCAATATGTGAATAATGAAAAATCTTATAGGTAACTTTAGTTCATATGTACTAAATAGAAGCATAAATATGAAACTATTTTTATTTTTATTGTGTATATCAATATCATATTCATGATAAATTTATTAGATACTATCTTTCTGCATAGGTAAAAGAATCATTTCAAAATGTAATTATCTAACTATTTATCTGTGTATAATAGGTATTGATCCGCTTGAAGATTTTTTAGTCAGCTGTATTTTATATTTAAATTAAAATAATTAAATTCAAATATAAGTTATATTTCAATGTATAGGTTAATGTAGGTTCCTATTTACTTCAGTGGAATTAGTGAATTATGCTATTAAGTAATAAAGTATTGAGTACCTAATATTACTTAATATTACTTAATGACCTATGAAATATTCAGGTTAGTTTTAAAGATCTTTTCATAAAACCAGTTACTCTTTTATAATAATGAGTGCAGAGATAGGTACTATCCAATTTAGTTATTTCATAATAAATTGAAAGTTGAAGGTAAATTAAAATGCTTAAATTAATAATTCCTTTCTTCTGGTAATAATGTAATATACTTAAACAAATAAATAGGCATCAATAAGTTTTGCATTACTGTTGTAAATATAATATTGTCATAATATTGACGCAGGTACAACGCGGGTTGAAAAATGTACCCTTCGCTCTCGACAAATCCAATTATCGTTATTTACCTACCTTAAACTTGTTTAAAATACATCTCGTACTCTATAAGAACGAACATTTATTTTTATTTTATAGGTAAAATTAACCGACTATAGCCGAACGGCTGTATGACATAAGTGCCAATATAATATTATATACCTGTTAATTGTTATACCTAAAATAAGCGCCAAAGGTACATATTATATACATTGTTTGATTTTTTCGAGTTTATAAGAAACTGTCAATAATATACATACAAATAAATATAATTTTAATAAATTGGTTGATTTTTTCGATTTTATAAAAAAATTTTAATATCTGGTATTTAATATTTGTTAGGCCTAGGATTTCGGCGCTTTCGTAAGATACTCCTTTTTTTTTTTCTTATCTCATTTTGGCGCTTATGTATGTCTTCCACCGAGCCCAGCAATACAATTAAAATACCAAAGCCTTCAATAAAAACATGTGTATTTTATTTTATTTTTAACTCCAAAGGTTTAACTCTATATACCATACGTAAGTATATGAGTTAACGAATTAGATTAGGTTAGGATTTTATTCCATATACAACATCGAATTGCACCTATAATATTAAGATTAAATTATTTAATATGAGGGTCTGTGTAAAGTATGAATAGTGAAATATAACCTGATAATATAATTGTATAAAATACGAAAAAATATGCATAGCCCATAATAGGAATGAAAAAAAAACGAAAAATCATAATATAGGAAAATAATACACGGGAACAATAGTTTGTAGGAAAATATTATGATGGAAAAACTTTAATCGGGAAATTATAATTTAGGAAAGTACAATAAATAATATAATATATATAGTTTGTAGGAAAATAAGACCAATGAAAATATTAAGCGAGAAAATAATTTATAAGAATTTAAAAATAGGAAAATATTTATACTGGAAAATAATAGGTACACCAAGAAAATGTTTTACACTAAATAGTAATAGGTATTCTAGAATATAATTTTGTAGAAATACTAACCAATATTCCTGATTATTACTTTAAAAATGTATTTGACTTTTCGGTGAACTTTTTTTGTTTTTTAAAGGAAAACAACCCTTTGAGGAATCTTGTATTACATTTTCAAATCTTAGATATAAAAAGAAAAAAAATTAGGAATTTTTAACTCAAAATAGTTTGCGAATTTTGTCAAAATTATAACTTCAGATATAGGAACTCTAAAAAAATGATTGTGGATTTATGCTCACCTTTTTTGAATTTTCACCATCAATAACTTATGAGGAGCATTGTATTACATTTTCAAGTCTTATAAGTTTATGACTAAGCAACAATTTTTTATATCATTGTAAAATCATTACATTCTTCGCTCCGCTCAGAATCTAAAATAAACATAGGTAAACATTTTAAGGAGCACGCGTATAATAATTTATGATCAGTCGTTGAGAAAATAAAACGGTTGAATCTTATTACAATACAATTGTCCCGTATAGTTTAAAAATCGTCCAGATTATTATTCTTATTATTATGAACATTATATTTATCTAGTACAGACGTCATTGTAAGTAAATAAATTGTATGTATAAATGTATAATGTATAAAATTTATATTAGTTACCTTTACGGCTATACCTACATGAATTTAATTTTTATAAACACACTTGTCGTTTATATATGACACAAATACTGAAATACTACAATATAAATCTTATTCATAGATAATTCAAGGATAACGTTTAATACATTTAAATATTTTATAATAAATACATTTTTATTACTGTAAAAGTTAATATTGAATGTGCGTGTGTGTTACCAATTAAAAACTATTTTTGCTTATCTATTAGTTTACAATCGTTTTCAATATAATACAAAAAAAAGAAATGTAATATATTCTGAAACATTTATTAGATTTACTTGGTAATGAAAATTCAATCTTAAAACAATAAGTACCTACTGCCTACTGGCTTACCAATATTTTGTATAGAGATACTTATATAAGTATATTTTTATACATATATAAGATGAAACCCATTTATAAAAACAATTTATTTTAAAATAAAATTAGACATTTTAAGATTAATCATATTTAACTATTTAAGAATTTTGATATATTTAATTTTGTATGACATTTTACCCACTCCGTTATTTTTCAAAAATACTTAAAAATTTTAACTCAATTTTATTTGCTGAATAAAGTAAGGATAGTTATTGCAATTTCAGATGAATAAAATTAGATATCACATTTTCATAATTTCTTGGAAATATAATATACTAAAAATGTTGAGTTCGTAAATTTGGTATAAAAATTTATAATATGCATATTAAGGTATTGTATGGCTGTGTTTTGAAGAGTTTGCATTGAAAAGTATTTAATAATTAATAAGTATTAACTAAAATAATACTTACAAATGGGATTATATTATAATAATTTATGTTGCAAAATTTGGAGAGAATTTTTTTATTACAGCTGATTGAATACTTGTTAATTAGTATATAATAATATGTATTTACATTGTATATTTGTATACAACAAAAATGCGTGTCTTAACACTTAACAGTTAATATTCAATTTAAATAGAATTTTAAAACGTCAAATTGTGTATTCTAATTGTAAAGGATTATAGATACATGTGATAATAAATCGACCTAATGTTTGTAACTATTTGAGTAATAAAAACTTAAAATTCATAGTTTTTAATAATGTGTACCTATAAAAAAGAATTATTTATAAATTTATAATGTATTTTGTAATATATATTTTATTTAATATGTTCTAGAACGTATAAGAATATGATTTCAATATTTAAAACATTACATATTTGTGTTTATAATGTTGTGGGTGTGGAGTTGAGCCTACGCGGCTCAGTGCATATCCTAAGTTTTTATAAGTCTTACCCCTGACATAATGCCCAAATTACGCCACTGGTGTTGATTCTATTAAGTTAAAATCAAGTTTCTGCGACTTTTAATTGTTATTTATATAATTTAGACTTGAGTATTTGTTAAATACCTAAATGAATTTGTGTCGGAACGTCATATTTTAATTTATATCGAATTTTGGCATATTAAATTTAACTTTAATAATAAATAAAACGACTAACAAGAAATCATTTGACCAACATTAAAGTAAAATATTATTATTTGAGAACTCTAAATTACATTATTAACAATTCTAAATTGATTTGTTTTCATTAAATAGATAATTGTATTATTTTTATTTTATTTGTATTTGAACTTAGTATAAATTAAATCAACAATGTTTTGATAAATAAGAATTAGGATTATTCTACAAGCTAAGCTAACAATAATTTAAAGATGGTTATAAACGATATTTAAATATGTTTAATGATTAGCAACAAATATGAACGCTGATTTAATTGGAGTACCTACCTACCTATTTGCGCGTCCATAATATACCTAATCTATAGTTTATGGGCTTTATCCATACACTCGGTGAGTAAATATCGCGGCTTCGAATATAATGCATAATATCTTAGAAAAATGCAATTTAGAGAGGATATTTTTCCTATTTCAGAAATAATTCATTTTATTAGAAATAATTTCTAAGGTTTTGAAAATCAATTTTTTATAAATAATGTGATTTAGTATTCATAAATAGATTATCGAGTAGATTCCATCGGTGCTTATAGACTCATTTATAAAGAGGGGGCGACAATTTAAGGTATAAACTTAGTTACTTAGTCTTTGTCTACTACAGTTTTAAATAGCGTAGGTATTATAAAATATAATATACATTTATTTTTATTAATATGTTATAAGAGGACGTCGTATCTGCATGACGTGTCAACTTACCGACGCATAACATAACAAATTTTATGTTCAGAATATACCATTTTACTCTATTACTTTTAATATATAATAATTAAATAGTGATTCTACCAATCATCAAATTTTAGGTTAAACAATTATTTACGGGGCCTCACCGTAATTTTTTTTTTATATTTTAATTTTGAAACAAATTATGGATATTTTAACATTTTAAAAATTTTTATAATTTTACAAAGAACAAAATCGAATGATTTATTATATTCATAATATATTTCCCTTGAATTACATAAATATTAATATATTATCTTATACATATATATTTATTTATTTGCCTTTATCTTGATATTTATATCTTGTCTTGAACTGATTCTAATACTATGTTATGAAGTAACTATTAAAGCTTTAATAGTTTAAACTCATTACACATATTATATTTTTAATCGCAATTTATTTTGTTTTGTTTTATTAGATGGACAAACTCTTAATACGTGTTGCGGTGTGGATCAGCTTACAACATTAAGCACAAGTATTGTGCAGGCTGCAAACTTCTTACATAGATGTCCGTCATGTATGAGAACCTTTGGAAGATTTATCTGCGAGTTGGCTTGTTCGCCGACGCAGAGCCGATTTATGAACGTCACTAAGGTGACGAAAACAGGTCAGTGCAGTACTGCAGTTTCACGAAAATTACAATTTGCTTACTACGAAATTGTACATAAATTCATGAGTTATTCGTTCAGTTGTTACTTGTTAAATACAATAATTTCCATTGAATCTCAGATATTCGTCGTTGACCGTTGACCTATGAACAACGACTACGCCATAACTGTCTCACTATACCGCACACTATATTAAAATAAAATATTATGTCTACTATCTAGGTACTTCGATACAAGAATTGGATTTTTATATTTCCAATTTGTATATGCAAGGCGTTTACGATTCGTGTAAATCCGTGTCGAACCCGGCTACTGGTGAATTAGCGATGGATGTTATATGCTCAGGAGCAATAGGCTGTTCTGCACAAAAGTAAGTGTGAATATAATAATAAGTTGTACCGATTTTGGATGAAACATCTATATTATCCTCATAATACCTTCTCGGAAATGTTATTTAATGCTGCAACGGATAGGTATTTAATTTATCAATTTATTTTTGTTCTCAATTATTAATACACGTTTGTATTCTATGTATTCTATAACTTATATTTTTACGTTTAGCGGTGTACCTAAATGATATCATTTTTTTTTTAAGATGGTTTCGATTCTTGGGAAACAATCCATATCTAGGTTTTGTCATAAATTACATACCAGTTATGAAAACTGAAAATTCCCAAGGGTTTGTAGCCCCAGTAATACCTTGTAATCAACCGGTCGATGTGAGTGATATATAATTATTGTTCATAATAACATGCCATTAAACATTTCGAATTTCAGAATAAAACTACTGCTTGTAGCTGTATGGACTGCGAAGAAAGTTGTCCATTGCCGGTCAAAATACAAGAACCTCAAAAATTGCTCAATGTAGCAGGTATTGAAATTATAACTGTGTCATCGGCAATTTTGTTTTGTTTCATTATGTCGATATTTGCAGGATTTGTGTGTTTTAAAGGTAATTTTACGATTTAACCACATATTATCTATGTATGAACTTATAATTGTGCCGAAATAAACACAAATATGCTATATTTTATAGTTGTCAATAAAATAATAGAAAACAATTATTATTAATATAATTTTATGTTTATTTACTAACCATTTATAAAACCTAATTATGTTTCAGATGTACTTATGAAAAGACGCAAGAAAAAAAACGATAAGCACAAGTATAAAGTTGCAGAACATTCTAAAACAAAACATAAAAATATGTTGGGTACAGTTTTTTATAAAATTGGAAAATGTAAGTACAAATGAAAACTGGGTATTTATAGCAACAGTTTATTTACTTTAGTAAAATTACTAGTTCTATTAAGAGCTATTTAAAGCTATTTTTTTATTATTTATGTTTGTTTGTTAATTATTTATTATAATTATAGATTTCGCGAGTAGATCACATATTTCACTTATGGTGTCAGTATGTCTGATTACCACATTAAGTCATGGTATTCACTACATAAAGATAACTGTCGATCCTGTAGATTTATGGTCATCACCGAACAGCCAATGTCGGCAAGAGCGTGAATATTTCAACACGAACTTCAAGCCATTTTTCCGAACTACACAAGTCATTATCGTACCAAACGGAGTTCGAGATGTAAATTTATTTCGAAAATTGACTAATCAATATTAAATAAATTAATGCAATTAATATTTTAGGTGCTCTATAACACATCTGAAGGTTTGTATACTTTTGGACCAGTGTTCAACCGTACTTTCCTGCTAGAAGTTTATAAATTACAACAGCAAATTGAAGCCGTAAGTATTATTTGTAAATGTTCGAATGACGTTAATATTATATTATTAAAATATACAAATTATATATATGGTGCTATATTTTTCACAAACAGTTGGGCAGCCCATATAATGGGCTAGACAAAGTGTGTTTCGCACCACTTGTATCTAAATTCAAAGGTCCACCACAAGTTTCGGATTGTGTTGTCCAAAGTGTTTGGGGCTATTTTGGAAACAAACCTTACAAACTGAACCGACCTCATAACCCTGACAGTTACTTGGATATATTAAAAATATGCTTTCAGTAAGTTGAATATTTAAAATTTAAATATTTAGGTATTTTAATAATTATTAGTTAATTTATTGTGAATGTGTATACATATATAACAAAATAAAATATATGATGTTGTATTTTTGTTTACTGTTTCCAATCATCCATATTGCATACCCCCTCATTAAAGTTATAGATACCTACCTCCTGTAATCAAACATAATTTTTTTTAACATATTGTTTTTTCTTTTTTTAGTAAAATTTTAGCAATAATTGTTCGCACATAGGTACGCTTATCGTTATAAAACATTATAATTAACATATAGTATATTTCCAATTAAAAATCAAAAAAAAAATTTCAGCCATTAATAATAAATAAATTACTTACTAAAAAAACTATTTATTGGTTAAAAATTAACATAAATATCATTATTGTTTACAGGAACCCGTATAATCCACTTTGTTTAGCACCTTACGGAGGTCCAGTGGATCCGTCTGTTGCTCTGGGAGGCTTTTCCAATTCCAGTGAACCGATAACTAAAATGTCTCCTTATGAAAAAGCGACATCGTTGTTATTAACATTTGTACTCAACAACCACAACAGCAAACCGTTGTTAAAAGATGCACTAGAATGGGAAAACAAGTATAGCGATTTGTATTATGTTGTAAATTCCCCACGATTTGTGTGTTAAAATGTGCGTATTTAATAGGTTTTTAGATTTTATGAAGAACTGGACTAGGGTTTCGAAACCGTCTTTCATGGATGTAGCTTACTACTCAGAACGTTCGGTGGAAGATGAGTTGGACAGAGAATCTCATACAGATGTGTCCACAATAGCTACAAGTTATTTAGTCATGTTCTTGTACATAGTTTTTACTCTTGGATGGAGTAAAATAATATTAAGTTTTTTCGGAATAGTAATCGTTATATCATCCGTCGTTTGTTCGGTCGGTTTCTATGGTCTAATCGGTTTACCGCTCTCCATGATCGTACTGGAGGTAATATATATTATATACTCTATATTTTTTGATTATTGTTGTTATTTACGTTTTTATTTCTTCCTGTTTTAAATACTATTTACTTTTCATAAAAATAAATCTTATTATGTTCGTTTTATCAGGTCATACCTTTTATTGTTCTTGCTGTTGGAGTAGACAATATATTCTTAATTATTCGAACATATCAACAAATGGACATGAAAGAAGATGAATTGGTTCCCGATTATATCGGCCGTGTTTTAAGCAAAATCGGACCGTCGATTTTCATCACTACTCTTGCAGAAATCACATGTTTTTTTATCGGCAGTTTGTCAGATATGCCTGTTGTTAGATCTTTCGCATTATATGCCGCGATGGCTTTAGTGTTCAATTTTTTGTTACAGATTTCTTGTTTTATAGGTTTATTATCGTTGGATGCTAAACGAGTAAGTATACCTACGACCTACCTCGTTATAATATATAGGTGCTCAAGTACCTATACTTACATGTGTTTATTATTTTGTTAATTCAGAAAACAGTTAACCAAGAAATTAAAAAACAAAGTTTAGTGTACACCACGTTTCAAAAACTCTACGTTCCAGCTTTAATGAACAAATATGTTAGGCCATTGATTGTATTATTATTTAGTGCTTGGCTTTGTATGAGTATTGTGGTTATTCCGAAAATTGATGTGGGTCTGGACGTTGAACTAACTATGACCCATGATTCTTATGTGCTTAAATATTTTAAAGTAAAGTACCCATCAATATTAAATACTATGAACTAATTTAACTAAATATTTATTGTTCGTAATAGTTTATGAAACGTTACTTTTCTACTGGACCTCCTGTTTATTTTGTGGTCACTGACGGGTTGAATTTGACCGATGTCAATAACCAAAATCTTCTCTGCGGTGGTATTCATTGCGATCCGTATTCAATCTCCAATCAAATTTATAGAGCTTCAAAAATGCCAAATTTGTAAATTATTAACGCAACCGTTTCATTGGGTATTATCTAATGTAAATTTTATTAATTTTTAGAACATATATAAACAGGCCTTCAACATCGTGGATCGATGATTACTTCGATTGGGCTACTCTTCCGAGTTGCTGCAAAGTTACTCCGAACAATAGTTTTTGTCCGCACAGCAGTGAAGATACATACAGTTGTACAAACTGTAATATCTCTAAAAATGATTGGGGTCGACCAAATGTTCAACATTTTAAAGAGTTTTTACCATATTTCCTCCAAGATACTCCAGATCAAAAGTGTTCGAAAGCTGGACATGCTGCATATAGCGATGTAATTATATGCTATTATAATACTATGTCAATATATAATTATTAGTTCATTTTTAGAATTCATTTTTTTATGCTAATACATTTATTTAACACACATGATAGGCAATTTCTTTGAAAAATAATTCATATGGACCTAATTATTTTATGACTTTTCACACTGTATTGAAAACATCGAAAGATTTTTATGAATCTATGCGCTCTACTAGATCAATAGCAAATAATATGACTGAAACAATCAGAAGAAAAATACCAAACTCAACCACTACTGTTTTCCCGTACAGGTGAGTTTTCACTATTAAGCAACATTTATTATTATAATATTGTGATATATGATATATGATTATAATACCTATATTGATTTTGTGATTATATTTTTAGTGTTTTTTATGTGTTCTATGAACAATACTTAACCATATGGCAAGTGTGTGTTCAGCATTTAATATTATCTTTTGTAATGGTCACATTTGTTGTATGGACGTTTACTAATTTCAAAAAATCTTCAGCATTTATTCTTCTAATAGTTAATACAATGATAACAGTAGACTTGTTAGCGTTTATGTACTATTGTGATATTTCTCTTAATGCAATATCGTTGGTAAACATTGTAATGGTGAGTTGTACAGAAACTTAAACATAACCTAATTTAATATATTTTGAAATTGTATCTTTATTGTTTAGGCAATAGGAATAATGGTTGAATTTAGTGGCCATATCATTTTTCACAACGCAAAATCAGTTATCTCTTGTCCAATTCAACGCGCTACTCATTCTTGTGTAGAAGTTGGAAGTTCGGTAAATACTAAATACACAAATTATATATATATATAATACACCTACTTACTTTATGTACAATGTACATAACACATATGCATGGTACATGCAGATTAAATGAAATATTCTTATGTTTATACTTTATTGAATGAGTTAAGTTTGTCGCTATGAACTAAGAATACTGAATGTGTTAGGTGTAAATTATGTCAATAAATATGGAATATAAATTCATAATTTGATTAATAGGTGTTTTCCGGCATTACCTTGACAAAATTTGCTGGCCTTGCCGTACTTGGTTTTGCTAACACACCAGTGTTTAAAATATTTTATTACAGAATGTACATGGGTATTGTTATTATTGCAGCCTTGCATAGTTTAGTGTTCCTGCCAGTTTTACTAAGTTACAAAGGTATTTTGAACTAACTATTTATTAATCAATAATATTTTTTAATTGTATTTTAATGTTTTAGGTTCACATTATGTTCTAGTAGAAAAGACTAATAGTACTAAGAATAAAACTAGAAGTTGTAAGCTGCAACTGTTAGAAGTGAATGTACTTTGACAAAAGAAGAATATCAAAATGTAATCACTTTTTTATTTTTAAGTAGGCATTTGTTAATAAGCTAAAAATTATTACTTTTTTTTTTCAACTTTTTTGGTATACCCAGGTTTTAAATTTAATTGTCTATTAATTGTTGATGAAAACCTATATTATTAGTTTATAGTTAAATGTTTTTACAGATAATCAAAACATTTTAATTTACTGATGTTAAAAAAAAAACAATTCTGTGATAAATTTTTATAATTTTTTATGTTAGGATAATGCAATTTTAGGACTTGAAATGTAACTATGTTTTAAATTCTTATATTATAGTGATCATTCATAACTTGATTTGTGATTTTAAATAGGGCATTTTTAATTTGTTTATTAAGAAAAAAAGTATATACAGAGGCGCCAAAAGTTGGTTTTGCCTATGACAAATGTCATAGATGAATTAATAGTTGGAGAATTTATTTGTTAATAGTACATATGGTTGGGTGGTTGAGTGCTTAAGCTTTGAAAATATATATGTCACAGGGATTTCAAAAACATAGGCGCCTTTAAGTTTAAATTATAGTAGTTAGCTGAAAAAAAAATTTAGTTTATACAATGAACCACAAGTTAGACAAATTAAGTTAATTATAATATTATATATCCTATTATAAATTATTTGGCTGTTTAAAATTATATTGGTACTTAAGTAATTTGGGAGAACTTATTAATTATACATGATACGTCAGGAAAGTGTATTTATTACTATAGGTTAGTTTACATTTTAATTGTATCAACTGAAACAAAATAAGTATTGAATTATAAAACTATGTAAAAATACTTAATGTGACTAATTGTGACAATTTGTTCCTATTTCTTCTTTTTCTTGATTGTGGGTTTTAAAATTATATTAATGCAATGTAACAATTTAATAAGGAAAATATAATTTATTTTATTATGTTTTTTAAATATGTTTATTACAGACTAAACTTGTGTATCATATCTAATCAGCATGTCTTGTTTTTTCCATTATAAATTGAAAATTGTCCTAGCTTGAAAAACGTATTTTACTGAATACTGATATTATTATTTATAGTTTGAATTGACATTATGGTTAATTTGGCGACCTACAATAATGCCAAGTGAAGTATAATTTTTATTTATCATTTATGTGAATGGATTAAAATAAAAAATACTTTCCTTTAAAAATGTAATTTGAATAAACTATACATAAATAATAGAGTAGGTATTTAAACAAAAAGTTTGAGCTGTATGTAAATAGGTACATAGAAAACACATAAGTAGCCAAAATCTTTACCAAAAAAAGTTTGAAATATTTATATAAAAATCAGATGTCCATGAAACCCCAATACAGTTAGTTTTTAGAACAAAAGATCTCAATTTTTATATTTATATGTTAAACTGAAATTATGTACATCTACCAGTGCTATGTATAGGTAATTTCTGGCTATATTTGAAAACAAATTGAACATACATGCATACATACATACAAATATTATTTGTTAGTTTTTATACTATATATTATTATATAGATTTTAAATAACCAATTGGTTCCTTAATGCTAAAATAATTACCTATATTTTTTTTATTAAATTATTTGTTTATTTCTAAGCATTATTTAAAGAATGTAAGCCCCACCCCCAAATTTGACACATCACAGATGAGTTGTCTGTATACATTTTAAGTAATAATTAATATCACTGGTGCTACAATCATAAAACAATTTCTATTGATATATAACTATGCAAGTACTTAGTATGTGTTGTCTATTCATCAACTATCATAATTATCTAAGAATGTCATTCTAGTTCGTGTTTTTTTTAAATTGATTATTTTTGTATATTAAACACAAATAATATTATAGTGTTCACCTATAGGTATTAATCTATTATAATTTATATTATATATTAGTATTTATCTATATAAGCCATATCTATGTAGGTACTAACCCGAAGCCTATTTCCCAATTACGAAATATGTAATATCAATGAAAGTTTTTGTTTGTGAGACAATAATACAATATGTACCTCCTTTGGGAACTTAATACCTACTTAAGTATATTATTTACAATGTACATATGTAATTTAAGGATCTTCATCAATTTTATAATTAACATTTGTTTTTTAGTTACCTGGCTACAGGCTAAGAGCTCAAGCTTTTCTGTTAAAAACTATGTAATAATGTCGTCACAATTTAACTGTTCTAATAATGATTCTTCTGGACATTTTCTGGGCAAATAAAACAGGATTCAACTTCTCCCCTGGAAAGTCAATCTGCTCAATTTTCACACAAAAAAGAGACAAATAACTAGAAATTAAATTAAAAGGTTCCGTAATTGCCAACAAAACCACCGTTAAAATGCTAAGAGTTCTATTCGATAAACGTCTAACTTGTTCACTCTACATAAATCACCTAAAAAATCCACAATCAGCTCCTTAAAAATAATCAAAATACTTACACTTCTACCCTACGACAACTTAAAAATTCTATGACAACACATATAAGAAAAAAATGGCATATATTTCGGAATAACCAGACCACAAAACTAAACCAGAACAAAAGTACAACCTTCAGATGGAAAAACCCTAATCTCAATCAAAAGGATTGCCTAAGAATTGGACATACCAGGCTAACCCATGGATTTCTCATGTCGAAAGACAAACCTCGAAGGGACTAAAATTGCGTGTAGTACGAAATTAAAAAGTGTGTAATGGACGAACTGTTTTTTCTTATTGCATTTTTGACTGATCGATTCATTATTCATACATATAATATATATTTCGACATTTTGTTAAAATATAAAATAAATGGTTGATACGCCTGGCATTAAGACTTGAGAGTAAAATTTTAAATACAAATGCTTGTTTTGAAACAGTTCCTCAGACTAAAGGTGGGAAATTAATGAGATGCTCCATATATGTTCTGTATCCAGAGACAGTACTTATACATACAGAGCAAAAAAAACATGTACCAGCTATTTGTTCTTCTGGAGGTAATGTTCCTAGAAAAAATGCATTTTCTAACCATTTGAAATCAAAAGAACACATCAAATGTTTACAAGTACATCACTTTTCTACTTTACCAAGAGAAGAAAAAACTAAAGAAGCTCCTTTAGATAAACTTATCTCTGCACAAAACCTTCATGTATTCCAAAAAATCAGTGGAGGAACTATCAGCACATGGACACGGCCTTCTAGTGAAGTTGCTTAAAAAAACGACAAAAACTAGATACACTTACACTCATATACTTTTGAATTAATAATTTATAACTTTTAACTAATAAAAATACTAATGAATTTGTGTGTATGGTTTAAATACAACTTGAGGGGGGAGGCAAAGCCCCCACAATAATGTTAAGTTCAATATAAAGTGTATAATACGAAAAAGTATATATTTTAGCCTCTGGCACAGCTTATGGCTCACAATTTACAGTCAAACATATGCTAACGGAATGTCATCTGTACTAACAGAAGCAAACAAACCTCAACTTGACCGAAACTCCCGATGCAACCCTTGGTCCAAATCCGTTTCAAAACAAGAATATCCTAAACATTTTAAATTCATAATCGACAAAATATAATTAAATTGTTAAATTAATATAACATAATTTAAACTCCATAATAATTGTAAATGGTACCTAATTAAAACACTGAACTAATGGTACATTGGCACTGCTGCCGTCGCGGCGTCGCCTGCCGAGTTGTAACTTGTAATTAAGATAAATAAAAAATAATAATAATAATAGTTCTAAAATTATCACTTTTGTAATTATTTATCGGGGATAATATATTAATATCACAGATTATATTAAAAATAATTAAATAATTAAAAATTTTCATATAATCTGTGGACTGTAATAATATTTTATATACGACTCGTAAATCGTAATAGTAATATAGTATGCCATTATGGTAGATAAAAATTAAAAGTTAGCAAACAGATATCCTATCATTATCAAATACGTGCCAAATGGAAATATTACTAAATTGAGATGACAAGTTACCGGGCGGCAATGGGCATCGCGATCATTTTTTCTTTCTCTCGACTCGAGACCGCCACAAGCGCAACTGCTATGTAGGTAGTTTCGTGTTTCCAAACCAAAAATTGTATTCAACATTTAAACAATAATGAACCGGAACACAAATACCAAATAAATAAATTAAAAAAACACATAACAATTTCAACTTTTTTAATGCATACGCACACTTCTAAATTTAACTCTAATCTTTAATATTTCTTCGCAATCATGTTGTGGGCCATTTTCGACAATGAGACGTGTCAAAACAATTTTTAGTAGCTCTAGGTAATGAACCACGAATGTTATTAATAGGAAACCGATTTTAAATCATAATACGCTTCTTTTTTTCTTTTTTTCTATATGAGATAGAAATGTAATTTGTATACATAAATTCTTTTCGTATATCATTCTGATTCTAAATAAATCAATTTTTTTTGTTTTTTCTGTATTTTTTTAATGTAAACGCTTTTTTTCAATTATTCCTATTTTAGAATTTTATTATATTTATTGTGCCATCATAAAATAAAATAAATGCAATATTATTACTATGGCTCGGATTTCAATGCATTTGCATCTTGTTTTTGGAATGACTTACACGATGCTTTCCAAGCTACAAATTTGTTTCAAGTACTCCATATTTTAACTACAACATTTTTGACGTTATTTATGCATTTTACATTTTTTATGACATTTATGACCGATTTCTCGTTTTATGACTATAAAAAATTGACTTCATGGAAATATAAACTTAGTACAACATACGTAATATAAATCAATTTTATTTTGAACCATGTATAAACATCAGGTAATCTGGTATTAAATTAGACAAGACTGAAATTTATTAAAGAATCTCTCATTGTACAGTGTAATATAAATGTAATGTTTCAAATTTATTAATTTTTATATTTATATACCTACAGAATTTTAAAAATTTTACATGTCAAACAAACATATTTTTTTTGCTCAAATTTAATATTTATTTCATTAATATACAATTTTTGTTCCTTGAAAAAAAATCGTTTTTTAGAGTTTTTAGGTCTAAACATATCTTATCTACCAACATAAACCATACACCACCAACAAACGTCGCATGGTCGCATGTGTTATCTCCGTCTTACAAATGTAAAACATAGTAAAAACTGTTCTGAGCGGGAAAGAACGGAGAAGGGTACAGTCATAGCTCCATAGGCGGAAATTTGGTGAAGTTACTGGGGGGGGGGGGGGGGGCTGACCATTATATTTCTCATTGCACCTATAAAGGCACTAATGTACTAGCGTCGCTCACAATTATTTATTTCAACAAGGCAATTTACAAAGTTTTACATACTAAACAATTTAACCATAAAGAGTACAAAAACAATAATTTTCCTTACTTTGAACATTTATTTCTAAACAGAAACAACCAATGCTGGTGTTATTACTTATTAGTTATTATTAATATTATATAATATTAATAAAGGTATATAAATTATATTATATAATATTTTTTTTTATAATTTATTTTGTAATCAAAAACGATATTTCACTGCCAAAGTTTTCCATTTTATGTGGTGAAAATTTCGTTTCTTAGATATGACTACAGCCTGAGTGGATATTCTTTCCCACGCAGTACAGTTTTGCCATGTTGTACATTTGTAAGACGGAGATAACACTTGCGGGTGTGGCGTCCTCTTAACGTTTACCATTGCACACTGAAGTGAAAACTACGGACATATATGTATACATCGGTAGTGAAAACATTAAAAAAATTTAATTTAATTCTATAATGTACGTCATTTTTGATCTTTTATGCTTTTTTCGAACAGTCGTTAGCTTTTTTTTTATTATTTATTTTGCTTTAAAATCCAAGGTCTACACATTAACATTAATTGTGTAAAGGGGGGTGTGAACGACACGTTAAAAATTATAGCTGTACTTTAGCCCTCCCCCCACCACCACTAATAATTTTGATCCCCATATGACTGAGGACTTCAACGAGTTGTACACTTGTAGCCCTAGCGTCTGTAGGGACACAGTGGCACGATCAGCTGATCGAGTGCCGCTTCAATAATGTCCTCAGTCCTGTGCTTGGCTAAATAGCAGCTGTGCAGAGAAGACGTGTGCAGACGTGCAGTACTGCAATGTGCTTGCACGAACTTGCCAACTTTTTTTATTAATATATGGATTGTCGACCACTTTTTCGAATCGTCCATCGTCTCTTTCTCCATGACTACATTTTTATAGGTTAGGTACTTAGGCAAGTATGTTAATGAACCGCCTTTTTATTGTTTAGCGGTCAGTACTCGGTACTTACTACTCAGTAGTGATTAGCATTAGCGGGCTTTAAATTAAAATGCTAAACCTTAATATTATTATTAGTTAAATGGTGGGAACGGTGAAAATGGTCTCTTGCTGAATAATGAATATGAACTGTGAATTCTGAAATCAGCTTGTTCCGTTGCCGCTTTGGTACCTGCGTCGTACAGATTCTGCAAACAGTTTTATTACGACGAAACAGAAATTCAAAGGTCAATTCCGCTGCGTCCGGAAACAAATCTGTTTACTTGACGACTCTCTTATCCTTTTCAGAATGATGGACTCTCAAGTAACGACCTTAAAGAAGAAGGATGTGTAAGTGGATATTTTATTTTGATATATCCAGTGTATATTTTTGCGCAAATATTGCCATTTCATTATTATTAATAATTGTATTAATTTAAACAGGATGAATAATTCATGTTCATTAAGTTTCTTCGAGGGCTGTAAAGACCTAGGTGTTTATACTTTGGAAAATACTCGAGTCTCCAAACGCAGTCGTTACTTGTATCCCGATACCAAGGTATTAAATATGTTTTTTTTAGTCAATCTGTAAGAATTTAACTGTCAAGGTGTATTTATATTATGATCAGCATGATCATAAAATAAAAATATAACAACTATGATTTTGGTATTCAGGAAATCAAATTTTGAAACAGTCTAAGGTATTATTATCAAGATTATATTTTTTATTCAACTATAAACTTGGGAGTTGTATGTGTCAAGGTACTGTAATTTAATTTTAATCTAAAAATTAAATTTCTATTACTTTTTATGAAGTGAGACTATGTTCCGGTTAAATTATCAATGTTGTATGGTGGTATTAATACTCTCTCTCTCTCTGAAAAGTAATTTTAATAATAGGTAGCTTAAAGCCTTAAACCCACTTGTTGAAATCTACTATAGTCAGTATTATACAGTATGTGGTTCATTAATATTTATTAAAAATTAGTTCATTTTTTTCGTTGACCATTGAGATAAACATCAAAATTGAAAAGAAAGCAGATCAACTATTTTGATTGTGTTGAGTAAATATTACATTTGTGAAGTATTTCAGTATTCACATTTTCATTGGTTCATTTATATTTAATTTTTTAAAATTATTTTTGAAAATTTTTATTTTTAGTCCATATTTTTTATAAGGGAATTTATAATTGTGTGACTTACTTTTTTTTTCTAAAATAGTAATATTTTACTTTTTTAAGCTTATATTTTAAAACTAAGTAATAGGTTAGAATTGTGATATAATATAATGTGTAGAAAATGGTGTGCAAAAATGGCATTTTTGCATTGTTGATACTTTAGTTTTTTCTATTGATCTTTTTTTTTTTTTTATTTTATTTATAAAAGTTATTTACAATCTGTATACATAATAATACAATAAGTAAATGGGATCAAAGGATTTTTTGACATGACAGCTTGAGGGAAGGGGGAGTCCATTGACACTACTTCCAAATTGAACCTAGGGGTTTAGATATTGGTTAGTAGATCACGTTGCCATTTACGTTTGAGACAACGGGGTGGGTTGTCCGGTAGTGTTCGGGAAGATAAATGGGATATGAGGGGGTCGGTGTGGTTAGAGAAATTTTTATGAAGTTTATTGTAGTAGTAAGAAGCAATTGTTGATATTGTTGGTAAGTTGAGGTCGTGGTGAAGAGTACGGTTACTGACATACCAGGGAACGTTAGAAAGGACACGAAGGGTTATAGATTGAAATGCTTGGAATTTGTTTAAATTTGAATTTTTAGAGGCTCTCCAAAGTTGGATGCCATATGTCATAGCTGGGCGTAGGATTTGTTTGTATATTAACAATTTGTTGTCTACGGATATTTTAGAACGGAGTAGAGGTCTTAGTTTGTGGAGTTTGAAGTTGAGTGCAGTTCTTTTTTCTTTAATATGATTTGCCCAGGTTAGCCTTTTGTCGAGGAGGAGGCCTAGGTATTTAACGGAGTCGTTCATAGGAATTTGTTGGTTATTGAGGTGAACAGGAGGAATATTTTTGGGACTTAGGGTAAAAGTAATGTGGGTGGATTTTGTTTCGTTTTTGGTTTTCTATTGATCTTAAAACTTCTTTTTGTTATTTAGAGATTTTCTACTTAATATTTTAAAAAGCTTAAAAATTATTATTGATACATATTTAATTTAAGTTTATAATAAATTTATTACATAATATTTTAATTAATTGTGTATTTTGTACATTTAGATATGGCCTATGGGTTATGGCTTAAATACTGATGTGTACAAACGTAAGCAAAAAAAGTGTCAAATGAGTAATGGTTAGTTTAATCTAAAAATGTTGTTTTATAAATTCATTATTAAATCACGTAATATTTGTTAACAGATGATTTTAATACATTACCAGAAGAAATAGTACTAAAGATATTTAAAATGATGGGTAAACGCACATTACTAAAATGTGCGCTTGTATGCCATCAGTGGCGACGTATTGCATATGATGAATCTTTATGGCAACATTTAAACATACCTTCTCGTCGTTTGAGCGTTTTGGCATTAGATAATCTTCTTGCACGTAATATTAAATACTTTTCTGCTTCTCATTCAAATGTAAGTAAATTACCCATTTAATATTTTTACCATATTAACTAATTTAAATTCAACCGTATTTCAGTTGTATATCATTGAAAACCAGTATTTATTTAAAACAACTTTTCCCAAATTACAATACTTAGATTTGAGCTCTGTATTTATGGATTTTAATAGTAAGTTATATATATAAATGAGAAATTGCTAAAATTCATTACATATATATATATATTTTTTATTTAAAGCTCTACATTCATTATTAAGCCAATGTTCTAATTTGATAAAACTGAGTTTGGAAAACTGTGATGTAGACTCTTTATGTTGCCAGTACATTGGACACAATACCAATTTAAAAGTACTTAACTTAGCTGCAACAAATGGTCTTGACCGTAATGGCTTGGAACACATAGTGTCTCTACAAAAGTAAGTATATTATGTGTTTGATGTTATTGGGTAAAATATTAATTAAAATGTTAATATTTTTAATTTAATATCTGTTCTCATATTTATGCTGTTTAGTTGTTAAAATACTTGTAAGCGTATAACTATAGAAAACCATCTGAAAACAACTACAGTAGAGCCTGAGAAAGCACTTGGTTTATAGACTACTATATGTCACACGGGTAATAAAGAGATGGATAGAACAGCAGTAACATTTTTACATATTATCAACAAAAGGTATTAAACCTTAGTAGTTTTATTAAAAATGTATATTGGTTATATTGGGTCTATATTGGTTTGTCGTTATTTTGATCACAAAGCCATACTTGCATTTTCCTAGGCATGTCCTATCCATTCCTTTATTATCTATGATGTCTGTAGTTGATGGAACTTAATTCAGTA
Organism: Neotoxoptera formosana; assembly: GCA_022818045.1. Classification (NCBI taxonomy): domain Eukaryota; kingdom Metazoa; phylum Arthropoda; class Insecta; order Hemiptera; family Aphididae; genus Neotoxoptera; species Neotoxoptera formosana. The sequence continues at coordinate 9,683,626 of CM040633.1, read as the reverse complement.
AAAAGAATAAAATATTCTATAGATCTAGATAGTGATTGGTATTGATAAAAACCATACCATTTTTTATTAAACAATACCAGGCTAAACTACTTTAAATACGAACCATAGTAGTTATGAATGGCCGATACAAATTTCAAATGTCTTCTGCTATAGCCGTCTAATAAAGAATTAATACAAATCGGGCTAGCGCTTGTCAACGGCTTCCAGCTATGAGCGCCCGCTTAGTCATGTCAAAATATATATTGACATCGGAGTTTAACGTGTTAATGCACTTTAGTAGAGTTCTAATAATGATTGTCTCAAGAATGATTTTATTTTCTTATTTTAAGAAAAAATAAATTAAATATAAATGTAAATTCCAGTTACTGCCTTGGCCCAGTGTAGTTTTTAATTATTATATTTCAGTTTGGAAGAATTGAATGTGTCCTGGGCTAAATTGGAAGATGACAACTTACATTATCTTATGGCCAACATGATACCAAATATAAAACGCCTTAATATTAGTGGATTTTTGAAACAGTTAGCAGACTTTGGTATGTTATTTCTAGTAGAAAGTTTGGTTGTTTTTAAACTATAATTCTTTTTTTGAAAAGTTAATGTGTTTTTGAACAATTTGATTTATATTTTTTAGATTTGTCAAGGTTGGGCAGCCGTTGTATGAAACTAATTGAATTGGATATTAGTGATAGCATAACTATTACTGCAAGTAGTTTGGACAAAATCATAGAGAAAAACAATGAATTAAAAGTGTTGTCTATAAATCGCTGTTATCATATTAATATTTCTAGACTTTTAAAGTAAGACATTTGAATGGTTTAAAATTATTGAAAAATATATAATCTCTTACAAATTATATTTCAGTCTAACGGAACACTCCAGAAGGAAAAGAAATTTTATAATGAGTTTGAACGAGTTGAATTTTATTGGTATCATATCCACGCGAATATTACTAGACATAGCTCAAAACCCAGATTTGACTATGAAAATAAATAAGGGTGTTTTTTCTGGTATAGGCCGTCCGAAACTGGCTCACAATGAACATACCATTTGGGAAATCCCTGCTGTCGTAGACTGTTAAACTCTAAGTATAACTAATGTTCCATTGCCAATATACTGTGATTTAAGTTATATTAGAACCAAACTTATGCAAGGCAATTTTTTTTTAAATTCCAATAATTTTGGAAAATTATCTATTATTTTATTTTTAATTATATTTAAACTATTAATATTATTGATTTAAGTTTGGTGAAAATGTACCTCTTGTAATTTTTCATTTGAATGTTTAAAATACATAGAAACCCATCTTGACTGATTAAGTTTTTTATTTTAAATATTTAAGATGATAAAATATTTTTTATAAAAGCATATTATTTTAATTTATGAGAATGTTATTTTAAATAAAAGAAATTTAATATATTATTTTATTGTATACTAAATATACTATATAATTTATGATTTTAATATAAAATATTTATTAATGGAAATTGAAAAATGTATTTTCATTATTTTTATTAAAATGTATTTATGATTCTATTAATGTAAAAAGAATATTAATAGAAGATTGGAAAACAGTTATGTTCACAGACAATATTTAAATCTTTTCATGTTTTTAAATTATTAATTAATTAATTTAACTCGTAGCGACATAAAGTCCAATAGCAATATAATGTTTATATATGACTTCCAAACTTAAACTAAGTTCCAAGAAATAATCAATATTATACATATTAGCCATAGTTACTAAAGACAATTATAATAATTCAACACGTTATCTTAATTTATATGATGTTTTCATGTCAGCTCAATATTTGTTTTCTCTCTCAGATCCACGCGTAACATAGATGAAACACTTTCATCTAAAATCATTTTTTATGATTTTTGAGTAATCTTAGAGTAAAATAACCTATTACAAAAATTATAGAGAATAATATTTTCGAGGGTATGACATTGGTTTTATATTTAATTATTATTTGACTTTGTATTCGACTTTCAAAATCAATTTTTTTTTTTTGTAAATTTCAATGATTTCTCAATTGTTTTAAGACTATATTTAGACAAATCGATATGTCATACCCTCAAAAATATTATTCTCTATCATTTTTGTAATAGGTGATTTTACTCTAAGATAACTTAAAAATGATTCTGCGTAAATGCGTTTAGTCTATGTTGCGAGTGGGTCAAACGTTCATAGAAAATTATTTTGAGTTTCCAATAAACATTTTCTTATTTAGAAAGGTAGAAAAACTTATAGAGAATGATATGTTAAATTTTAAAATCTTAAATTTAAATAGGAAATATTTATGAATTTCCAAATTAAAAAAAACTGCAAATTGTAGCGATTTTTACATATTTTATCAAAATTTTAACTTAAGACACTTATAAAAAACTATTGGATACCTGAAGCTCACCTTTATTTTAATTCTCACTTACAACAAGTTATGAAGATATTAAATTTTCAAGTTTTTTGATCGATAGAAAATAATTTTATTGATAATAAAAAAAAACCGAAAATTAATTATGCCTATATTCCTAGCTAAAAAAAAAATTAAAATATATTGAAAATTGCTTATAAAACATTTTATGAACATTTCATATATTTACTGTAATTACTTTTCGTGTTACACCAAAAAAAACAAAATTGGCTTTGCGTACAAATTTTTGTTTTTTCCTTAATATTTTTGTTGTTTTTCCCGACATGTTGAAAACCATTGAAAATTTTTCACTTTTAATAGCATTGATCCTATTATCTATACTCCGGCTCACGAGAGATCAGTACCGTCACGCACATGCAGAATAACCGGCAGCGACGGTGCAGAGCCCAATTTCCTCTATTATGTGCCACAATTGTCTTGCGCTACATGTGAGATGCGCGAAATCGTAAGAGTTTTGGTCGAATAGCGGTACTGACCTCTCGTGGGCCGGAGTATAGTATGTTATTAAATCAACGCTAATAATAATGTAATTAAACAATAGAATATTCTTAGAAATATAGCCTATCAGTCATTGACTCAAAAGTAAATATCAATAATTATATGATAAAATATATACACTTATAATAATTACTTATATGATAAATGCAATATTTTTTCGTTTAAAATTAATTCATCCTATTGTAATTTAAAAAAAGGAAAATTAATTACTATAATATCAATATACACATACTTACTAATATTGTAAAATAAAAGAAACTTGGTAATAAAATCAGTCTAGATAGTATAGCTTTGCACAGAAATGTTTTTAATTATTTACAATGATTTTTTTTTTGATTTTAATTTTTTAAACATCCATTGCAGTGTAAACCTGATGAATTCTCTACAGCAGAACAAATTTCCTGATTTTTTTTCTTTTACTTTAGTTAACACTTGACATTCTATTTATATGTTATTAAGTGCTTTAAAGTTAGTTGTTCAATCACTGCTAATAAAAAAATAACCATTGTATATTAAAATTGTATTCATGTAGGTAAAATGAATAAAGCGACCAGAAATATTGGAAAATCATAAGTTTAACACAAAGTAGTAGGCACAGATATAATCAAAACATCAAAATATTCAAATATTGAAATGTTTGTAATTAGAATATCAGAAAAGAGATTTACTAGTTGTGTAATTATTTTTTTTATACCAAAAGGAATATATTGTAAAATATCAAGCACAAAAAATATGTTATTGCCAATATATATTTAATTGTAAATGGCAGACAAATAATAATTTATTGTTAACTGTATATAATTGGTGGTTAAACAACAAAATAACTGACAGGACTTCTTAAATTATTATTAGAATACTATATAACAATTTAATATTCTGAAAATCCATGTATTAGAATTTTATACAGCTTTATTATAGTTATTTGTTGACCAACCAACGTTCAATATTAAATGATCATATCCATAACCATGTAAGCCTTTGATGGCTCGTTCGGCATCTAACCTAGATTTGAAATTCACAAACGCATAACCTTTACACGCACCTGTGACTTTGTTAGAAGCTAAGAAAATTCGAGCAATCTGCCCAAACTTATTGACTAGTTCACTCAAATCTGCTTCTGACGTGCTCTCCGAAAGATTTTCAATACGAATGGCTGGTACTTCGTCGTAACCACGGGAGTATGGATCTCGTTTTCCTGCAGTATTTGTAGCACCTTCTCGTGCAGAAGGGGGGATGTAAGGCCTAAACAATAATACAGTGTCAAGGAAAAAGATAACAAAATTAAAATGGAAGTATCTAAATCATCTAACCTGTTAGTCCCTGTGTTCTTTTCAGGTTCGGACACCTTTTCTTGCACTAACTTTTTGTCCTCAACAACCAACCCCGTGCCTTTAAGATGACACGAGAAAGACCAATGTTCTCCGCCGCAGGTACGACACTTGATGTTCATGTTTACATTCTTCAGCTTATCCAATGGGTTTTCCTCTGCTTTTTCTCCGTCCTTGCCAGACAAGAACTGCATCTGTATCTCTTCGGAAGGTATGGTAGTCGCGATATTTGGTCCTGCCTTGTCGTTGCGCGAATCACCGAACTTGGGCCATGTCTTCCGTTCCGCTATCGTTTTGGACACCAGCCGTTTTTCGATCTTGTAGGTGCGCACCACCTTTTCCTTCTTGTCGTCTTTGTTCCACCGGTATTCTGTTATGATTCGGTTGTTTCCTACCTGTTCGGTCTTTGACTGCGGCAGTGTCGTTTTCTCCAAGTGGTCCTCGACCTCGTCGGCCCAACTTACTTTGATCAGGTCTTTGGTGTGCATCTAAAATAAGACGTGACAATCAGAAGAGAACAGCGCGGCGGTGAACAGTTTCGCGATACTTACTTTTTTTGGACGTTGAAAGGGGGATCGAAAAGTAGACACCTATCCCAGACTATGGGGCTTCGTAACGCTTAGTCCTCCTGGTGACTGGAAGAGAAGTCGAAACTCGAAAGTCGAAACTCGAAAGAATAAGAAACTGGAAAAAGTAAACATCGCTTCGAACTGTTATCAGTTATCACCGAAACTCGCCTCGTGAGTGGTCCGTGGACCGTGGTCGTGGACGGGACGCGCCTTGGTTATTAACACTGCAAGCACGGCTACCGACGGTTGGCTACGCTGCGATCTGCATTAGAATTTATCGCGATTCGCGATTTCCGAGTTCCGACGGCCGCTGACGAAATCACGAATGTTCTTGGACGGTAAAGCCGTATAGGTAGGGGGAAACATCTCCAATCCCTGTCCCACGAAAATTTATTTTGTAAACAAACCGTGTCTCGGACTCAAGATTTTAGAGTCCCGGTCGTCGAGGAAGGTGAATTGAGTAATCGAGCCATCAACGAAAATTTCTCACCGTCGACTACGACGAAGGAGACACCCGTACTGTAGAACCACGCAAACGACGATGCGTTCTCATCGAACTTGCCGTGACGTTTTTTGTTGATCGCACCAACACTCGTTTGACGATTTTCGGCCAGCTCGCCGATAATGGACGTACCTCAACCTCCGGAAGGTAAAATCGCTTTAGATGGCGATGAACGAAAGCGTGACAACACAGTTTCATTTTTTGTCGTTTTTTTATTTTTGTTTTTCTCCTCGTAGATCACGAATTGCGCACGATCATCGACAAGTTAGCTGTGTTTGTCGCACGCAACGGACCTGACTTTGAACAGATGACCAAGACCAAACAAAAAGACAACCCTAAGTTTGAATTTCTGTTTGGCGGCCGTCACTTTGATTATTACCTGCGTAAAGTCTCCACAGAACAAACGAGTGAGTAGTGTTCAAAGACTAATCGACAAGCTGTTACTACTTGTAGGCACTATTGACACAAGCAGTTTGTGCAATGTATTATTTTTTTCTTTTTTGAATTTTAAAAGTCGATACTCAAACACAAACAAAGACACTGTTTGTAAATGATAATTGTTTACATTTCGTTAGCTATTTTGTTATAGCTAATAATTCATTATAAAGGTGTCATCTTTATGGATTTTACTACTGTAATTAATGACACAGTTTTTTGGTAAAACTATTCATACATTTAGTATATTTGCTTGTTTTCTAAAGTTGTAAACACATTTTTTCTGAAATTATTTAGTATTAAACCAAAACAGTGTCAGAGAAATAGCTCAAACTGCAGTTGCAAACAATTCAGTTAGTACACAGCAATTGAACATGGCTGCCGCAGCAACACAATGGTTAAATTTAAATCAAACAAATGATTGTCAGCCATCAGTAGTTACCATGGAATCCTTGAATGCTCAACAAGCAAATTTACAGCAACAAATTGCCCAGGCAGAGCAAAATTTTAATTCTCAATTAATGGTAAGAAATAAAACAAAATGTATTAAATAAAAGATTCTTGAATAATTCTTCAATATAAATTAATGTCAATAGATGTTGGCCCAGCAGCAACAAGTGGCTACTGAAGATAAAATACTATCTGAACAGCGAGAATATATTAATTCCGAAGCCGCAGCTAATGATTTATCACTGGTTGAGTTGTCATCTGTACTTGAACCAATTATTAAAGGATGTACTAAAGATGCAATAGCTAATGGTAAATCATGGATTATGAAACAAACAGCCAGTGAACGGAAAGTTGATGTAATCACCCAATATTTACTTATGGAGTGAGTGACAAAATTATTATTAACCTACAGTAGTCACTCTATAATTCGAAAAACTCCATAAATCGAACTAAACGCTTAGTCCCCTGAGAAAACCTATATGATTAGAAAAAAATACATGTATTCCGGTCCTCTCGATAATTCAAAATGTCTGTCAGTGGGACACACTCTACAATTCGAATTTTTTTTTCCAGAACCTCTATAATTCAAATTTTCTTAAACGCAATTATATTTATGTTCAAATAGTTCATATGTGTAAAGATTATGTACAATCTATTTGACATACTCTTAATGAAACTAATAAATATTATCGTACCTTACCTACCTATATATATATGTATAATAAATAAATGTAATATGTACAATGTACATACAATTTTTCACCTCTCTTTAATTCAAATTAATTATTTTTCCCTCAATTATTCGAACACTCGGTAAATCGAAAACCTCTATAAATCGAATTTTAAGATCGATCCCCTGAATTTCGAATTATCGAGTGACTACTGTATTATCAATATTATATTTATATACTATAAATACTGTTCTTTGGTACAGAGTGATGGACCTGAATGCAGAATTTTCAAAACAGTTGCATTTAATTTATTTAGTAAATGACACAGTTCATCATTGGTAAGATGATTAATTGTTATTTTAATGAATAATGAATACCTACTTACACTTTGTTTTTTTTATAACTGCATCTCAGTATTCGTAAGTCAGAAAAAATACTGAAAATATCACTTGAATCAATCATTGTACCAATGTTTTGCTCAGCAATGATGAGGGCAAACGACGATCAAAAATCTAAACTGAGTAAAGTAAGATTAATAACTTCTTTATTACCTACTATGATAATTAAATATAATATTTAAACTTGGTTTTGAAATCAATAGCTGCTATCTTTGTGGGAAACTAAAAATCATTATTTCCCTGAAACTATAATGGAGCGATTGAAAAATCCTGATAGATCAATGGCAGAATATAAGAGCAACCTATTGGAAAAGTATAGGGATGCTGTCAATCAACTCAACATGATCATGAACAGTACATTACAAAATTACCGTAGCCAACATCAATCATTTCTAGCTCATTGTAACAATCAGATACAGGTAATACAATAATTATTAAAAAGAGAATATCTTATGAAAACTTACAACCTGGTTCACTTTAAATATTAAGTGCTTACTAAGTCACTGATGTAGGTATAATAAAGTAACAAACCAATTCTTAGTTTACAATTAAACCATCAAAACATAAAAAATGCGTTTTAGCTTTTGTTAAAAGTATTTTAAAAACTATTCGTTTGATGTATGAGATATTTTTTATCCAAATTTAGTTCAACATGATCATATTAAATTAAAAATTTTTAATTCCTTTACAAGAATAGTTTTGTATGTATATATTATTTTATATTTACATGTATATTTGTATTAATTATTTGTATAATATTATATTCAACCTTTCTTTCATAAGTCATTTTTTATTGGGAATTCGATTATTTTAGAGTATAGAAAACCAAAAACGTTCGCTAGAACAACAAAAACAAAGGGTAACTCCTCTTTCAATTCCTCCAGCTCAAGGTAAGCGCACATCTGATTTAAAAAAATGGACATTTTACACATTTTATGCAAAATAAAAGTTCAAATATTATTTATCATAAAAGTTTATGTTTAAACACAAGGTTTCAAAACTTTATATATTTTAAAACTCGGTACTTAAAGCTTTCATTTATTCTTTACAAGTTAATTAAGATCATATTTTTATGAGATATTCATTACTGTAGATAATAGATAGTTGTATATTCCCATTTTTAATTTAAAGTATAGAGTAGTTAATAATGATTAACTTTCTCAAAAACTCATAAATATATTTTAGTACTTCTAAATGTAATAATAAAGAATATATTATGTATACATTTTCTAGTTTCATTTTTTTAATATTTTATGAAATATAACCAACTTCGAATATCTCTAAGCATTTTTTTTAATGATACATAATACATCAAATATACATCATATATATTATTTTATTTATATATTATAATGTATGTATTTTATTTATTAGTACTTTGCATCTAAGTTAATTCATCATTAATTATTTTTATACATTTTTGTGACACATTTGTTTTTGTATGTGTTTGGTAATTTTTATTTTACAATACTAATTTGTAATATTAGTGAAGCTTGATATTTGTTCTCAATATAATTATGATAGCTTAGTTTTTTTATTCTTTGTTATATTTAAGATATGACAATTGTATAAAATATTGATTTTTTAATGAATAATGTTATATAAATAGTTAAATTCTCATGTTTAAAAATAATATCAACATTTTTTGTAAATTTATATTTTGAATTGATTTTTCTGCTTAGGCTTACATTAAATATTTATTAAATAAATATTTATAGATTACAAAATTTTAATTTGTTCAAAAGAAAATATTTTTGTTTTGTATAGTGTGATCCATTTAACGTAAGACACTCAATATTTCAAAAATTATTTACTTTTTTGGTAATATTTTTAGTACATGGTATCAAGTTGTTACAAAACAACATTTAAAAAATATATATACATTTTTTAACTTTATTATTTTTTTAAGTTTTTTACTTTTTTGAATTACAACATACAGTTTTAATTTTATAATCCAAAGTAAAATTTTGTTTCCTTGTATCTTGATACATAAAAATCAAATTCTGGACGAGTTGTTCTTGAGTTCTAAGCATTTGAAGTTTCGATGAGCAGAGACTACACTGCACATCTAAACTTAAAATACTTAGAAATTAGATTTTTATGTATCAAAATACTCAGAAAAATATTCAGCTTTGGATAAAAAAATTAAAACTATGTTGTAATTCAAAAAAGAAAAAAATAATAAGGTTAAAAAATATTTAAAAAAAAATGTTGTTTTGTAATAATTTTCTATCGTGCAATAAAATGTTTTCCAAAAATGTAAATACTTTTTGAAATAATGAGTTTCTTACATTAAATGGATCATCTCTGTATTTATCAGGGTATAATTATTGATCTGTTTTTGTCGTTCAATAAAGTTTAATGTATCATAAAAACTAGAAATTATCATTTAGATTCTTTTTTAGTAAACTATATTTATTTATTGTGACACATTATTTCATAATTTGAATGAACTTATTCAATATCATGCTAACCTGTGATTGGATCTGTAATATTATGTTTTTCTTTTACCTTATACACAAAGCCTTATAGGTTTTGTTCTTATTGAGATTTGTTTAATAACTTCTTATGAAAGTAGTAAATGTATTTATATATAATATCTAATTATTATTGTAATGGAAACCTTGTGTACATATTCTCTTAATTTTGTAATATTTCCCCTTAGAACCATTTCTCTTTTGTTTTTTTGTTTAGACGACACAAATCGACAGCATTTTAATGAAGGCCGTTTACCTTCTCCTCCTTCATACCAAAATAACATGCCTGGGTATATGCAACCAGACCAACAAAATTATCCACACCAAGCAGATAATGGATATCAGCAAGATGATCACTATGGACAGCCAATGCAAAATTGTATGCAACAACCTCCCTCTATGTATAATAGACCTCCACCACCATTTAATCAACCTCCACCCAATATACACTTACAACCTCCACGTAAGTATACAAGCAAAAATATTGTCATCACTGTATACTGACATAAAATATTATTTACTGAAGCTTCAATGGAATTACCTGATCTGAGCCGGCCACCTCCAAATTTTATACAAAACAACTTTCCTTTGCCACCAGTTCAGCCAGATATTACACCGGATGATTTGCTTCCTTCATTGCCATACTATGAGCTTCCGGCTGGCCTTATGGTGCCATTAGTTAAAGTTTGTAAAAAATTAATAAATATAGTATACACATATGTAGTATTTGTTTATGTATATTAAATGTTATTGTACTTATATAATGATGATATTTCATTCAGTTGGAAGATAGCAATTATAAACCTTTAGATCCAGATACAATCAGATTACCACCACCTGCTCCACCTACAGATCGTCTGTTAGATGCAGTCAAAGCCTTTTACATGCCTCCTGGTCATTTCGCTCCACGTGATAGGTAAATATTTGTTTACAAAAGTTTAATACCATTATTCGACAAACAATTTTTGTATTAGTGATGGTTGGGAAAAACTTGGTTTATATGAATACTACAAAGCCAAACATTCTGCAAAAAAACAAAAAGAAGATGATATTGCCGATAATATAAGAGAAAAATCAAAGTCTCCATCTCCTATTATGTTACCTTCACTGAAAGATAAATCACCAGTTCGAAAAAAGCGTTACAGAAGGTAAGATGATAAAAACTAAAAAAAAAAACCATGAATTATTGTGTCATTGTTTTTATTGATTTAGTCGTAGTCGAAGCCCAAAACCACGTAGTCCAGCCCGACGAATTATTAATAAAAAAAACAGTCCACCACCTACACCTAACCGTGGTCGTCGAAGACGTTCTCCATCTAGATCACCATCACCTTCTCCACCATCTTCTCAACGAAGTCCTACACCACCTTCATTTGGGGGGTAAGTAATATTGCATGAATTGTTTTATTGTTAAATCATAATTGTAAAATATTTAAATTATTTTAGAGCTAGTTTTGGTAAAACTGCCCAAGAACGCTTAGACGAGTCAAATAAAGGTCATCAGCTCCTAAAAAAAATGGGTTGGGGTGGTGCTGGATTGGGTTCAAAAGAACAAGGTATCGACACACCAATCAGCAGTGGTGACGTAAGTAAAATGATGATTGAAAAATGTCTTATAGTAAATATTGTATTATATTGTTTATTGTTATTGACAAATCAGTACTTGGTGTTGTATAAAATTATATTGATCTGTGGCTTTGTGTTGGTCATCATTATAAATTAGGTCCGAGATAGGACTGATCAATATAAGGGTGTGGGAATCAGTTTGAATGATCCATACGAAAACTTCAGAAAGAACAAAGGCAAGGCGTTCATACATAGGATGCGTACAAGGGCAGAAGAACGAATGGAAGGCAATGCGTAGGTATAGAGTTTTACCAATTTTATACAAAAAATGTATCATTGATTATAGTTGGTCACCAATGATAGTATGTTTACAGGATGTTTGGAAATGTTTTATCATTTGACTAAAAACAATATAAGTACTTAGTTTTGTTATATTAGTCAATTTAAAAAAAAAAAAAAAATAGTATATAATATAATATATCTGTTAACGTGTATAAATTGATAGGACACTGGATTAGTATTAATCTACTCTTTGTGTTTTAATGAATCATCAAGTTTCATTCGATCAAAATAAAATAAAAATTATAACCTACTAACTAATATAATTTACGTTGGCTTTAATAAATATTAAAGCCAAAATATCATATTTCATAAAAGGGTTTCTTAATTCATTAATATCAAAAATTACTCATAAAATTGTTTTAAGTTATTCACCGGTGTATTATAAATAACAACGGTCATATGTACAATTATGTGATTTAAATTATAATCTATTTATTGTTTTGATTCATTGCTTTAGGTCTTTAGATAGGTTAGGTAAACCTTAATTTCACTAAAATACTATAAGTTAGTATTTTAATCATCTTTAATAGTAATATTATAAATTTACAATATACAATACAATTTTGGAGTTATAAATCTATGACTGAAATAATCTTGACCTTCATTCTTATTAATTGTATTTGTCTACTTATTATAAATATGTTTTTTCTACCTGTGTTTGAGATTTGTCTTAATCATCTCATGCCGGTCTATTGTTTCAGGTGAACAATGTCCAGTTTTTATTATTTGTTATATGGTAAATGTTATTTGGTAGGACACCTCTATGTCTGTAGAGGTGTAGCTAAAACTCGTATTGTGAATACATATTTATTTTTTAGTAATAACATTTTAGCATACGGACAGAAAAACACCGTAAAGAACAACATTCAGAAATTATCTACTACTTTGTGAATACTTTTATTTACTGTCTTATTTTATTTATAACAAAATCAATAAACTATATAAAAAAAAAATGATGTTATATTAAGTGTTGTTATTGTCACAAAATAATCAATCACCAAAACATGCGGTGTACATTTAATGAATACTGGATTTAAACTATAATAATTGTTTGTATAAAATGTATGTAAATTACGTAAACTTTTGTGAAAAATTATGTTAGCAAATGCATAGGCCATTGATGTACAATTTATTGTTTTTTCAATAACAGTTGTACATCATTGGTCATTAAAATATAATATAAATATTTATATTTTATTATTTTTATTATTTAAGTTGAGCTATTACAAATAGTGTTTTCTGTGTAGCTATGTTTTACAATTTTTATACAAAATGTAAATAACTAAACATTCAATAAATATCAATTTTAACTTTTGATATGGAAATGGAAATGTATTGTTTCATTCTTGTATCATCGTATGCTGATAAAATCAAAATTGAAGTGCAAACGTATTAATATCAAATTATGTTAGTTATACATTTATTTTAGAATTCAAATTATCCATTTGTGGAACAAGTGATTAGTTTTTATTTTTTAGATTAGTAAACGCCCCAGTGGGAATGGAGTACAGTTGGTAAATTAAATAATATTAGATACAGGATACATAATTATATTAACATTTAACATTATTTAAAATCAAGTACGAGTTTTAAGGTGTAAACAGAAATAAAACAAATCAATAAAGCCTGTTAGTATTATAAATTAAATATTTTTAAAACTATATTTCATATTGATATTAAAGTGGAAGATGAAATCAAATTTTAGATTCTGAGCGGAACGATAAATTTATTGTTTTTACAATTTCACAATGATGAATATTTTTTTTCTGTCTAAACACTTTCTACCAAAAAAAATTATTTGATTTTTTTTTCAACAGCATTATTTCTGGTAGAAAAGTGAATCTTGTTGGTACTTTTAAAAGATCAAAATTAAACATTTTGAGTAGTTTTTCAAAAGTGTAGGGGAAAAATAATGAAAATCGGGATTTTTATTTGAAGTTCAGATTTGGACAAAATTAGATATTAGACAAAAAATAACGATTTTTGGTAAATTGTTTTTTGTAGGTAGGTATTTGAAACTTTTAAAACATAATTATATCTTATGCCCATAATGACATTTTCAAATACAATATTTTCGGAAAAAAATAATTCAATCTTCTGTAATAGTAAAATAAACTAATTTAATAGCAATTATATCATAAAATATACTCGTTAATATAGGCTGACAGACCGTCTTCGCTCATCATTTTTCATCTACAACTGTTTTATATCATTGAATTCAAATTTAAATATCTTAACACATCAAAATGTAAATTTGTAATAACTACCTATAGTATTAAAACAACGGAAAAAATTTAAAAGGAGAACATCACAAAAAATAAAATATTTTGTAATATTGTGTAAATTATACACTACAATTATATAGGTATGTCTGGTGCACTAGCATTTAATGCTTATGTTGACATTTAAACATCGCCCCTGGTTCGATGTCCTAGCGTCATTAATCTTCTCATTGCAGCTCCATTTTTTATATCAATAGTAAATTCTGGTGAAGTAGTGAACTAGAATTGAATACTTGTTGACATTTCAATTTTCAACGTCGCCACGTCGATGCCCTAATGACGTCTATTTAATTCAAGCACGTAGCCAGAAAATTTCTATTAGGAGGGCCAACAATCTTGGACTCTTGTATCATTTTCCATAATTTGTTTCCTATTAAAAACTTGTAGAGCCTGTAGAGGTCTTCTATCTCTATTCTCCATTTTATTATTTCCCCCCGAGTCCCTTAGGCAGAATCCCATACCAATAATCTTAATATAATTTAAAATGTTGGTTAGTTAAAAAAAAAAAATTCACAATTAAATACTACTAAAAAATAATTTAGCAGCTAATTTTTCAGTATTTAAGGCCACCATAGATAATAGATTCTTTTATTATCTATATAATGGCCACTATGACACGATTTGGTCAAACACCCAAAACACAGAGTATCTAAAGCCTGATAGGTACTACTAATAATAACATTGTCCAAGTATTAGTTTACGATGCATTTATAAATGTAAAAGTGATGCATTTAACACGGTAAGAGAATAAACAGAAATTAAAAAAGAAAGAATAATTTAGTTTTAATATTACAGTATGAAATCATAGCTGCAATACCTATTGCCTGTTAGACGTAACTATTATGGTTAAATTTCTTATATTTGAGTAAAAAATCTATAAACTATAAATTTAATCGTTGATTAAATTTTTTTTCGAAAGTATTCGCAATAAATATACATATATTTTAAAGTATTCGATTGACGACAGACGACTGCAATCATGATTCTCAACCAACAAACGAACCCATGAAAAACAGTTAACGTTTATTATATACTGTTATAAAAATATAGACCTATGTTTGGTATATAAATGTATAATTATGTTATAGGTATGGTAGTAATTTCAAAAATGTGTGTATATGGTCAAATATGTTTATATTTATTTATTTAATCATACAATTTATATGTAATATAATTAATACATATATATATATATATAATGCATACAATATACAAACTATTTCACTGCCTTAAAATAAAATACAACTAAATAGGTTGATACGTATTACGTATAATGTTTAATACTCTTATATTAATTACAGCTAATTCGAATGGTAAGTATCGATTTTTTTATCGCAAAAAAAGTTGAAATCTTTTCGGCTTCACAAAAAAAAATTCCTAATTCTACCCATATTTATAATAGTCGTAGAATAAGCAGACTAATAATACGACATATACTCACGCAAATCGATAGTATAATATATATTATAACGTTCACACTTTTTTTCGGTGTATTTTGGTGGGAATTCGTAAGACTCTAAGCGATAATACAGTAATGCACATTATATATTTAGTATGAATGACGGTACCTAATAATAATTTATATTGATCAACCTCGATTTCTGTTTACGATCGTGGCCCCCACGCGGTCCGACTGCGGCAAGTCTTGGTCGTCCCAACCCCATGGCAGTGATTTCTGGTCATCGGTCGGGCCGCCGGTACGCGCGGTTCGTTTGCGCACAAACTCCGGGGACGCGGTCTTCAGGTCGTACGCCCATCCGATTTTAGAGAACAGGTCGATGAACGCGGTGGTGAAGTTGAACTTGTAATTGCCCAATTCCGCCGCCTTGTAATCCCACGGGAACACGTGGTGGTAGTTGTGCCAGCCCTCGCCTACCGACATAATGGACACCGCAAGGTTCTCCGACGGGTTGATGGACCTGCGCAAGACACAACACAAACGGAAAGCATGTAAATAAACATGTCTATTGTGATGCGGTAGAAAAGTTGGTGTACTCGCAGAAGACCTGGACCTTCCGACGTCGAGTCAAAAAACTGTATGTATATACTTTGTTATATACTGTCATAACTCATTATAGTCGTTACTTTTATACAGATCCAAAATGCGGCGAAAATGTGAAATACGACTGAACTGGGCGTCAGTAACGGACGATTTGAATATTCAATAATTGACGGGTCCACCGACCAACTGCGGCAGCGGTGAAACCGGTCCAGAGCGCACACGACACAGTCACAAACGACGCGGAATTGCGTGACGCGACAACTCCAGGGAACGACAACAGGCGCGATAAACAAGGCTCACCACAACGGGTGACCTGGAGTGCAAAAACTCAATACTAGCGGTCTGGTCGGTTCGGATTAGACGAAACCGACCAAATTCACGGCATGAGAGGAACAACGGGTGCGATTGATTGACTCGACGATGTACCATGCGGTTTTGTGCGGCACACAGCACGCGGCGGCGAGCGAACGCAACGATGCGTTGGTTTCGAGCGCCTGGAAAAGGCAACATAAAACCAACGACCGCGGTGGCACAGCCTACGTTAAGTACTTAGGTTAGACAAGCCCGCAGTGGACTCGACAGAGGGGGGTAAAACCGCCCTCGAACTTTCGAACTCGAAAATTGGTCTGCATTCGAACATATGTAGGTATACCCATATCGACTATTCGGCTATCGATTATTATAAAAGTTCATTGTTACCTGTCGTATGGTTTTCCTCCCCATTTGTGCGCTGCGCTGTTGATCAACCAAATTCCGTTAAGCGTGAGCGCGTACCGCAACAAAACGGCCACGTACCACGAATTGCTCCACGTTTCACCCCAACAGTACACTGGTATAAGTGTGGGTATAATGAAACACGCCCACGTTATCAGGAACCAGAAATATCTGCGCATTTAAAAAAAAAACGAAAATCACATCGTTTGCAATTGAAATCATCGACGAAATCGATTACTGTCGATAAAAAGTATCTGCGCAATTGATGAATATAACTTTTTTTGTATACCTTGATATATCGAGCGAATTTGTACACATCAGCTCTGTAGCTCTATTGTAGTTAATTAATAATAATTTATTATAATATTATACATAATAATATGACGTTTACGTCGATAAAATAAGTGAATAAAAATAAAAGGCTAATTTTGTATACATATTGTTTATTTTATTTTGTTTAGATGTAAGATACTTTAATTGTTGAGCCAAATTTTATTAAGGCTAAATAAAAAAATTTTTAAAAAAAGGCGTACTTTTTTTGGAACATCACGATTGGATCGGCCAACAAATCACTGGTGTCGATGGTGCGACCCTTCTTGATGATGTCCGGATGCTTCCGGCACAGTAGCCACCCAACGTGCGAGAAAAACAGTCCTCTATTCGAGTTGTGCGGATCGGCATTCGTGTCTGTGTACTTGTGGTGTAGCCTGTGATCGCGGGCCCATTCGAAAGCGGAATTCTGCAAGACCAGTTAAGCCCGGCGTATTGCCGTAATATTATATAGACGGGTACCTATGTTGGAACTCGGTCGTTTTTTCAGAACTCACGGGATCGTAATGTATGATTTACATGTAGCATGTGCATTTACTTTTACGTTCCCCGGTCTGAAGAAGTTGAGGTCCGGTAATTATACGATTGCCCTGCTGTTTACCATATGGTCGTTTATCGATCGATCGGCAAATACGAGTTATACGAGTGCGTAATCGTAATAAAAGGTAATAAGTCCGCAATCGTACTGAATCCGGTTTTAACGAATTTTTATTAAAAATATTTCGGACGCAAATGAATTACAAAAAAGGTGCGATGGGCGCAAGTGTGCTGCTTCTATAGGGGCCCCCAAGCTCTAATCAAGCACTCCCCGACCCTTGCTATATAACACAAAAAATAATATTAGAAAAAAGCGGTATAATATATTTATGTAAGATTTATTTTATTTTATGTTTTCATTCAAATCAAAAAGTGGCTTTTCCTTACTTTAACAAGTTGCAGTTACAATTCCATTGAGTTGTGCAACATCCGAACGCAGTTTTTTAAGTATGCGACAAATTAAAAATGGGTTGAGTACAAGTATGATAGAGCATCAGATTATTGACTTAAGTTAGGTATTTTAAATATTGAAAGTCATGTTGCAAATATCATAAAAACAAAATCAATGCGTGGGTTATTGAAAAAGGTATGTATCATTTTAGCACTCCCTAATGTGTAGGCCAAGTTGTACCTCTGTCCTCTGCCGATCACATAAATAATATACACGAATGTGTATTAAATAAAATTACAAAAATACCTGAAATGCTATTGTATTGAGTATAATAATAATGACACGTAATTGCCATTTCGCTTTGTATGCCCGATGCGACCAAAGTCTATGCGATCCAGCGGTGACGCCAATCGCAGTAATTTGATACAAACAGATAGCTGAATTAAAAAAATGTCATTTATTAAATAGTGCAGGATACATGTTTTATTAATTAATTATATATTACAATAATTGTTGATAAACGTACCGAAAATAGTAGTAGTTATTTTCGCAGAAGCAAACGCCAAGAAGACGCCATACAGTGCACCCAAATGGATCAACGAGCACAGTATAACATTGCGCCAAACAATCGGTTGATAGGGTTGTTTTTCGATCTGTTTACTGTCGAGTGTGGTATCGTCGCAAGCAACATTTTCTGCTGAGTTATCCATTAATGCTAACTTGTCAGACTCCACCTCTCGTGGACCGTGGTAACTGCAGAAATAATGTAAGTGAGTGAAATTGAAACATTATATATAGGCAATAAACGTAGTTACGCATAATATCGAGGTAATAATAGTGGCGGTGTTGTCACAATGAATTAATTGTTTTGATTATATAATTTTGCTTAAATATTGGTTAGTATTACATTAAAAAATGCATTATTCCTACGCTTAATTTGATCAAGTTCATCGAGAATAGTTGCTTTAATCATAATTACTATTTTATTATGTTTCCTAGTTATAATATTATGTATGTTAATCAAAACGATACATATTATGATCAATTTCCAGAGTTGGCAGAATACCATCAACAAATAAAAAAAAATTACATTTTAGTTATTATAATAATTGCCTAATTAGTAGCTAATTATAGCATCTATAATTGGTTTGCATGTAGGGCTTCGCTGTTTCTCGTCAAAATCGACCTTTTTATTTACCGCCCCCGAATAGGTAGTAATATATATTTTACGAGTTATGTTAATATTTGGATAATGTTTACATTGGTTAAAAGTTATGATGGCGATAGTCAAAAATAAAAAAGGTGTGAATGTAAGAGCAAATGTCAAATGTGATAAGATGCAATATTAATGAAAGTCTTCTAGTGGGTATTTTTCAATAGCAATTCTAAATGTCATGGAATCATGCCATGTATTAATAAATTAATAAATAATACAATTTGAATTCTAAATTTCAAAAATAAAATATTCAACTTACGTTATATCATTAGTAACTCATTAATAACTATATATAGGTATTTTAAATAACATTTTAAACGTATTTTATCTCATGATTGTTACGTCAACATTACCCGTAACATATATATATATATATTTAATTTCCGCTACATAATTAAATGTTAGGGGTTATCAATTGCCCTGAAATCCTCTCTATTATTGACTTATTCGCTTTAAAATAAATGTCCTTAATATAAGAGATCCAAAACCTTTTTACCAATTGTTCTCCGATAAAAATTATATTATCAACTCTCCAGCCAATATCAATTACAGGTAATAAATTTGTTTTTGATTATTCTTACTTCTTAGCAGCCTTTATCTCTATCGTTGTATTTTGTATTTCTATTATACAATATACATATTATGTACTTAACTGTTACTAAATAGATTTTACAAGTTATTTGCAATTAGATGATACTTAATTTGTAATCGGACTAACTGTCCGTATAATGTATATTTGAATAAATAAAAATAAATAAGATAATTTAGATTTTCATAACCCCTATCAGTAAAAATTGATTTATTATATTATATTATGAACCACGTAAATAATATTTTTTAATCGATGGCTTTTATCCATAAATAGAAAAGAGAGGAAAGATTACGGAAGTAATCTTAGGAAAATATCAAAATAAACTGATAAAGTGTTGATTTTATTATTAATTTATACTAAAAAATGATTTCAACAAGCTTCCACTAGTATAACTTACGTATAACTTACAGACGTGTTTTATGTGAATAAAATTTAAATTAATTATTGATTTTGTGTGTTTATATTATATATATTAATTGTAATAACTAATAACTATACGTAATTGGATTGAGCGCCACGAAAGTATAACCAGCTTCAAAGAGTTATATTTAGCCATTTACAACGCTTTAAAACAATTATACAAAGTAGTTTGAATATTGAAACATCAAAAACTGAATTTCAATTGTCTAGTGCCATTAGTGCATCGACTTTTGTAATTTCTTTATATGTGATTAAAAACGTATTTGTTCAAACTTTACCCCTATGTATAGCATTGCAAAAAGTCAATATTGATTTGTCTTATTGTTATGAACAAATAAAGAACGCACGAAAAATTTTAATTGAAAAAATTAAAAAATCAGAAGAAAGTTTGAAAGAATTGTTTCTGAATGCAAAAAGCAATGATTGAAAGCGAAATTATGGTGCCCAGAACTATAGGTAGGCCTAACCTAACCATTATAGGCAGACCTTTCGAGACAACACGCCAGCTAATTCACCAGAACAATACTACAAACAACAAACGTACTATATTTTTGCCGTTGTTGGATCATTTTATTAATCAACTAGATGAAAGGTTTTCTAAACATCATTGTATAATTTCTACTTTGCAATTCCTATATACTATTAATTCCTAAGTATATTACTCTGCAGTCTGCAAGATATTACAAATTTAAAAAAAAAATAAGAAATGTGCACTATTTTACAAACCTTTATTACCAAATTTTGATACATTTGACGCTGAAATTAAAATCTGACAAACACAATGGGAAAACGTACCTGATGATAATCGCCCAAAGTGTTCATTAACTACCTTAAGTCAAATATCTAGGGATAAAAATCCCATTATAAAATGCCTTTTAACGATATTAGCTACCTACTATAGTACTCTTCCTGTGACGACTGTTACTGCTGAGCGATGTTTTTCAACATTACGGTGACTTAAAACTTAATTAAGCAATAATATAGGACAAGACCGACTAGCTGGATTAGCCCTCATTAGTCATTTTATACAGAGTTATCCTAATTGAATGTCGCTTTAAGATCTTTACGAGTACGAATTAATGAAAATTGTTTGACTAGATATTTTATACTACATATTACCTTTAGTCACTTAAATTTATTCAAATTTATTATTTTAGATAGACTTTGATAATTTTTAAGGATCTAAAAAAGCACAACCATAATTAATTGAAAAAAAAAATCGGGAAAGTAGGTAACTAGGATTAGGAAATTAGCAGAAACATGAAGATAAAAAGGTATAAAATATATATTATATATAGGTAATATGCGGAATCGTACGTCACCCGTTTTAATTGCCTATAGTACATTATTACCATTATGAAGATAACTATTCTACATAACAATTTACAAAATTTACATATCTAGTTGTGCCTATATTGACCGTTACATAATATAGGCACAGGTAAATATTATCATTCTTCCTTTTCATGGTCATGGTCATAAATTTACACAAAAAAATAGCATTTCAACATTTTATACATTATTAAGTTTAATAACATTTTTTTTAAGAAACAGACGCAGTGAATATTTGTAAGGCCGCGGGTTAGTGCCACACTGCCCACACTTGTCAACCGTCAATATACCGCGGTATGCTGCTATATATGTAAACATATTGAACGATTAATATAATAAATGAGTAAAATTAAAAATACTAGGAACTCAGTTTAGCGGTCATAGATAATTAGAATAAATTGTGAATGGTTTATATTTTCCTGCGCCAATTTCTCTATTATATTTTATGATTGTATATTTGTATGTTCAAAATGTTTAAACTAAAACTCTGTTGTTTGCCGCAGTAATATTAATTAGAGTCTCAATAAAATATATCACGTTACAGTAAACATCGTTAGGACGTTAGCATCGTTAATGTCGATTAGGTACTCGATTATAATTTAAAATAGATATAACTATTTACTATTTACAGTGAAACACTGAAACCTCTAAACACTGGAACACTATCTGGCGCTGACATTTTTTCCGTTAATCAGAAGTTTCAGTTTGTAGTTTGTTCCCAAAAAACTGCCGCTATGGCGCTATTTGGAGGTGTCCGTTAAAGGAGGATTCACTTTATAATATATAAAAAAATACATAATTTACCTAACCGTCGTGATCATTTCATAATATTATTAATAAAACATATTTTAAAAATAGACTGCATAGTACAACAATTTGCAGGCGTTATGATTTATACGTTTAAGTAACGTGCACCGGCCGTAGGTACCTTAGCACCTGATAGGACACTTGTTCGATCATCCATAAAAAAGAATAATAATTCATACGGCTTTTAAAATATTTACGGCCTTTGTTTCTTAAAAAAATGTTATCTAATCATAAATGAATCTTGTTGGGTGTGGATGACGTTTCTATTTTTTAATACAGCATAATTGTATTTATAATCAATGCGATAAGCCTATAACTTTAAATTAAAAAGGCTATAAATTATGTACATTTTTTACCTTTTTAATTATAGGTCTATATGGTTTCAACAGCTCAATTTAGCAACTGTTAAAGCCTGAAATGTGGATTCATAAAAATGATTTTAATGTACCTATCTAATTATTCTAATTTAATAATTACATTGTTGATATGTGATTAATTAATTCAATAATATTTAATAATCATATTTTCAAGCTACTTGTATTATTACAATTGATGTATGGTAAATTTTAAAATATTACTTAAATCCAGTTTAAAAAGTTTTCTTTATAAGTCAAAATTACCAAGTACAAATACATCAACTATTTATTAGTTGTTTCCTGTATTCATATCACTTAATCAGATCTAACCTTAAAGATATTGAATGAAACGTTGATTAACAAAGAGGTATGTGTGTGGTTTCATTGAAGGGTGGTCCAAAAGTTTCTCTATGGATTTGAAATTCTACTCACATGGTAATTTATAGATTTAATTTAAATTTTCCAGAAAATTGTGAAAAAATATTAAAAATACAGAAAAAAATATTAATTGTATAATCCAATCTGGCCATTTTGAAGTAAAATTATAATTTCTATAACAAAATATGTAACAGTAAAATTAGAATATTTTTTTTGACTAGTTTAGTGATAATTTGAACTATTTTAAATCCTCATTGAATTTTGGAAGTTGTTTATTGTTTTATTTTATAAATGATCCATTCTAATTTTAAAGATCTTGAAACTATGTATGGATACATGGAGTAAATGAAAGTATGTTATAAACTTATAACTAATATGGTTTGAAAAATAAAAACAGTAACAACTCTTTAACACAAATAAAAATTATTTTAATAATTCACAGTTAAAATAGATAAAGTACAAAATATAAATTATTTATATTAAAAATTCACAACAAATTTCCTCTGTGGCTCTGTATGATTAATATATAATAATTACTTATGCTAAATAATAAGTTAAAAATAACTGGTTGTTTTTATTAATAAATAACTAAAATATAAATTTTTGGCATATAAAATTAATAGTTTAAATTTAGTCTTAAAAATTTGTTTGTGCCAGGAAAAAAT
Source organism: Neotoxoptera formosana (assembly GCA_022818045.1). Taxonomy (NCBI): domain Eukaryota; kingdom Metazoa; phylum Arthropoda; class Insecta; order Hemiptera; family Aphididae; genus Neotoxoptera; species Neotoxoptera formosana. The sequence continues at coordinate 9,659,936 of CM040633.1, read as the reverse complement.
CCTCATCACATATACTTTATTATTAAGTGTATTTTTTTTACTCAATCACTTCAATTGGTTCTGATACTCCAAAACAAGTCTAGCCAATTGTCCTTTGGAACCAGCATTTCGATTTCTAGATCTTACACAGTTGCCGTACAAAGCAGCACTTGTATGATCCACAATGTTCCCTTCATACAATTCGCAATGTCTCTGTTTATGATGCAAACGTAAACCAGATTCTACTGCTCTGAATATATGACACTCACTATACGCCACAAACATAGAATAAACAGATGGGTTAGTCATATTGACTGCTTTCAAAGCATGACTTGTGGATTCTGAGACCAAATGATGTATATCGCGGTCAGCTCGAATTATAGGAATTAATAATTCTGCACGTTTCCTAGCTAAAAATTGGAATTAATAAGTAAATAAATTATTACTTTGATTTTATAGAACATAATAAAAATAAAAACAGTATTTCAAATATATTATTATACTTACTGGTAACATAGTCTTTTGCATAAAATGATAAATGATCATAGTCAAACGGATCAAAATGACCATAATACTTGTTTACGTCTAGAGTTGCTTGTCTTGGATACGTCATAAGATTAGGATCATATTCAGAAAATGGCAAAGCACTAAATATCTGCCATTCCATTATAGTATTCATTCTTACCTAAAAATTAATAATTTCTCACAATTATTTTTTCTTTATTTGTCAAAACTATATTATACAACCATTTTAAGATTAATTTTTTTTTCTTTAATTTCATTATTATTCATTGAAGTACTCAGTACTCACTCTATTCAAATAGTCTTGACGAACTTCCATTTTTGGTCTAGCTAACATCATTAAAGCATCCGGGGGAAACTTTCTGATTGCTAAATCAATGATCGCAAAATCCAATAATGCATCTCTTAGTGCTAACAATTTTGTGTTTGGTATTCTCACTGATAACCATGCAACTTTAGTTCCATCTTTTTTATGAGCATTACTCAAAGATGTTGCCTCATCTTTTAACTGTTTAAACACATCATCAACTGCACCTTTCCCTGGGGCATTTGCATCATACAACAAAACCTAAAAATTTAAAATTATGATTAACAAATATTTAAGCAGTTTGACTAAATTAACTTGTTTATTAAATTCTACACTTACCAACATCAACATTGTCTTTTCCTTTTTATCAATACAAATTTGTTTGTATTGTCGTAGAAAGCGAAAGGCATCTTCTCTTTCATTAGTACGCACAGGTAAAAGAATATGTACACGAGTATTTTCAGTTACATAAGGAACTGACAACATTTCAACTTTACCAAGCAGCTTGCTGACTTCCACTCTGAAAAATCAATCAACTATAGCTATTAAAAATATGTATAAATGAATAAAGAGTAAGTTTCTTAAGTTTGTATACTAAAAAAGACAATTTTCTATATATTATTATAAAAAGGTCAAGTTTGTGAGATTGTAAGGGAAATCTCTGGATATACTGAACCGATTTTGAAAATTCTTTTACCGATAGAAAGCTACATTATTAGTGAGTGTCATAGGCTATATAAAGGCAGAGGTCCAACCCCAGGAAGAACTCACACAGGGATTACTTACTTACGCACCTCATGAGGTTTGCAATCCACCAAAGATGCATGTAAATCACTTCAGGTTAATCTTAACTTAATATTTGGCTCGGGCAACGCCGGGTGGGACCAAATTGAATATTGTTGTAACAATATTACTTAGTATATTTAAACATTATATTAGAAAAGAAAATATATTATTCATAATATAGAGTTGGTATTATTAATTTTTTTTTATGGGTAACTAAGCACACGGGATCAGCTAGTTTTTAATATATTGATGATTACATTTTTGCTACTAAAAAATTCATACCTTTTTTGAATTAATCTATTTCCAACAATATCTTTGAAAGTCAAGTCTAAAATATAATCTAATCCCCTTGACGGATCAAATCTCTTGTAACCATTAACCAAACGATCAAATTTTAAATTGTTTGAATATTTTGATTCCAAATATTCAATGCTAGTATTTAACACGTTCTAAAAATATAATACATTACTGTTATACATTTTAGTTAATTTGTTTCATATTTAGTTAATATTTAATTGTAAAGTTAAGTTAATTCCTTACATGTATATCAGCATTTTCAGCTTCATTTAATGGTCTTATATTGCTTATTCTAGAGTCCAAATATAAATGCGTTTCAGTGAAATGTTCCCATTTCAAGACATCAAAACGAGTGGATGGAGTACTTCCAGATTGACTTCCAACTGGCCAAGTTACCTTTCTAAAACCCGGTGGCTCTAAACTTGACTCAGCCACAATAGAATGTCTTAATGCTTCAATTTCTATGTTGGATTTTTCTAAATTCATTTTACAAAATGCTAAATGAGTTTTAAACATTGTTTCAGCATTTGGCATTGGATAAACAGTTAAAGCACGATTAAAACTTTCTTGTTGTTGTGGCTGGTTTAATAAATTAATGAGATCTTTGGCTTCCCACAGACGATAGCTGCTTATAGATTGCCCCTAAATAAACAAATTAAACTGTGTATTTTGATATGAAGAATTTTAATATTGCTCACTTGAATAGATGTCTGACACGGAAGATTAACTGAATGTAATACACATCGACCAAAATTATCATCATCTGAAGTAGAGAAAGCATTACGTACACACCAATCGACATTTGGGATAATTTTACGAATAACAGAGTTGCTTAAAAGTATTCCAGCATCTAAAATGTTTTTATTTATTATAAAATGATAATTTGTTGAATACAATTTATGTCACTAATTCCTCACCTAATGAACAATGGTTGGTACCAATTACAGTTCCACTAGCATATACATCTTCACTGACACTAACTCTTTTAACCAAGTTCATAAGCTTGTCTGCATTTAAGTATGTACTATCTTTTATCAACATGAAAAACTCATATTCGTCCAAGTAATTGTCAGCAATATATTTTACCATATGAAACGGCTTCAATACACTTCTACTGTCAGTAAAACCAACTATACCGGGTATTTTCATTAGCGTTACATTTAGCTTATGTCCACCTGCCGCATCAACAAAAAAAATAGTCTTGTCTACCCAATGTGTAACAGTCTTGTTAACAGCAACCGCCAGTCCATCTACAGATGCTTGGTTGGCTAAAATTCCAACAAATAGTTTCTCTCGAATTCCAAGCTCTGTTGAGTAATACCTGGGACGTAACAAAGTTTGTGGAATTTTTTGTGCTCGCTGCGGTTTGCCAGCCAAATTTATATGAGGTTCGTATTCATCATTGAAAATAATTGAGCTTGATTCACTGTCAATAGTTGATATTGAAAATAGGCATCCTGTTTCTAATAATGGGCCGACAATAAGACTAAAAAGTAGTCCAATTGTGACACCTATTATTAAATAAAAGTTTTGACGCAAACGTGCTGATGAACACAGCATATTGGTTCTAAAAATATAATTAATAATACATTTAAATAATTAATAAATGAGAAAATTAAGTATGACAAACAGTCAATGGTAAATAAAGTATAAACAGATTAAAAACGAGATAAAACCACAGAATCTATTTAATCTATTCTGTGATAAAACTTTGAAAATTATAAATTTAGTTGTTGGTTTTTAGGCTTATCTCTTCGGTGTACACCATTTTATCTATTTAGGCCACATTTAAATCTATTTTACCATGATAAAAATATGTTAGTAATTTTGTATTTTCACAAAATAAAATATATCAAAATCTATACTGTCAACCGACTAAGAATATTATTATTTTTTAAATAAAAACAAAAAAACGTAAGAAATATAATTGACATATGAGTATAATATTAATAAGTAATCACACACTCGATATTAGTCTTAAGATATTGTGTAGTGTAGTTGAATTTAAGGACAAACCTCTATAGGTACAAATACCTTATTTTCTGAGTTTAATATAGAAAAACATTGGCACAAACAATTATTATTAACAGAACATCCGATCGCGATCGAAGTAAGTAACACACTAACACCTGTAGATCGTCGTTACGTTCCAATTAATTTACGTTGCGTTACAAAATCAAAATGCAAGTAATCAATCGTGACTTTGATTCTAATAGCGCACAACCCACTCCCTTGAGTTGAGTTTGTATAGCGTTTCATATTCGACACTTGAACTTGAACTAGAGCTCGGCTTAGATTTTTGAAAGATCAATTACCAAATACCAGGGCCATAGCAAGAACCAGTAGCACCCCTGGCAAGAAACCAAATTTGCGCCCCTCTCATCCAATTTTATTTTCAACTACTATGCTCATTATTTTAAAAAAACGTTCTGCTGGTTAAAGTACAACTACATATTTATTTTATTATATAAATATTTTTTATTATTATGAAAATTGCTTTATTATTTATTATAATTAAATAATAATAACAGACTAAAAAAAAAATCCTTTTATTTTATTAAATGTAAAAATGTTTACCTTATACTTAATTATTAATTAACAAAAACTTTTTAAAATTTAACTTTTCTAGCTTTTATTTCTGAAAAGTCATCTATAACATCATCAAATGATATTTGGTCAACCAAACTTTTTTCGACCAATAATATGCGATTTCACGACGAGAAACGTGTTGCGATTACGCTAAAAATAAACGATGGATTTTTATTTTTTTTTTGTTTGTAAATTGTCATATTTGAATTAAGACTGCAACTCGATGAAATTGTGCCTTTCGTATAATAAATTGCGCCCCTGCAAATGCCCTCTTGCCAGTGTCTAGCTACAGCCCTTCCAAACACCAGTAGGTACTCAGCAGCAATACCTACTGCAGTAACATCAACCGTAGGAATTTTAGTCATAAGTAGAGCGCGGATTTTTAGGTTCTTAAAAGCTTAAAATATGATGCTAATATGCTCTAAAAAACCCTAAAATATTCTCTAAATATGCTTTAAACTTTTAAATATGCAAATAATATGATTTTTTTTTTGCAAAATAATTCAATAAAAACAATATATAACTTTACAGTTATACCATAGTATGTTTAATCTATGGTTATACAGTCTACACTATCATTCCTTTGGTAGGTAACAGGTAAATTATTTAAATATAAACAATTTAAAACAATTCATACATAGGTATATAAAATATAAATATAATGAAATGTTATATAAAAAAACAAAATATTTTAATAAAAAACAATACATAACTTGCATGCCCTTTGGTGACAGCTAAGTTTTTTTTTATTTTTATTTTATTAGCTTTTAGTATATAACTATAATAGCTCAACAATTATTTAGTTAAACAATGTAAATAAACATAAAATAAATATGACAAAAATAAAGTAAAAACAATATAAGGTTGTTAAAAAGTAAAAAGTATATCAAAATAATAATATCTAATTAGATAATATTACTACCTTAAATTACAAAGATTCCAGATTATTAATGAATTATTATTTTAATTTTTTATCATTCTTATATCAAATTATTTATTTTTTCCTAGAAAATATTGTTGCTAGAAAAAATCTTAATCGAGAAATTAACAATATACATGATGTTTTATGAACAATAATAGAATATATTCTAAAATATGTAAAATAGGCCAAATATTCTCTAATGTCCAAAATAGGCTTTATTATGCAAAATAAAATTTGTGCTTAAGTGTGAAATGCGCCACCGGTAAACAGAAATTCCCGGGGAAAAAAACCCGACGAAGAATCTTGGAAAAAAATCCCCAAAATAAAATATAACGTTTCCTAATATTTTTACGATTATGTATAAGATACAATAACTTCAAAATTTTGAAAATATTTATTATTTTAATTTTTTTAATTTTTTTTTTACGTTTACGGTGTAATGTGCACTTTTGACAATATAATTTATAATAAAATATAATTTTTAATATAATAGTATAATACCAGATTGCCAGAAGGCCATTGAAGTTGCAAAATAAAGATTCCCGATTTTTTGAATTTTAATAAGCCACAGTATTAGAAATCAGTGTAATAATTAACTGTAGGTACGTTCATTCTATTATTGTTTAATAATTATTATTATAATTATATTTTGACATTCGAAACATTTTATATTTTTATATATTATGCTGTAGGTATATTTTTATTTTTTAGTTTGTTATCTTGTTAATATTGTATCAATAAAGTAAAACTTGTACAAACGCCTCCGAAAAATTATATTTATTACAGTTGATTTAATAACGAAACTCAATTTAATAAACTGTTTACAAGGTTATATAGTATAACATACCATAATATGAAACAAAAATATTTAAATATTATTAAGTTAATGTTTGAAATTTATAAATTTATAATATAAATATAAAAGTAAGTTAAATTGATTTGAATACATGTATATTTAAACATTAAAAATAGCTTGTTTTTTTTTACTTAGTACTTGGGTATTCATTTTTTTTATAATTGTTGAACTCGTACAATATTTAAATATTATAATATATTCATTAAATGATGAGTAAACCTACCTATTTATTTGTAATTAAATATAAATAATGTTGTAATAAGCATTTAAAAAATATGTATTCAATCATTTTCAAGTAGTTGTGAGTAATACTGTGATTCTGGTGATTTTTTCCCGGGGTTCTTCGTTAGGGAGTTTTTTTCAGCAATTCGCGTCATCACAGCCTGCGTTCTGCGAGTCCGAAGTCAGTGACGCGGACTGCGGAGTGATTGCCGATTGGTGACGAGCAATGACCTCAGGGCTCAGACAAAAATACTGACGTTATCAATTTATCATGATTTAATCAACTCGGCGTCTATAATTACACGAACCATAAGATATTTTAGATTTATATTGAATAGTGGTTCGCGCTCATTATCCGTAAATCGTAATCGATAGACCTATAATAATTTATACCTACCGTTTATAGCACATTAGCACGCACCTTAGATCAAGAATTAGCTTGATGAATGATGGCTACATCCATTGTAAACTATACATGATCTAAGGCATTCTAATGTCTATAAATTATAATATATCTCAGGCCGCGGATCGTGGTTTATAGATCTTTGTCATTGTCACTAAATTTATTACCAGCGCTCTGACTACAAATAATGGAATAGATTGTTACACGATAGAATGGTTGTGCACTTGCATGACGATGTAAGGCACTCAGCGGCTTTCAGCTACCTACTCAGAAGTCAGTACTCAGTGGATAGAATGGATAGATGCACCAGCAGCTCTTATATTGAATAACATGATCTAAGCTAAATGTGCTCACATGTTATTAAGTGCCAACTGCTAACCTTTTACTGTCAAGTACATTGATGCAAATTATGGGGCGGTGGCGGAGGGGGAGGTGACTTGAGGAGACTTTCAAAAGTACTCAATAATAAATAAAATATGATCACTATAGTGTCTATTGTAGTATTGTGTATACAGGAACCTGTTATAATCGGTAAGAAAGACAAAGGAAAAAAAGAACAATTATTATGTGTATGTCCCAAAAGTCCCGGTAATAACCCATGGAAAATCAATCAATTTAAATGCGTTTTTTTACAGTAATAAGTATAAAAATTCCAATTGAATGGATAAATTCAATTTTTTATTCAAAAATTCAAAATTGTTCAGTGATAAGTCTACTAGATTGTCCATGTTTTATAAAATTAATAATTAAAATAAAATCTGTAAAAATGAATTTAACTACAAATATTGGATCCTGGCCTGTTCTATTTATTGGCCATTATAATATTTAGATATTGACAGATTGTCATAAAAAAAAACATTGTTCCAATCAAGATTGATTAAAGCATGCAAGATTTTTTTAAACTTAAAAAAATGGGTATCTCAAAAATTTAAAAAAATTAACTGTATAAATTGAATTTTATGCCATTCAATTGGAATTTTTTTACTTACTACTGTAAAAAAAACGCATTATTTATGATTGATTTTCCATGGGTAATACGAGTAATATTTTTTCCGGGATTCCAAGAGCCTACTTGTTTTTGGGGGACTCAAGCCCCCCTCCGTCCCTCCCAATAACATGCTTAGTACCACAGAATATAACAATTAGTACTAATTACTAGCTTTTTAATTGGGGGGACTAGGTCTCCGCATAAGCTCCTCATGATAATCACTAAACAGATATTTAGTTTGTTGTGACGTCAATGGGCAATGAGCATTGACAACTATAGCAAATAGCAACCATTATGTCTTATTGTCTTTACTCTTCAGCTTAGATAATATACACTGAATAGCTATATTCACTATTTAAGATAGTACTATCTTAAATCGTGATATTATCTAAGCTCTTCAGCAACTTACAGTAGTCAGTGCAGAGGCCGTGATTCATTCCAAAAACTAACCTCAAACGGCTCAAACAAGTCAAACGTTCCTCCAGAAGGCAGAAATCCAGTCCGAATCATGACTCATGAGAGAGAAAATGTCGCGGCACGCCGGAGGTCTGCTTGACATTATCATGAGGACAAAGACTCAAAGTTCAACGCTTCTACGAAAATATGAATAAAATAAATCGTATAATCCGGGGAAAGCGATCACCGTTACGTGATAGAAATAAGAAATTTCAAATCTCAATATTATAAATTATAATACCGATTACCGATTATGGTATTTTGTTTCGCTCGGCGCTCGGAAGAGAGAAAAAATGTCTCATGGAACAAACGCGCGACCCGCGTTGCTGTTAACGCCTTGTCAACGGACAACTTGTTTTTGTTGTTTTCGTCTCGTAGTCTCGCAGACCGCAGTGTTTATCCGCGTCTGCGTTGCGGACGGAGCTTTCGCTTCCGTTTTCTGTTCTCGTTTCAACGTGCCGTTCGAATCCGCTAAAGTTTCGGTCCGCAAACCGGGTTGAGTTAAAAAAAAATTCGTCTTAAAATCCGCGAGTCCCGTGTACCGGTTTTCCGAGAAAGCCCGCGACGTATCAGGGTCCCGCCGTTGACCCACAAAATATAAATAGTGATCTTGGAAATAATTTGACCGCGATGGCTGTGACGATCCTGGGTAAGTTTTGTAGCTGTGCGAACGCAATGGCCACGTCTAACCGGTGTTTCTGCTGTTGTACAGGTAGACGCGAGCGCGTCACGGTAACGGCGTTATGATGATCACGGCGACCACAACATGCAATCCTGTAAGCCGAAGGTCACCGACCTAAATCCACATCTGCTATGCGTTCTGTGCGGTGGATACTTTGTGGACGCCACGACGGTGATCGAATGTCTGCACTCTTGTGAGTAATTCATACATCCAAACGGTTGACATAGTATTGTGTCAGCGATGCACATTTGTTTTCTTATTATGTACCTTACTATTAACATTCACCCCATCGTGTTCATTCCCTTTTGAAAGGTACGATAGGATCACATTGAGTGACCTTTGAATTGAAAATTATACTTTCTAATATATCTATAACTCCACACAAACATGTTCAGTGGTGTCCCTTATCTTCTTAAAAAATAAAATTCTATGTTCCGACATTGTTACATTATTACTTGACTGGACATTCTATGAATATACTATAAAGCTTTACCTGTTGACGTCTGACTATGGTTATTAAAATAAGGAACACCCGATTATATACGAATAAAAAGCACCTTTATTTGAAAGTTAGGAGTATTTTGTACTTTCTATTTATACTTACTAATTGACCTCATTTGAATTTAACCTTTTCAGTGAGTTATGCACTTTTCAATTTTCTGTAGGTTTTGCTTTTAGTGGAAGAGTTAATAAGAAAATCGTTCCATCTTCCATAAGAAATATGTTTAATTACCCAGTTTATGGGTAAATATCCTTCTAGTAAATTTTTTTTTGTTCAAGGTAAAATAAGTATAATATAAGACAACTTATGAGGAATCTTATACCAAATTTTCAAATCTTAGATAAAAAGAAAAATGTAAAGAATTTCTAACTCCAAATAATTTTCAAATGGTCGTGATTTTGACAAATGTTGTCAAAATTCTAACTTCTGATACTTACTCATTTTTTTTTTAAATTACACTAAAGCAACTAATGATTAACCAGATCAAAAAGATCAAGAAAAAAAAATATTGACAAATGTTGAAAGAAAATCTCAATTTTTCCATGGCAATAAATAATTAAAAAAAGTTCAATATATTTTGAAAATGTAATCACATATTAAAAATGGTCATAAATACTTTTCGAGAAAATTAAAAATATCTACAGTTAATCTTAACTTAACCTCCTCCTGTTTGGATGGATTTTAACATTTACAAGATATTTGTATTTCTTAACAGCATTACATTCTTTTTCAATATGACTTCAAAGTCGTTGCTATAAATAGAAAATAAAAATTCAAATAAAGGGGCTTGGTAAAAAATAAAATAAAAAATATTCAATGATTGGGTGCTTCTTATTCTATTGATCATGGTCGGGCATCTATGCACAGCCTTGAATTGTCATTAATATTTATTATTTTACCTATCTACAATAACTATTTATAAATATTTCCTTTTATTTTATGCTCTTTTTTAATTTCAAATCTGTAGTAAATGTTTTTCACTGCAATTAAATCTATCTATCTATCTATATCTATATAAATGAATCCCTATTTCCCTTGGTCATGCCATCACTTGAAAACGCTTTTACCGATTTCTTTCATATTTTATTTAAATGAAAGAGTATATTGCTAGTCTGGTTATAGTCTTAATTTAAATTCTATAAGTCAATTGAAAATTGAAAAACAAAGTGATTGTTTTGATGTGATTTATGTACTTATGGGTCTGTTTACCTAATAATTTACTGCTCGCACATTGTCTGCTATCTGATGCAGTGGATTGCCTGCCTAGGTGGCTTAGATGTATGTTAATCATTTAAGGTTAATGATAACTTAATATTTGGCTCAGGCAACGCTGGGCTGGACAGCTACTATTAATATAAATTAATACATTATTTAATTTTGTATATTATGTTAATTTGATTACATATTTTTTTTAGTTTGTCGAAGTTGTATTGTCAAATATCTCGAACGAAACAAATATTGTCCAATATGCGATGTATTAGTTCACAAATCAAAGCCTTTATCCAATATCCGGCCAGACCACATCCTGCAAAATATTGTTTACAAACTTGTCCCACGTTTATTTCAAAGTTAGTAACAACATTTTACCAGTTAAAACATTAACATTAAACTAATTCAAAATTGTATTATTATTTTTATAGAGGAAATGTTGATGAGAAGAGACTTTTACAATCTAAACAAAGTATATTTACCAAGGGACCCGATGAGCCGTGGTGTTGTACCTGATGACTATCACATATTTTCTGCCAGTGATGCGATCAGTATATGTCTTTATTATGAATGTGAAAAAATTGACAAAAAAGTAAAAAAGTATATTCAATTTTGTCTCAAAGAATTATTTAAATTAATTTTTTTTTTTTATTGTACAGAATATCCAAGAAAAACATAAACGATATCTGTGGTGCCCAGCATCATTGACAGTTATAAATTTAAAAAAATTAGTATACATTAAATATGAGTTAATACCAACTGATCATCATGTAGAGTTTTTCTATCAAAATTATTTACTAGATGATCACTTAACCTTAATGGACATTGTTTACATGTTTGATTGGAAAAGGGTAAATATTTAACTCAATTAGATATACTAAACTCAATAGATATATTGTGGAATAATATAATATTTTTAATTTTAGAAAGATCCACTTACAATGACTTATCGAATTCTTAAAATTGAAATGGAACCACTTTCAAACGATGAATTAGCAAATGAAGAAAGTACAGTTGAGTCTAAAAAGAATAATGAAAAGTCTGAAGAAAAACAAAATGATTTGCATCAAGATGTAGTCAACACAGAGATACACATTGAAAAACTCCCAAAAATAGATGAAAACCTTATGGTCGTTGAAAAAATTCCTGATTCCAAAGAAGTACAATTGGAAATAAGTGAAAATGGTATCATGAAAGTTACGAATATTAACCAGAGTCGAGAAACAATACAAGCTAATGTTACTATAGAGCCAACTGATATAGTTAAAACCGAAAATCCATCTAAATCTGGGGGTATAAATAACGACAAAGATGACGATAAGAAAAAAACTTTAAAAGTATACCCTGGGTCAAAGATAAAAAAGACCAAACCAAAATTAGACACTATAGTTGAAAAAATTAAAAAACAAGGAACTAAATATAAAACATTAACATCTCCTACAAAACACTGGAATCCAAGTATATCAAAAACTTCAGTTTTAGCCAAAAAGAAAGAAATAAATGGAATTGATAAAAAGTGTCAAAAATTTTTCAAATCAAGAGATGATAAAAAAGATGAAGACAAAACTGAAGACAGTTTAAAGAGATTGGCTGAAGTGCCTTTAATGAAGATTAATCCTCAAACATTATGTCCAATTATGCCTTCTTCTCCAGCTAAAAAACCCAAAAAACCTGTTCCTAAAAAAAATACTTTAGCTCATTCTTTGGCTCTACTACCCGTTCGACCGACAAATCATAATCCATTTACCAACCCATTAAATCCATTCATGTATGGAACATTTCCAAACAATTCAAATGGAGATGCGGGAGATACAAATGATTTTCTTAAAGCCATGTCTGAGTTATGTCCGCCATCATCAGCTTATCACAATTCCTTGCCACCGTCAGTTAGTGTACTTTTCAACCCCTTATATACTCATCATAGACAATGTCAGGCTAAGAAGACTTCAATAACTGTAGCTCAATCACCCAACATACTAAAATTACCTGCTAATAAAATTGAAGAAAAATCTGAACGAATAGAAGATAAAACCAATGACAAAGGTAATGATAAAGATGAGTGTACTAATAATAATAAAGGTGAAGAGAAAATGGAAGTCGAGAAAGAAAAAGAAAAGGGAAAAACTTAAAACAATTATTTCTTGATAACTCATAACTAAAAAATTGACTAAAATCTTTAGATTATGGTAGGTCTAGTAGTGGATTGCACTACCTACATACAGATTTTTTGAATGTGTTATATCAACATGATTCCTAATGTAAGGTTTGATATGTGTAATTTATTATTTTCTATACTAATTAGTATACACTTTCCATGGTGTTTCTAAAGAGATTTTTTTTACTCTTAAGTTTTGAGCTAACAAGATTTCAATGTAGTAAAATATTATTGTTTTTTTACCATTTGCTTCTATGATTAATGGTATCATGTATCCATGACAACATCTAAAACACAAATTTATTCGTAATTAAGTGACTTTAAGACATGGTTGGCAATTTTATTGGAAATGTGACTGGCTGTTTTTTTCATACCTATGTCGGGATAAACTGCTTTTAAGACATTTATTATCTGTTTTCATACCATGTATTTTCAATTGTTTAGGGTGATTAGTAATTACTAATTATAATGTTTTGATCGTTGTTTTATTTTAGATTAGTCTTTTAAATTTTATTTGTGCCTCAGGCATTTAAATATGTCAAAGCTAACCTTAATTTATTGTCCACATTGTTAACATAAATTGGGTTCCAACTTATGACAATTATAGCTATCAAAAATTTGATGCTACTTCTATAACATCAACATTTCTAACATTTTTAAATTAAAAATGTTATTTAAATTGTTTCCCAATAAAAATAAAAGATCACATAATAAATGGAAGCATAGCATGTATGAAAATATACTTAGTTTTTCACTTTTCTTAAAATGGTCACCCTAGTTAAACAACTAGCTTATGAATCAGATGTCATTAGATGGCTTCAATATTTATATATATAGCCAAATATTAATGTTTCAAAATCGTATTCATTATTATTCTCAAATTCTAGTCCTAGATTAAGGTGTATATTTTGTTAAACAAAAAAAAATGATAACAATTTTTTATATAAGTGCCTTCAGTATTTAATTATTTAAACCTCTATGCTCACGTAACTAAGTGATATTATTATGTTAGTATTTTACAGCTCAATGTTTTAAAATATGCAGGGTATAAGTGCACTGTGCTCACTATGTCTATGCAACTAATTCAAGATCATTTTTTGTTCCTCTAACTAACATCTTGTGATTTTATATTCTATTTTCTATATATATGATATTTATTAAGTAATATATATTCTATTTAGGATAAGATTAAACATCTCTAGCTCATACTTAGCTGTTTTGTGACTGGCCTACCTTACAATTCTAAATTATATACATATACTCTAAAATAATTTAACTCTTATTGCCCATAGTTAGTACAGTGCACATATTATTAAGTATATAACATTTAGTATTTTATTTATAATATATACAGCTTACTTTAAATTTGTATTTTTATAAAAAAAATTACTATTTGTTTATCGCATTAAAAAAAGAAACCATTATATGTATAATACATAATAGTATTCTTAATTATTGACAGTCCACTTTTTATACTATTGTTGTTTATTCTGTATTTTTTTTATAAAGCTCAACATTGAAAAATAATAAGGTGGAGTATAAATATTTAAGATAAATACACCTCAATGTTGTATATAATTTACAATTTAAATTTAATTTTATTGAATAGTTTTTAATCAATTATTAGAAAGACCAAATAATATATTTTTAATACTCTGTTTAAAATTACTTGCATGTATAAAATGTCTCATACAAATAATTATCATTTATGTTAAAACATTTAAGGGTGGTTTCATTTGTGCAAACAATGTTGGAATGCCTGAATTTTAATAATTATTTGATATACAAAATCAAATCCAAAACATAAACAGGATATTTATAAGCAATAAATCATCTCAAGCAATCTATATTGTAAACATTTATATTTTATGAATTTTAATTTAATTTATTTTTGTACAATTATATAGTTGTTATATTATGTAATTTTTTTAAAGATAATTTATACGCAACAATTATAGTTTTTAATTGTAAATGATTGAAGAGGTGTAATGAGTTTTAAAAATAAAATATTTTTGTGGTCCTTTTTTAAATGTTCAATAAAATCAGTGTTTTGTATTTTGCATTTAAATTATTTTTATTCCTTCCTTATTTATTTATTTAATCCAATAAAAAACAATTTTCGATAGATGATCATTTTTCAAACAATGAATAATTGATATAAAATATATCAAGTACCTATGTAACTCTGTTACATGTCTAAAAAAGTAATGTTGTGAATTGACAGATTTTTCTTTCTTTAATAGATTTATAGATTTGTTGCTTATTATAGTCTAATTAATTAAAAAATTTTAAATTGTATTCCTATAACTTGTGTCAATTGAATGTTTTAATTTGAGAGGTACCTAAGTGGCTAAGTGATTTTAAAATAGGTATTTAATCCCACCCATTTTGTATTATTTGATTAAAACAAAAATTACAAAACTGGTGTCTTAAAATATTGTTTATTAGTTCTATTCACAGCTATATGAAAATTTAATTGTCCTGGTTTAAAATGTAGCCAACTATAAATAGTGTAAATTACTCTATCTACTTTTTTTTTAAGATTATCAAATAATTTTCAAACCTATGTTAATATGTTATCATGTAGTATGTATCATGTTTATTTTATATTATTAACAACAAATTTGGGTTTTTTCAACGGCTTATTAATTTTTGTTGGCCATGTACCTACCTATACCACTTTTGTGGCTAAATGTAATAGTATTTTTAACTTAAAAGTTGTTTTGTCCATGTGTCTTGGTTGAACGTGTTTCCTAACGTCTTCATAATTCATTCTCTATTATTTTCTCCAGACTGCTGTAATACCTATGTTACATTTAATTTTGTGACGACTGACCAAGTCCGTTCTCAAACGACGTTCAACCGGTAAAATTACTACTGGACTGGACTATAGATGAGCGTGTAGCGTGTTACTGTATTAGTGTATTTCATTTTCATACGTACCTACTACCTATAGTACCTATACGGCCATACCACAGAATAGATTTAATCTATTCTGTGCCTATACAACCGAATACACCACGGAGAAGGTTGGCTCAATCATTTTCCAAAAATATTAAAAGATTTTTTTTTGTCGTGATTTAATTTTTGTATATCATTAATTTTTTTACCGTAAAATGTCCTAATTTTTGTACGTATTTTTTTTTTTAATTTCTGATATTTTGTGTTTATTTAATTTTATTTTCCAATAATTAACACATGGTCAGGGTCTATACAGATGAGAAGATTAAGTGTTTATTAAATTAGATTACACAAGATTTAAGAAGTTACAGTTTTGTGCCAAAGCCCAAAACGGGTTTAACAATTTCCAGGTAAAGTTTTCATACTGCATACTTAACAGGTTATTTAACCCATATGACACGATTGAGCAAAATACACTTTTTTATGACACGATACACCAATTTTTTCGGCATATCAAAGCATATAGAAATAGTGAAATACAAAAGAAAACCTACACGATTGAGCATAAGAAACTGCAATGTTGGAGATGTTGCTATTTGCAATTTTGAACTATATTATACAAAAACTATTAATTTGTGTTGTCTTGAGTTTTAATCACATTGCATTTATCTAAATCTGAGAATATTATTTCCAAACATTTATTATTAGTATACACCTCCGACCACCATCTCAAAAGATTATTTTTTTTTCATTTACCAATTAATTTATATTTGCATAGGCGTAATTCGTTGTCTCTTTCTGATAAAATAATTGTTATATTATTTATATCCATAATAATAAAAAAAGAAAATCTAAAACTTTTAACGCACTAAGTATGTGAGTATGTGGCAATGACTATGGTGATCAAACACTAAATACCATCATAAACTGAATTATTTTTATAATAATTTTGGAACAGTTACTCATCTTAATAACTTTAATGTTTCTCCAGTACTAAATATTTAAGTCGCCGCGTTTAATAATGGTCAGTATTACGCAGTGGCGTATTTAAGGGGCGGCAAGGGGAGCAATTCCCCGTGTACAAATTTTAGTGGGAGCTTTTTTTTTGAAAACAGATTTACAATAAGTTGTCAACAAAACGTTCTACCAGAATCATCAAAGCTATTTTGTGCAATAAATTTCCGTGTCTGATAATTACGCGTGAGCCGTGAGTATTATTTTTCGAATACGTATACCTAGGTATCTACCTAAACTAAAAATTTATTGTGGGTCATGAATTCATGATGAATGATGATGATAGTAATAATGTAACATAAAGCTAACTGTTGTCAATTGCTAAGTGATAGTGTGATACTGTGATACTGAATTACCAAACATTAATTTTGTATTTTCTTGCGTCTTGTTAAACTATGAAAGTGACATTATTTTTATTCAACAGCTTGTTAAAATTGTACAGTTTTTAAAATACAACTCACGAGACGTCTTGTTACTGTTATATACAAAGTGTAAATGTTTTAATCGATTACATTGACAACGATTAAATTGACACTATAAAATTATTAAACTATGATAAATAAACTATTCATCACTAAAAATTAAACTATGATAAAATAATTGAAGATTTCACAAGATCAAAAGCGCACTGAAATACATTTATCAGTTTTAATAGGTCGATGCAATATTCTTAAGCATAAGTAATTTTTTGTTACAATTTTCTTTGATTATTTTGTGATCATAGGTGTTATAGTGTTATACTGACTATAATGAGAGTACCTACCTATGAATCTACGATATTCAATATTCTGGGGCACTTCATAGATTTTTATATTGTATGATACATTGATACTATTACCATATCACATGTATTGTAAGGTTTTTTTATGGGTGAGAAAAATTGACACCATAAAAAAACCGGTAAAAAGGGAATGGGGCATTAAAAAAAATGTGTACCTAGGGCAGCAAAATCCTAAATACGCCACTGGTGTTACGGATAAAATGAATATTGCAACTGAACTATATAATTATTTATTAATCAATAACACATTGTCGATATAAAGTCTGGGCTAGGCTCGCGGCTCAACGCTAGTGTAAGTTTATTATCATAATAATTAAAAAATTATAAAAACAAGTAAAAATAATAAATTACAACATCAATTCGGCTACGTGAATTTGGCACCGTCGCTGTCGGATAAAATATTCTATACTCAATTGTGTTTTACCGCTATCAAAAATCGATAACCGCAACAAATTTTAAATTAAAAATAGAAATAGGTAGGTACCTACTAGGTAGTTATTTTTTAAGAAGAAATTAATTATGTTTGGTAACTATTGTTATGTTTCCATACTTTGTATAGTTATATATTATCAATAGAAACTTAGATAAATAAATAAGTAGGTGCCTCCTAAGTTTAAGATGTTGCACCTAATACAAATTATGCCTATATAAAGTTAATGTTGTTGTATTGTAAATAATCATTTTTATAGTAAAACGTGTTTTAATTACATTTATAATTGGAAGCATAATATTTAATTTAAATTTATTAGATTAAATAATACGTGTGTATGTAAAATGTATTGATAGATATAATACTCCTTTTAATAATATTAAATTAGGTAATATTTGACTAGTAATAAAATCGGGTAACTCACTCACTAATCCTCATTTGGCACAAAATAATATGTTCAAATAACCTCACACAACTTGTGCTTGTTGCTGTTCTGAATCAAATATATATGATCTTTCATCGTTACATAATATGCCATTCCAATGTTAACAGGTTTAGTAATTTCATATTTCACTTCTTCTTCTGTATTTTCAGGCTTTCAGCTGTAGTTTGATTTCGATTTGCTAGTTATTCATCATCTAAGAACACTAAACAGTCGTTTAGTTATCAAATAATTTCATATGCGACTGTAAATAAAAATTTACCATCCATAAAGTAACACATATTAATATATTATTCACAATTGGTTCCAATATTTTATTTTAGCGACGTTGTTAATGATTTAAAACTAGGTCTTCTGTATTGGTATTCTGCCCAACAGTTAGTAATTATAATATCATATCTGTAAAAGTGTAAACATTGTTCAGAAAATCAACACATGACGATTTTGTTCAAAACACAACCGAGGTATTGAGATCTATATTCTGTATACACGTCTATTTACTGGGCCACTGGGGTAGGTACCTACCACAGACTATACGAAAATGTATATTAATTTCCATATACTCTGGTACGTGGTAGTACCTACTGTACACGAATAAATAAAAGTAATAATAATAATAATAGTATAAATATGCACATGAGAACTTTGAAAATTTCGTTTTTTAATAACGCGCTTTATTTAATAAATGACTTTGGTATGGGTATAGGTAAAATACATAAGGGGTCAAAGAGTCGCGTGATTTGACGGATAAGGTTTTTAGAGGTCCTTCTATACTGATGTCTGATTGTACATTTTGTACATATAATCTATAATTTATACTTAATATATTATAGTCTGAGTAGGTATATAATATATATAAATTATATTATGGTATTTAATGAGTAAAAGAAAAATCATTATTCGACCAAAATGTAAGCAGTTCTTTTAGGAATTATTTTAATTTTATTTTATTCTCGTATATGAGTACGTTGGTACCGTGTATTATTATAGGAACTATAGGTAGATATATAGATATATACATTGTGCAACTATTTCAATAAGGTATGTATGTAAGTATACCTATTATACACGTAACTACATAAGTCATATAATGACATAAAACGTATATACAAATACGCATATACCAGATACCTATATGTGTTTATGTCATCGCTCGTCATGATAACACACAATATGGGTAATGCACTATACGGACATACGGTTACAGTAATACAGTATACATATATATTACTTCGTGAAAAAACATCATGTATATAATACCTACCTAATAATAAAAATGCTTATGACTGCATAATATTATTGACTATAATAATTATACATTTATAAATAAAAACATATGGAGTTTAAAATAAATATTTATGTATTTAAAATGTTTAAAGCCAATACGTTACTTGAATGTACCTATAGGCTATAGCTACTATATATTTTAAGCTTAGGGGAGTGTATTACAATATTTAAATCACATTTTACCAATTAACAACATACCCATATGCTGAATAGTATTATAAATCACTCACTAGAATAGTGGGATATACTATTTTTAAATTTTGCATAATGCCATAACATATTATATGTACATGTAACTGTTTTAATATATAACTATATTATAAGTCATAAGTCAGGACAATTAACATAATATATACATTATACGATTATTGCTTCCTATATATATATATGCGTATATAGTCGTATAGACTAAAGATTGTATAACTATAAATACCTTATAGAAAGACTTGAATGACTTTTAAATTTTAACTAGATGTAGCCAGAACTAGTTACTATGACTGATAATTATAATAGTGACATACCTATACGTTTTTATATATATATACACGTGTACTTTGTTACACGTGATCCGGTTTATGTATGTACCGTGGCTTCAGTAGTGCAGTGTGAATGAAATCTGTTAAATGATTAAAAATGTTTTTATTAATAATGATTAATCATAAATCATATAATATATATTCATAACTTTCCGTGCACACTAAATATTATTTATTATTATATTATAATGAATAATGATGAGTGTACATGTGAATAATATGTGATGCAGCCGGCCAGCCGATACTGGTAGGTATACCGAAATACGTCTTAGGTATATGCCGAATACGGAATACTATATATTAATTTATTACCTATTCATTTTTAATATATTATCACCTCATGTAACCTATACGTAAGATGTTCAAGAAAATAGCTAACAATTTTATACTTAGTTTTAGGTATTATTCATAGCAAAAACAATAGAAAAAGATTAAATTGGTGGCAATCAACTGCAGATACTTTAACGAGATAGGTATATACTCTAATTGTCGAGGAGCACCATTGACAACAATTAGTAGGGGGGTGAGGGGCTTTGATGACTAACCTAACCTGACTAACCGTGTTTTATTTAGTCTGTCATCACCTTTTTGGGCAGTAAAAGTGATTCGATTTTCTTCATCATATATTCTGGTAGGCAAGTGAATCTATATAAGACTTTCGGGGTCCAAAGTAAAAAAATTCTTAATTCATTTTTAAAAACGTCAAAAAAACAAAAAAACTGGATTTTTTTACACAAAACCGGTTTTGTATTTTGGTGTAAAAAAATAAAAACAACCATAGATTCATGAAACTTTCACCAGACATTAACTTTGGTTTTTCTTTAAGACATTTTAAGTTCAAATTTTGGGGGAAATTCAATGTATTCAAACGAAAAATAACTATGTTATAGTTATGTGTTTGTAATTTAAAAATATTATTCGTGGGTATACATGAAACTTTTAAAATATATGTAAAATTATATTTTATACACACAATGACATTTTCAAATACAATATGTTTTCGGAAAAAATTAATTCAACTACCTACTGTATTTTTAATAGCAAAATTAATTACTTTAACGGCAATAATATCATAAAGTATAATTAGTTATTAAGCTGACAGACCGTATTCGCTCAAATTCGTTTTTCGTTTACAATGATTTTATATTCTGAATTCAAATTTACCACATTCATAAAACAGTGAACCCCATGACACCTAATGTACAGCAGAGTGATACCCACTTGCCCACCTTTTTTTTTATATGATTGTATTCAGTATTGTGATTTCTAATGAGTGATAACTGATAAGTCATAATATCTAAATTGGAGTTATAAACACAGAGCATGGATATAAATATATTTTAGTGTACTGTGTACCTATAACTACTGTAGTACTGTATACAGTTTAATGACTTGGATGACAACTTGAGGCTTGAGTACCTACTTGACCTGTTATTGGCCGTATATCTTATGTCTGAATATTTTAATGAAATTAAGTTATGGCGGCGAGTATCAAATGTAAATACTAAAAATAAAATACATTATGTACCTTTACACCAAAACATATAATTCGTCTATAACTATATTAACTGTTTACAAATATAATAAAATTATATTATGAATTATTAATAAATTGTGTCAAATCACGTGTTGGTGACCTTGTGTATATATTATACTACTGTGCGTCTGTGCACAGTGCACGTCTGGTTTTTTATTGCTATGACACTATGGACAAAGTCACAAAGACTTGTACTTTATTATTGTTTAGTTTACTTACATCATTTGTGATACCCCTTCCTTATACGTATTTTCGTAACAATTATAATTAATATGTTCGATAATATTTTTGATATGTAAGTACCGTTTAATTAACAATTAATTAATTCGCATGATTGCGTGCTAATGTATGAAGGTAATAATGTAAAAATAATTGTATGAATTTTTTACGGGAGGGGGCCAGGTGGTCTGTAATAAAATCTGTAAATAAATAAATGAATAATTACACAAATGACCCGAAATAAAACACGTGTGTTGGGTTATGTTAGATGGCCAAATTTAAACAGCGATCGCGAATACGTTTGGTCGCGATTGAACGCTACAATTAAACCATTTATTTTCAATGTGGGTACATAGTTAAATAGTTTATTACACGTTTATTATTTTTATTATAATATACCTATTATAATGTGGTAGGCAATAGCACGCGATTAAAAAACGCTCAATTGTGAGTTTGAAATTTGAATCGCTCCGTGTGTAACCAGCTCTATAGTTTATACATTGACATACTTAATGTTTTAAAGTTTAAATGGCGAGTCGGTAAAAACTAATTTATGAAACAGTCTAATGAACATCAAATTATAAGAAGTCATTTAGAGTAAATTACTAAATTAATCAGGTTTACAATAGTTTGAGGTCTGCACAAAAGATGTCATCGAAGAGAATAGCTTAATGTATTCGCTATTTGTATTTAAAAAAAAAAAACAAACGATTTTAAAATAATAAAATATTTAAACTAAAAATCGAATTGAAAAAATTATGGAGTATGGACTCTTTCAATCTCCTCTAAAACAAAAAAACAAAAAAATTATTATCTTAATATTATTTTTCAATAAATACTGTCCAAAATATCCATAGAAAAATATTACCTATTAAGTATTAGGTATACTTATATTATATATAATTAATAATTATATACATAATTATTAATCAACGTTATTTTAACGAACTTGTCTAAAGTCTAAACTCTAATGACACGGACGCCCGTGTTTATGATAGAATATCTTATTGGTAATAGTAGGTAGTTATGGTAGAAAATATTTTAACTGAAAAAAATCCTTATTTTCCTTGAAGTTCTTCGTGCTACAACCAACTATTATTATTTAAGAAAAAATTATAAAAACCTGAGAACTTGTTTCCGCCACATACGTATAGTCAGTTTGAATTCAATAAATTCAATAAATTATTTTAGGTTACCTTGCTTACGAAAAAACTATACTGAGCGAAGGAGACAGACAATTAAAACTTGAAACAGTTAAAACTCTTATGAGGGTACTTTGGGACGGTCGGTGAAACTGTGCTTATACCGCATATTATACTCATCGCATTAGAGTGGTTGCCACTGCACAGATTACACGACCTCGGGATTAGTCGCTTAAGGTAGGAATGACGACTACAACTAAAAAAGAACTTAAATTATTATTGATAAATATAATCACCTAAAAATTATAGTTTAAATGTTGAGAATAGTATGTTGTAAAGCTGCAGGTATTTATAATATTTTGTATCCTCAAAATTTGATAATATTTTCTTGCACCCTACTTATAGTACTTATAGGCTATAGCATTTAAAATAGCAATATATATGTATAATAAAATATATAGTGTTGAACGTCCTCTATAAGCTCTTGAAAAAAATCACCATCACATACATTAAAGTGGGATCATGTGACTATGTGTCAATGTGTGTGATCAATGACGGATGGTATTATTGTATTTGGTACGCTATAATGAGTTTTAGGTATTTAATTGAATATTGCGTGTATTGCAAGCTGTAGAATATTATATTGTGTGTTGCGAGCTTTAGAATAGGATATTGGGTAGGTAATATGAGTGTGTAAACTTTTTCACTTACAATTTTTGGAATAACAAATTTATAATTTCCTAATCCTTCAGTCATAAATAATATTAATGATAATTTTTAAACGATGATTAGCACTAAATCGCTTTGAGTACTATGATAAAGACTATAAAAATATAATAACGGTGAATTATTTTTTTTGTATCTATTTTAACTTGTAAACTGCACTGTGTGTCTGTGTGTTACACAGCGTTGTACGAATGCTACCATTGCGACTATATAGTAGGTATTAATGTATTATTATATAGGTAGGTACTACTTAGTACTTACTATTATAGGTACCTATTTAGTATTTAGTGGTGTTCCACGATTGCGAACAGTATTTAACTTTTTGATAACATCTTTGCGAACGATTGACGGCAGATCAAAGACATAATATTTTATACCTTTTATCTGAACGATTGCGAACGATTTTTCAAGAAACGTTGTTGTTTATCTTAATTTTTCATATCGTTGATATTTGAATAGGTAGCGATAAAGATTATAAAGTTATAAAATACGATATTGTAGTTTATGGAGCCGATATTCTTATCTGTGAATAGTTATCAATATTGCTTACAGTCGTAATTTTTGGATAAGCCGTCTTTTTTTAAAATGCAGTTGTTTGGCGGACAGTGTTATACGCCACTGAGTTGGCTAGTTTCAAAATGGTTAGAAACCGGGGAACTTGCTTATAGGAAGTACCTAGCTTAAATAGTGTAGGTTTCAAATGTACCTCTTCATTAAGTAGATCACTATAATTGACCTCATACTATATGTTGTCAATTATAATACACTTTTTTTTTTAATTTCAACTAATAGCAACTCATGGGGAGCTTGTATTGGATTTTCGAGTTTTTTGACGAAACAAACAATTTTTTATCGTTAATAATAAAAAAAAAAACTAATGAAATGTGTTACAAAAATATACACATTCAGTGAAAAAGCATTATTGGAAAATGGCTATAGCCTTTTTAATATATTATAATATATTGTTACAAGTTACTTCTTAATTTTATTCAAGAGGTTGAAAGAGAGGTTTTTTGTCAACAAATTTAAGACAATATATCATAGAACGGTCAACGGTTTGGATGGATTTGTGGCATAAATAACTTTTTAGTTAGTCTAAATATTTTGAAAATCTAATTGTGTGTGTAGAAAACAATAATAGGTACATATATACCTAGACAATGTCAATGAAAGTTCAAATCTTTACGATTGTTTTTATTTGAATTTAAACAAAATAATTAAAACCGTTGGATGAAAAGTCGTTAATTTTATTTAAAAATTCAATTTCGGGCAATGTCAAAAATGTAAAACTATTTTTTTTTTGTACTAGTGATAAAGTTATAAAACAATTAATTTTTAATATTAACTATAATAGCAGGGTGGGCATGTCCCCCCCCCGGCACCCCCCTGCGGGCGCCGTTGATCCACAATCCACTGAAATCATATACCGCGACTCGCGAGTACCTGTAAAAAGGTACTTTATTCGTATCGAAACTGTCACAAGTCACAACCGCGTGCACCATACACATACATATTGTATTCCTTGGGGGCTCGAGCTTCGACCATGTATATAAAGTAATAAGTAATAGTTTCTCTAAATAATATTAGTTTAATTAATGGTCGAAAGTGGGTACCCGTGGGTCGTGGTCAGCTGTTTCCCGCGCTAACCATTTTGGCGGCTGAGGTGATTCGAGGTGATCCGCACGCCCACGAACTTGTCCTTGATAAACACATATTTTTTTGTTTATTATATATATCTGTGCTTTGCAATGAGTTAACGCCGAGTACAAGGTCTATCGGTCTATAGACTCTATCCATTTTATTATTAAATTCTGTGGTCTATCGTTTATGGTTATCAGTTATCACACACAATCGTCGGTTGTATATATATACATTACAGGTACCTATTAATATTTTGTCGATAGTCGATATTATAGTAGTATTAATTATTATGTGTGCATAATAATAATTAATAGTAAATAATGTAATAATGCATACTACGATAATATAGATATTATATCATTTTTCTAATATTCGGTTGCGACCGTTGAACGTTTTTTAATAATTACTATATAATTTCTCTCTTCCCTAGTCGTAACCCCCCACCCACCCTCATTGAATTCACGTCGACAGCCGACCGGCGGTTGCGAATCAATTGAACTCGGTGGGGATATCGCAAACGGCGGCTCGCGCTACATCATTTAAAAATTAATACGCAGTCGACAGTCCTGGAGTTTCCTACGGCCACGACAGACGTTCGCAGCTAGTAGTTGTGAAACTAAGTGCCGCAGTGACATGTTCAAGAAGAACTTTTAAAGCTCTCGTAAATTACTTTGAGCCAGTGGACACACTCACACACGCGCCATCATGAGCGATTCCGTGCCTTTGCCGCCTTTGGTCAAATTTTTCAACGGTGGCCTATCCGCGTAAGTACCAGCTCACACACAATTATTATTCATCATTAAAAATGTGTGATATTGTTTTTATGACATATTGTGTTCCACAGGACCGTGGCCACCGTCATTGTGCATCCGTTGGACGTGCTGAAGAACCGCATGCAGATGGCCGGACGCGACGTCACTGCCACTGAAGCGCAAAAGTCCATGGGCGGCATCGTCCGTTCCATGATCAAAGAGAAGGGTGTGACAGCCTTTTATCCGGGACTGTCCGCCGGCATACTCAGACAAGCAACTTACTCGACCACACGGTTGGGCATGTACAACTCGTTGTTCACAATTATGACCGGGTGAGTGTTGCCAGAACACACTAACATTCACATCGGGTTATGAACAACGCGTCTGTTGCTTACTCCTATAGGGAAGACAACAAACCGCCTAACCTGTTGGTGAAACTGGGCTTGGCCCTGGTATCTGGGGTGACTGGCGCTGCTGTCGGTACACCGGCTGAAGTAGCGCTCATACGAATGACGTCTGACGGACAATTACCATTGTCCGAAAGACGTGGTTATACTAGTGTGTTCAACGCATTAGCTAGGATTGCGAGGGAAGAAGGTATTGCTACATGGTGGAGAGGATGTATTGCCACAATGGGAAGGGCAGCTGTTGTCAATATGGCTCAACTTGCATCATATTCTCAATCCAAAGAAATTTACCTTAAGAGTGGTGAGTTAAAACTGGTTTTTAAATGATTAATAAAGCATAAAATCTGTACTTTAATTTAGCAAATAACAAATAAATGTCATGGACAGAATCCATAGACCAGCACTACCTATAATATTATGCACCATGAGCCAAGATAGAGGGTGCGATTAAGTGACTGATAAGCATACACAGTATACATTATATTTTTTAATTGTACATAGTTATAGTTTATACTACTACCATTGCCCTCCATTATAGATTCTATTTGTTTTCATCGGGCTGGTCTATGAGTATAAAGTCTATGGTTGTATAGTGTATACTATCTCTTTTTAAAAATGTTGGTCTCCGGACCACTCTCTCTACTATCAGTTCATTTCTTTTTATGTCTATGAATCAAACTATATATTTAAAATTTAATAAGTTGTATGTAAATTCTAAAATAATCACTTATTTAATTATTTAACATCAAACAATTGAAGGTGAACTAAAATACACCATGCCAGTATGGCATATAATAATTGACTCTATAATAATTAGTAATAATTATCTCATTTCAACCATTTTACTCTAGTAGAAAAAAGTTATTAATGAGAAACACCTTGTAATTTGTATGGATTTTATTGTATAAATCAATTCCTAATTTTAAAATGTATTTTATATATTATTAGTTAATGCAATTGTTATTTAATTTATAATAAAGATAGTTTTATTCATTTTTATATTTGATATTAAAACTTTATTAAGCTAATTTGGTCATGCCATTTTTTTGCTATACTTAACATTGTTTTGATATCCAGAAAAAAAACCATTAAGCATACAATAAATAATTATCTTAAAATGAATGCTTATTATTTTAATTATTTTATTCAATCATTAATAAGGTTCTATTTTTATAATTTTTCTTTAAGTATATAAAAAAAACTAATTGTATCATATCAATTTTATTTTATGAATTTAAATCAAACTAAAAAATACCGAGGTACTATTTTTATTTGATATATATATATATTTTTAAATCCTATTAAAGAAGATACAGTAGAGTTCTTAAAAATACATTTAAATTTCTTGAAATAAAAATAAATTAATTGATGTAGTCTTATCTGTGGATAATAAGAAAAATATGTACTATAATTCTATTTAAATTTTAAATCAATCACGTGATTACTTTTTTTTTTTTATCTGTAACCACTACACTATATAATAATAATTTTCAGAATATTGACAGTACTTTTTAATTTAAATACTTAAATTATTAAATGGCTATCTTCAAATGAATATATTTAAGTGATTTATAATGATATGTTCCTGAGTTTCTCAATTCTCTTGTTTATTGTGAACATTTAAAAATGGATTATTATCATTGAAATTCTGTATAGTAATTAACTTAAGGTATTTATGATCCTTAATGTACCATAATACTTCCTATTATTTGTATAGTAAGTTCCTACACGAGACCTAGCAGGTAAACGATTACATATGTTAGTTCCTACAAATGTGATGTGTTAATTCCTACAAGAATATAAAAATGAGATGTGTGAGTTCCTACACTGTAAAAAACAGGTACATATGTTAGTTCCTACAATGTAAAAAAAAAGTTCAAATGTCAGTAAGTGTATACTTAATCTATATTAAGGATTAGGCGACAAAATAATAAAAATAGGTAGGTACATTTTCATAAATAAATAGATGATGATGATAAAATATAATAAAAATCGCATAATGCATTGATAATACGGTATACCTAATAAAAATTGTATTAAAAAATGTATTATTCGATTTTTATTATACTGCATATTATCAATGCATTATACGATTTTCTTTATATTTATTTATTCTATTTATTTATGAAAATGTACCAATTTTTATTATTTTGTCGCCTAATCCATAATATACCTAAGTATACACTTACATTTGACCATTTTTTACCTTGTAGGAACTAACATACGTACCTATGATTTACCGTGTAGGAACTTACATATGCACCTTTTTCTATAGTGTAGTAATTAACATATGTATTTTTCTTACCTGCTAGGTCTCATGTAGGAACTTACATTCGCCCATTTGTATAGTGTATAATTTGTGTTAATGTGCAGTGATAGTTTATTACATTTAAGTTTCAATATAAATTTTACTTTTATTAATTAAATTTTTTAGCAAGTATTTGACTATACTTATAAGTTATAATAAATAATACTACTTATAAGTAATCCACATAATTAAACCGATTGATTATAAAATAAAAATTATCTGTATAGATAGGTGTATCAATATTTATTATTGTTAACTACTTTACTGTTTACTATAGCTTATAAATTATTGCCTCTTTAGCTAATTAATTAAAATCTAGTTAGTAATATTTAACATTCTTTTTATGAAACATATCATTAAATATAAGTAGTAATTAATAATAAATCAGAAATATAAAATATGGGAATTCTGTACCTAGATGAATTTTTTATTTCATTATATTATGGTTATGAACTATAATGCTTAGCCATTTTTATTCAAAGATTAATAAACAATAATAATTTTTGTATAAAAGTCAATACTAGTTTTAGTATTTATATATATTTTTCTATGTCAATAAGATAACATTTATATTATAATTACTACTAAATAATTAATGAACCTTCTTTTAGTGTATCTAGAATAATTCTAGTTTAATTACTATTATATTACACAAATCATTTTTAATTTCTAATTTTAGGTGATTTTAAAAAATAAATAAATTATTCAGGATTCATATATATTTGAAAAGAACAGTATTAAATTAAAAACAAATTATGGGTAATATAGCTTAAAATTAATTAATTATTCTATTTTTTTAGCAACTTGATACATTAAAAAAATAATAAAGTATATTATTATATTTATATACCATGATAAAAAGTATTTTATTTAACATTATATTCATATATATTATTCATAATTTGTGTAATATTGTCAAACCAAAAAATATGAATGGATTGTGTTTGTAATCTCAATAGGCAGCCCATGATTATGAACAGATCATTGCTAATTATATTTTTATTTAACTTTATATTATAGAGTTACCTATTTTTGTGCTTTTGAAAAAAATAGATAATTTAACAGTATTTAAATGACGTTGTTTGTTTTAGGTTATTTCAAAGATAACATTATATTGCATTTTGCTTCATCAATGACCTCCGGTGCCATAACAACTGTAGCCTCACTGCCAGTGGATATTGCCAAAACTAGGTATGAATAAAATAAAATATAATGTTGGTATAAATGACAAAATATGCAATGATCGTCTAACTCTGTTTTTATAGAATCCAAAGTATGAAAATTATTGATGGAGTACCAGAATATACTGGCACAATAAATGCAATGGTGAAAGTAGTGAAGAATGAAGGTTTTTTCAATTTGTGGAAGGGCATCGTGCCATATTTTGCTAGAATTGGACCTCATACTGTATTAACATTTATAGCTTTAGAAAAGTTCAACGAAGCATATAAAGTCGCTGTGTTTGACCGTCAGTCAAAAAAATAAACATTACAATAGTTATTAACTAAATAATTTATCTATACATTCTTACAATTTATAATTTGTTTTTGTTTAGTTTTATTTTATGTTAAATATTCTGTTTTTTTACGTTTATTTTTGTTAAAAGTAAATTGTTTTTCCCATTTTTAATTTAATTGAATGTCTTACTAAAAAATACACGTACATATAATATATAAAGACTGTAAAAAAATATATTATGTACCTAATAAGAACAATTAGGAATGAGCAAATACATAGTATAGACTTGATTGAGTATGATAAAATATTTTGTGAATTTTAACTGGCTGAAGCAATTTTTTCTAAATGTCGAACTGCATCCTTTAGCTTAAATACTAGTTCTTGAAGTTCCTGTGTATTGCAGACGAAATCAATGTATTTAATTGTGCCATTGTCTATTGCCTTCAGTCGCACTTTGTATAAGAATTCAGATACGTCATCAAAAACACTAGACTAAAAAACAAATACATTTATTGTTATTGTAATAATTAGTAAACTAATATTATAGATTATAAGTACATCACATTGTTTATTGAGTTATATGTAATATGTATATTATGTCTATATAATATAATTTAAAGATGACTGGCATTTAAAATGCATAGTTCATTATTCAAAACATATTATATAATATTTAAGCTGATTAATGATATATGTAACACGACAATAATTAAAAAATAGATTTAATTATTATTGATGTTACAAAATTATAAACTTGTTATACTGACTTGTACACAGTAATCGAGGCGACATTCAACGTCGACCACATTAGCCAAAGATGTAGTGGTAATCTTGGAAACTTCCACGAGACGTGGTCTAACCGATTCATAGGTTTTAATGATCTCTGGTAAACGATCGGTATTAGCCAAAACTAGCGTTTGTAAGTTTTGATTCAATGATTTTCCATCGAGGCAATGTCGACTAGCAATTATAAACAGAGCTACCAATGAAGCATACGCTTCTTTAGCAATATCTTGTTTAGATGTTATGCTCATGGTAGACTCTGAAATGAAAAAGAGATTATTCAAAAACTATTTAAATTTAAAAGCAATGTTAATTGCTTACATTAAGTAATTATATACATAAATAAGTAAAATATCATTTTTAATATTAAAGTTCTGAAATTTGTCCTAAATAACCTTAGAATTACATGATAATATAATAGTATGATTTATATAATGATATTATAGATTCTGAGCAGAGCAATAAATGTAATGATTTCACAATATGTTTTTAGTGTTTTTCATCACCTATTGCGGCAATTATCAAATACTTTGATTTTCTACTTCAGCATTTTTTTTGTAGGAATGTGAGTCTAGTTGGTAGTTTGGGAATCAGTAAACAATTCTCAGTAGTTTTTAAATGTTGGGAAAAATAGAAAAAACAAATTTTTACACAAAACCATTTTTTGACAAGTATGACTGTAGGCTGTAAATGTTCACGAAATGTTTGAATGATGACCATTTTTTTTACACAAGAATACAAGATACAATTTGAATTTGTATAGGCATGAGAAATTTTTCAAATTTTTCTAATTTTTGTTAATAGTTAATTTTTTACTTGCCAATAAATGTTGACAAAATCAGTCATCATGAAAATTTGCAAATCATTTATTGTTAAAAATGTATAAAATGTTCAATTTTTATAGCTAATGATTGAAATTTTAACTTAACCAAAAAATATAAAAACTGTTTTTTTATTCTCATTTAAAATTCCAAATTTGGATGAAATTAGATATTTAACTTAATACCCATTTGCCCAGTAACACTTTTATTAAAAATCATAATTTAAATAATAAATTCAATCATGATCCTTTTTTTTTTATTGGCTTTTAAAAATGAGCTATTTTAACCCATGTCGTCCCTTGTAAATAACGTTGAAGCATACATGGCAGTGTGATGCACCATCTGCACCTGCGGTAGTCGCAGCACTACATCTATAATACAGTTTTATAATATTACCATAAAATCAACGCTATGAATTATGATAATTTTATGAACTAAAAAAAAAAGATTTCTTTTTTAAATTAGCAAAATAGATATGGCTGGCTTGAAGGCAGTTCGAGTTGTGCAGTAGCACAGGGCTCCGCAGCCTGTTGCAACAGTAAACTATTGGGTCCATGATTCATGTATTAATTTAATGATTTAAATTCATCGATAGGCTTAAAATCAGACTGTTTCTGAGGCCCAAATGTAACACCTAACACCCACTAATTAAGCCCCACAAAAATATTTCACACATAGCTCTGATATTGACCGGCTTGGTCCTGGAAATAGATTATTAGACATTAGTTATGTAAGGTACTCAGTTCTTACCATCGTGTAATGTTTGTCCCGAAGTATCACTTAACAATGTTCCCATTATCTTTTCAGCCTTTTGTATTAATGTTTGGAAACATTTGTCATTTATCAATGCTGGGTTGCATAACCGTTTCAGTCCCAATTCAATTTCAGTTGATATATTCATTTTGGCTTTTAACAGTTTCTACTAATAAGTTTATTGGATTTGGATATTCACTACAGTAATAAATATTGTGAAATTAAAATTTGTGAGTTGTTACATATTTATTACTTGTATATCGAATTTTAATGAACTATTAATAATATATTATATAATTACAATATGTCAATATCATAAACAAATCAGACATAAAATTATAATACCTTAGATCATGTCAAAATCTATGATCAAAGAATCTTGCATAATACTATGAATAAATATTTTATTATTTATAATTTACATCAAATACTTTAAAATTACCAATAGGCAATAATATAATATTATAGGTAGGTAGTTAATATTTTACACTTTTATTATTATTTATCATTAAATTATTAAGAAAACAAAATGTACAGACATTTCAAATTATTGATAGCACTATCGAAGTAAAGACTAAAGCGCTTGTGACGGATTTCATGAATACTAAATATCAATAATTGAATTCGATTTTTTATAGTTTTGACTATATTGTTTTTGTTTTGTGAGGCCATTCATTATTAAGTTGTAAGTTGTAACTCTCAATTGGCAATGTTGCACGGCCGTGAACATTAAATCACATTAATTAGTGATAACCCATAGCGGGCATTCGGGCTGTATGATTATTTGTTATTATTTATTTATCGTATATAATATTCTAATTTCTAATTAATGGTATTAATGTTATATAAAGCAATATAATATTATATAATATCTAATAAAAATATATTTAGCAATAGGTAGAGCCGTAGAGGTACCCTAGTTTATAATTATTTCTATAGTTAACGATAGTTCATGATTGTGATTTGTGTTCGAGCGTCTGTTCCTTTCAGACATATTTAAATATTTACGATAAAACAGCTACGATCGATAACACGTTAAATTATGAATTATATCGAGACCTACTTCCAACAATATATTTTACATATTTTATTGTTCACAATCCTTGCGGCATACGTGCTAATAATATTATAATTTACTACCAGTGGCATGGCGTTCACTTAGTTGCATATCCACGACGCCGCGCCGCGAGATCATAGTTTCATAATCGGAATTTTAATTAAAAAAGTAATAATTATTAAATGAGCAGTCGAAAAACGGACTTACGAGTGTGTAACTACAGAACTACAGTTTGCTCTGAGACTTGAGATCTGTGAGCACTAAAGAGTAAATGGGCTTGATGAATCATCTTTTTAGAGGGCTGTTTCGGGGTCACTCACCACCAAATAGTTATTTCTACGACAATAAGACCAAGATGGAGGTTTTTTGAAGCCCAAAATCGATAGTCAGTGCTGAAATTCGCGGGAGCGACGAAACTTTTACCTTAAAAAGTTAAAAGTATTGATGATAAATTTGCCTTCCATTATTGTGGCTGGCTCAAATACGCAGTAATAATTAACCTTTAATATTTAATGAATTGTATGTATTCACTAGGTCATTCATAAATATTATATTTTTTTAAATATATTATTAATTATGATTTATGATGATATATTAGAATATTAGATTACATACTATTATCTTACCAGCTGTTGTGATGTATCGCTTATTCGCTTGTTGTTTATTGTTTATGACTTTATAAGCTTTTAGATTTTAATTCTATCAATTGCTAGTTAATAAAAGGAGAGAATGTTTTACTGAAATGACGCCATTGTACTAAATTTATTGACTATTTTTGTATCGGTATGAAAACAAAAAACACCAATAATGACAACTAGAAAATGTTTCGCTCGACATTTTTTGGATTGTTTGTGTCATATTATTATTATTTTTTTTAATTGTTTTAGAAAAAACATCGGCTTCAATGGCCATTAGTTTGACATTAACTTAAATTAGGTTATATAGCTGGATTTCTTTTATACATTGTAGGATGTTCATGATTGATTGAGGGTCCGGTCCGAACGCTTCTCCGATTTGTTGTGATATGTGTTGTTTTTTTCCTCGTGTCTTCGTATTTTTGGCATTCGGTGATGATGTGTTTGACTGTGAAGTTCACTCCACACATTTCACATACGGGAGGATCGTTTTTTTTCATGAGATGTCTGTGTGTGATAAATTGTCATATTATTGTCTTTTATTCAATTCCAACAACAATAAACACTACCTACTCATTTATTATATACAACAGAATTAATAATAATAACATATAAATTAATCAACAATAATTGCATGAACGATCGATGGATCCTGAATGGTGATGCTATTTTCAATTGGCCGGCAGTAAAGTTTGGATTGACTTATCTATAGTTATTTAGATAATGTATAAAATCTTAATTCGTGGTTATAAGTTTCGACTCATATTAGCTATCTATTTAGTGTTGACTGTTCACCGTGTGAGTGTGTATCGGGTGGAATCGATCTACATTGACGATAATACCGCGTGACCGACGACCGTGTTGTTAGTTTTTGGCGCAAATTTTTCTTTTCACAAAAGGCAAAGGGTATTTTCCCGCGCATAATAATATACCACCTGCTAAACCCACAGCGTGCACTGGTGTTATCGTGACTCCTCGTATATTATCATGTAGATAAAAGATACTAAAATTCTGTTACCGGACGTGTAAACAAAACATTATTATTGTTTATGTTTTAGAACCAAAACGTTGCGTTATTATTAGTTTTTTTTGTTACTTTTACTGTTATTATTATTATCGATAATCCATAAACAGGTGGTCGCATGTATTTTCATTGTGGCGTGTCTAACTACTTTCTGGTCGCGTGTGATTGTGTGAACCCGAATGCCTGGCGTTAACAAATTTTCTTACCGGTGTGCCTACCTCCATAATAATATTATAGTAGTTCAGTGTGGTGTTCATGTCATCTTAAACCGACCTCGAACTCTACTTGGAACTTCCTGTGGTGAGTAAAATCGTGTTAGATTAAATATATTATTTATAAAAATTGTATGAACCCTTTAAACTAATAGTCTGTACTCTGTAAGGTCCAGGTTAGGCTATTACTTATTACTTATTAGTTATTACTATTTGTTTCTAAATAGTTAAAAAAACCATCATATTAATATATTATTAATATTAAATATAGCTAGGTGTGTGACTACTACTTAGTAAAGTTCAATTTATCAATCAATTAAAATAGGTAGTTAGAATGGTAGATACTATTTTATATCTACTCAATATATTTATATTATATACATATATCTATTTATTTTATATTTTGAAACAAAATATACATTTTTATTACTGCAGTTTCTAATAAGCTCATACATTTTAAGACTGGTGTATTATTCCCATTTATTTGTTTAAAATTATTTTTAGCTTATTTGAATTTATTGACCAATTTAAGTATTACAGCTTATATTTAAGTAGTACCTATATACAAATATATCAAAAGATACAATCTTAACTAAGTGTACCTATTTAGGTATACAATTATTATAAGTACTTCATAGTTTCAATACAGATAAGGTTTTTATTATATTGATTGTTTTTTTTTTTGAAAAATATACGAGTAAATTATCTACTTGGTCCTGGATTAGAATATTTCAAAACAACCATATGATAAATCCTTTTTCTGATCTAGGTAAATAATTTAAAAAAAAAGTAGTACCGATTATGCAATTTATTATCACAATTCACTAATATGTAATATAAAAGAATAAAATATTTGTTGTGTGTTCAGGAGGTGGCACGGCAGACGCTGCCTATGGACTATGGGTTATTTAGATAGGATAGCTGATATTTAATATTGATAGATAAATCTAATATGATTAAATTATCTGCACCAGATTATAACATACATTTTTGGTAATTTATAAATTAAATACTAGTAAAATTGTAATTGAGGAACCAGAACTAAAAATAAATGTGTTACCTAATATTATATCTCTAGAGTTTTTTTTTTTTTAATATCTTATAAAATAATAAAAAAGTGTATGTTTTTTAAACCTTAAATCTAAAAACAAAATTTATTATTCAAAATCAGCTATTTTTTGTTAAATCTATTGATAATTTTCCAAAAGGATACCTAATAGAACTAAACATAATATGTCATAATTTCAATGTTACTAGTTATTATAATATAATTAGTATTTTATTGTGATATTGTACTATTATTCAAACAATTATATTTCTTTGTCATTCTTTCATACATACAATTTTGTTTATTAAAATCTTTTTTGAAACGTTAATAGTTTTCAATTTTCTCTGATAGGTATGTACAATCTACATATTATTATTTATTTTTAATCAACGACAGTGCATGCAAGTGACACACATGGTTACAGTTATTTAATACTAATAAACAATGTTAGTTAAAAGTATAGTATCATAAGATTCAAGTAGGCAACAATTATTTATAGATTATACCTACCTATAATATTATATTTAATAATTTAATATATTAACTAATATTGAATGTATATATTACTTTATAATCTATTAAGATTCATATTTTAGATACTGTCGCGTCTGTTATTAAATATAGTAAACATTATTATTATTATATTTTTTGTTTCTCAGTTTCTCAAAATAATAATTTTCTTAGCTTAGTTGTTGACGATAGTTATGCATAGAATTTTGCAACAGGTATAGCACATATTTTTAACCAGTGTGGAATGAAAAATACATAGCCTTATTTTGTTCATTATGGCATAGGTAAAAGGTGGGAGAGATAAAAATGATATAGGTACTCGTATATTATTTGATTATATGTTA
Source organism: Neotoxoptera formosana (assembly GCA_022818045.1). NCBI lineage: Eukaryota > Metazoa > Arthropoda > Insecta > Hemiptera > Aphididae > Neotoxoptera > Neotoxoptera formosana. The sequence continues at coordinate 9,622,293 of CM040633.1, read as the reverse complement.
GAATAAAATGTCATTTAGTAGGTATTAACATAATATACAACTGCGTTATCAGGATCTTCTAATGGGTTCTGTGTCGCTGCACCGATTGAGCGATTATCGCTGTAAATATAACAATGTATATGGTTGTTTCTATGTGTGTATGTCGTAACTACACAGTATACATCATTGACAAGTAATTTTAACATTTTCTATTTAAACAATATTGAACATATTTTATATTTTAGTTTAATTTTAAATTCAATATTTTTATTATTATTCATAATTTGTAACCCTTTAAAATGGATATTCACTGGCCCACTAAATCTACAATTAATTATTAGCTGGAGACTTGTTTGTTAATGTTTAAAGATTTATGTATTAAAATAATAATTTATTGTTTTTATATAAGCATTAAATTTATTTAAAGTATATCTTGTACACTCTATAGGAATCTGAGACTTGCTTAGGTTTATTTTTTAACTGATGTGGTTATATCATTGTTTTTAATATGAAATAATAGTACTTTTGTAAGCTGGCTTGTATCGAGGCGAACAGAATGAGACGAGTCACCTAGTCTGTATATTAAGTCAGTGATTTTCTTATGGTTTACATTTTGTAAATAACAGGAATAATTGATTTCAGGAATAATTAAATAGTTAATTTCCAAAAAAACCTATGGAATTCAACACAGTATAGTTTAAGATGCATAGTAAATTATTTTGTTTATAATTTTTTAGCCTTAAATTTTAGTAATATTATTCTTTAAAGTGACCATTCTGTACTAACAAAACTACTAGGTAATAGGTAGGTAGGTAGTATTCAACGTTATTTGTTAATATTAGAAAGAGGATTTTTAGGTTCTCTAAAGTTAAAATTATGATGTTAAAATATTCTCTAAAAGAACCTTAAAATATTCTCTTAATATTCTTTAAATATGTAAAATATGCTAAAAAAAAAATGATTTATTTTTATTTTAAATAGCTTATAGATTTGGATACAGGTTACAATAAGAAATATGTATTGTACATTTGTACACAGTACACACAATTGTTTTGTTTCGGTATTTTAAAAATTAAAGTTAAACATAAAAACGTTAAAAAATAAAACAATTGTGTACTATATTTAATTATACTTATTTATACTGTTAATAGTTAATTCGAATCGTTTTTATCATTTTAAACATTTGGTCACGTATAATCATAGATAATTAATATTATCGCCCGCCAAAATGTCTTTATTATCTATGGTATAATCACGGTCCGAGAGAACCGTGACCAACATTACAATAAGGTATAATCACTAAATAAGGTTTAAGCTGGATTTACACCTTACCGTACTATCGTGTCGTGTCGTGTTCTGTATATTTAAAACATAGGTAACAAAATATTGGTCACCCCTCACACGTTACCTATAAGTTGAATGTATTTAACTCTACACAGGGGCGAACGCAGGAAAAAATTTCGGTGGGGTTTTTGAAAAATTACTTATTAGTATTACTTATTAGTTAACCCCCCCAACCCCCCATATGTTCGCCCACGACTCTACACGACACGACGAGGTGTGAATCCAGCTTTAGATCATATTATGATCTAAGATATAAGGTACCTATTTGATTACAAACAATTATAAAATTAAATACAATTTTTTCCTGCGATGAGAAAATTACAACTTGAGAAATTAACAAAATATATGATTTTTTTATGAACAATAATACAATATATTCCAAAATATGAAAAATGGGATGAATATTCTCCAATCTCCAAAATATACTTTAATATGCAAAATAAATTATTTTCTATGAACTCTTTAATAGATAAATCGTCTACATGTTTCATCCTCCTTGCGTTGCATATAGCCAATAAATATATGTACAAACCTAAAAATCCGCTCGCTAGTTATAATATTAACTTTAGATTCTGAGTGGAGTGAAAGAGGATTGACTTTTATCACAGTTTTTATTATTTTAGTTTTTATATCACTTTTCTTGGTAGTTATAAAGACCCTTTTTATATAAAATTTTATTGTACCTGTATATTATAAATATGTATATTATCTAAATTGTAATTTAAATTTCGGAACACTATAAAGGTTTTTAAGAATATTGTGTAGGTATTAAATGTATTAAAATTAAAAAAAAATACTTATATCTATTTGTAAAAATGTAGGTATTGAAGTCATACCTATAAGTGCTATATTAAAAAATAAAAACATAGAATTATAATTAAAAAAATAAATAAGACTTTCTTGCATAATAATTCATAACACTCTCATCAATAAAATAAAATAAAATATATTTGTTTTAATCTTTTATAGTTGTACAATGTTAATTTAATTTTTATTTTCAATAATTAACAGATTTATTAAGGTTCACTAATTATACTATTGTCTATATAATATCATAACTAGGGCTAGGATTTTGTAACATTTGCATTTTCTTTCATAGTACTCCAGGACATAGCTAATCAAAAACAAAATTCGATTCATTCATCACAGAGTTCAAATATGCAATTTTGTTTTTGCTTTTTTTGCTTTTTCTTATGATATTTGAAAATAAATGCTTTTTTGGTACTTTTTTGTCAATTTATTAGCTTTTTAATTAGTTTTTGTTAATTATATGCATATTTAACATTTTTAGAACATTTACGTACATATTTTTCTAAATAATTATTAATTATTAATTCATTTTAATTGTATATATTTCATAATTTCGTAGTGAAATATTATCGCCTTATCGGAAAATATTTCTGAAAATAGATTCTTACATTTTGTCAAAATGATTACCGAGTGGGGAGTAGAGGTTACGTAATACGTTGACTGTCTGGAGTCCAGACACAATGAGAACGATATTTATTGATTTGTTAACTATGTCTAAATGTACAATAATATTATTTAGCATTTACTAATTATAGGAATTTCTTTGGGGGTTTATATTCGAGTGCTAGTGTACGGAGTATTGTCGATATAGGATTTTGAGATATTAAAATATCTTATTGTCTTATTGAATATTTATAGAATAAAGAGGTACCTAAAATTTAATAAAACAGTTTTTAGTTTATTTTTTTCAATATTTATAAATTGCGCTTAGTTGTTCTAAGAATTAATTTGTGTGAACATATAAAAATGTGTTTAATAAATTATTTTTTGATATTAAAAATATTTTTCAGCTAAACTTGAAAATGTTCAAGTCTTTTTTAGTTGCATTTTCCTGGTTTTAATGCTTTTTTTTGTAGCATTATTGGCAATTTTTTAATTCCTTTATTGTAGGTTTTTAGTGCTTCATTTTCCTAGCCCTAATCATAACCATAGTTGAAATCTTACATATAATTTTTCTAGATAATTTCACCTTCCCTCGATTAAGCTAACACATTAACTCAACAAATACCCAAAATTTATAATGTACCTAATATTGTTATTGGTATTTTTTAAATAAACGATGCATTACTATATTATGAATTACATAATACTGTCTAGAATAAAAAAGTGTAGAAATATATATCAAAAATGAAAAATCTACCATTATTAATTATAACTTATTCCTAATTATTATTAATATTTAAATAAACTTTCATTTGTTTGAACCTAAAACATGCTTATGATAACTAAATAAACATGAAGTACCCATTTGCTAAATATATATATATATATATTATATATTATACATATATTAGTTAACTATTCATTGCCCCGCTGTGTAAATGTATCGGTAGAACATTAATAACTCCTCTAAATCAATTTCGCCAACAAGGGGTTGGTTTAAATGTGTTTGTTATTTCATCCGTTTAGGTATATATATATATATTCGTCTACAAATGAGTGGAAATATCGAAACGATATCCCTGTGGGCATATTTGTCATCAGATAGTACACAAACTATTTTAGATAAGCTTTGCCTATACGGTTTTCCGATTTCCGGTAGTTACAAATCATAAAACATGGCGTTTAAACAGTATTCAAAATTATGACTTAATACTCGCAAAGCTTATTCCACGAATTAAAATAATTTTATTATATTGATGGTAATAACATGAAACTATAATAATAAAATATGTATTTTAATAACGATTATATTCATGATAATTTAACTAGGTATGAATAGTATGAATATAAAAATTACGGTTAGAATACAGACTGGGTTTGGGCACTCGATATTACCTCATCAAAAAATTTAGCATAAGTAGTAAAATTGTTTGAGATTACGAAAAACAAAACTTAATAGATTTTTCTCGTATTATAGTTTTCCTAATATTCTCTAAACTGTTTTTTGAATTTGGATAAATTTTAAAATATTCTGTGCCCGACCTCCAATCGATTGAATGTGATGAACTGATGATATATTAATTTTTATAATATGTAAGTATAGACAGTTTATATGTTATTTCGAAAGTTGTATGGTTTATTACTATTAAATCAAATATTTTGAAACTCCGTAATATTGAGTGACATTAGTGACATCTGAAATTCGGTGAAAGTTATGAAACAGTAAAAGGAACATTGGCGTTGATCTCAGAGGCCTTTAATTTCTTACACGAGGCACTGCGGGATTATAAGCGTGAACGGAGAGACTAAAAAGTTTTAATTTGAAATTCAAATCAGCGAACCATCCTGTCCTTCCCTTCTAAATTTAATCTATCTTATGTTCTATGGTAATTGACATGGAATCCCGGTAAAGTTTATGTGCCCTGTTGCTGCATCATTTGCCTTATTAATTTCGTTTTTTTAAAAATTATTTAGATACCTAGAATTTCAGTTTAAAGATGAACGTGGACCGGCCAAATATAACGTACCAATACAATTGTGATCTGTATAATTTGATAATCATACATGCTAGGCCTCTAGGGGATACCCATGTGCCAAAGCTTAGGACGTTGTTTAATTTTTCAGCACTACTCATCTGTTTGATTGATACGTAGGAAATCTCCTGGTGTTCGATTTGTAATTATTTAGTATAGGTACATACATACATACAACATACATGATAATGACTCATTATAAAATGTTAATTTTAAGTTTTTTTTATATTATTGCCCAACGTAATTAAATATTTGTAGTATTTATTAAGTATATGATATTTTTGGTAATTTTCTAATAATAACTTTATTTACACTTCATACTGCATTATTTTAAATTTAATACAAAGTAAAATAGTAATGTAGTTATTATTTATAATATTTTATATTCTTATACGTGAATAAGTATTAAGTGCCAAGTGGTTGTCATAACAAACGCTATTAAAAAATAAAATACCTAGCTAATGCATACGAAATTATTGATTTCGATAAAATTGCTTGTTTTTATTTTAAATATATTCAATATATTACTTTAATATTTACGTATTGTATTTATATATATTAAACATACTATTTATATACATAATATTTATGTGTGTGTGATGGCTGTGTACATTAGCTTATCTTTTGCAGTTTCGCTATACAATGTGATTCATAATTATGCATAGCACTTTTTTTCCTTTAATAATTCATTTAAATCAAATTCTGATTTTTGGAATTTTTAAGTATACTAAAGAACCACATACTTTCAAATCCTATGATTTTTTTATGCAATTTAAGGAGTCCTCATAAGTCTACAGGAGTCTCCTGTGGTGAGGAAAACTTTTCTTTTTCAAACGAGAACCACTCTTTTTTTGAAATTATTAAGGAGAATATTTTAAATAGTGTTTTTCAAAATTCTAGGGAGATAAAATAAAAATTGAAATTTGTAGGTTTTTGATTTATATTAGGTGTAAGTACGGTATTACTATAATACATAATATATCGTTTGAACTGAAAGGTAATGACGATTTATATAATAGCGGGTACTGTGTAATGTTTAGTTATTTTAATAAAAGCAATGACTATTCATAGTTTTTTTCTTTTTTGTAGATTATGTTATTTTAATTTCTAAAGTCTAAAAAATATTTGTTTAAAACATCTGTAAGTTCCAAATGATTTATAAGGGTTTTATACTTTTTAGTTTTTACGCACTACCTACTGTATTATTGATTTGAGTTTTTTCCCTTGTATATTTTATACCTAGATGTAGGAGTACTAATTAATAATTATTTTACGTTCCTTCACGTCTGTCCTGTACCGGCTGACCGCAGTGTCATTCCCCTCGCCCTCTTTCCCCTTCAGCTCCATGATTGTATACTCTCATCCCCAGTCAGCCTGTCGGAATACGATTAATTAGTATGAAACAAAAATATATATACGAAAGTTTTAATCAATTTTGGTGCATAACTTAGTTGCTTGTGTACACATAAAGTTTATAATAATTTAACGTGGCAACTTGATTAACTTTTACCGAAAATGTCCTCCAGGTATTTCCATGACCCAAGATACTATAGGATATTGTCAGTTAAATATTTACTCGCGCCCGTGGTGAATCTGTTTGCGGTTACCATTTGCCGTTTGGATTAAGAATTGCAGGTTTAAAAGCATGTTTAAGTAGCAGCTATGCACGTTATATGAACGCGCGCTTTGTGTTTATTCAGACGGTCCTATAGTTCTTCTGTAAAAGTTTACACTATAATATTTCAATTTGCAAATTGCAGACATAGTGTAGATGCTATTATTTTCAAATTCATATAGTATTAATATATAAATCCAGTATGGATAGAAAAAAATGGTTTTAATACGAATATTTTGTGCTGGTATAGTAGAAATAAAAATATCAAGTCACTTAAATTATTTAATTTGAACGATATATATATTATTTTCTAGAATTTTATAATTTATTTAAAAGAAGAAATGTATTGGTTTCGTACTTTCGTATGTACTATGAAGGATTTTTTCCTGGAATAAACTTGTTAAGGTAAATTTATTGTAAGTAGTAAGTACCTATACTTTAGATCTTTCATATATTATAGTATGTCTGTACATAATATTAAATCATTGTAGTATTCGTGTTGTATAGGTACTACGTTATATGCCGCTCGTAAGGATATGAAAAGGTTACAAATTATTTTTTTATAGGTATTCTATGGATAGTGAAAAACTGGATATTGGGCACTTTTCTTTTCGGTTTACATTTAGAAGTGAGATAGTGTTATCATTGCTTTCAAGCAACGATAAATCATCGCATTTGTAAAAATAACTTTATATAGTTCTAAAATATATAACTGGTGACTGGTGTATTATTTAACTTTAAAAATTTAAATTTAACTAATTTTAAAGCTAAATTACATGATTAGAAATTTAAATTGTCCGATTTAAAAATTATAAGCATACAAATATACAATATATATATTATATACTATATACACCACGAATTACCAAGGAATACAATTATACTATTAAACTCATTAGTATATTTACAACACATTAAAATGCAAATAAATTAAAAATAAATAATTAGTAAACTAAAGAGGTTAGTACTTAATTTTATTATTTGCATTTTTGGACTTTTGCACTATTTAGAATCTTTTGACAACTCACATTTAGACAGCACCTATGCTCGATATACAAGGTGATTTTTTAGCATACTAACCTTATTTTTATGTTTAAATTAATCATTTATACAAATTTTTATTTTTATAAGTATTCATGAAGACCTTTTTTTAAAATGATTGAGATTTTTTGTTTCTCCTTATTCTGCGACAATATAAACTTGTGCTTTTTAAATAGAACCCCCCTATTCTTTTTTAAATATTCAGCAGATATTTTTGTTGAGATTTTTATGTATCTAAATCAAAATTCGAACTAGTAGTTTTTGAGTCTTATACAACTTAATGTATTAATGATAATATGTGTAATATATATAGTTATGAGTTAAGTATATTAATTATATGGGGGCTTAGATAATTTGAAAATGGTAATTACTAAAACCATTTTTAAGGATTATTATCCTTAGTATAATCATTTTAATAACTCAGAAACTACCCATTAGAATTTTGATTTATACATCAAATTTTTCAAGAAAATTATTCGCTGTATAATTTGCAACAAAAAAAGAAGGGGCATTTCAATTGAAAAATAGAAGTTTATATCGTCACAGTACCTTAAGAAGGTAGTACCAAAGATATCAGGAATTAAAAAATATGGAAAAATATTTAGGTATACTTAAAAATTACTATTAAAGGGGAAGATCATGCTTAAAAAATCACTGTTTATGTTATTCATTGTTTAAATTATAAAAAGTTGTAGATTCTTAGTTTGAAAAATGTTTACTATGGAGATTTTGATTAGACACACCTGATGTACAAATTTCGAGAAAAATCATGGAAGTTTCTAACATTAGAGGAATCTACTAGGTATGTTTTTAATTTATTTTCAAAATAATACATTTGTATTCGACAGAAGCAATAAATTGATTTTTATTTATCGTGATCACGGAATTCGGAGTTCATGAAAAAAATAAAAATAAAATGTACCTAAAACCTATTTCTTTCCAGCGCATTGCTGGAGCGTCTTTGGCCTGTTTAAGTGTTCTCCTGCACACTCTACAGAGGATATGTTCTAGATTTTTTTTAATCTTGACGCGACCAGTTTTTACGACAGTCTCCATGCTTTTAATAACGACACAGTTTTTTCATTTTTTATCCCTTTTTCCCCGTGTCTTCCAAAACTTCTCGTACGTATATACCGCATAACTTATCGCAAGAGCACTTTTTCTCCTTATTTTTATTGTTTTTCCTTCCCCTTGGAATTCACTGTTTATCATAATATCATCGTAAAAACCGGCGGAAATGTACGGTGACAGTTTTTTTCAATCTCTTAGAAAACTTTGGAAACGCCAAGGTGTTACGGTTGTGAGTAGTGACCAATGAACTCTACTATATACAACATAAACCAAGTGTCTGTTATAATACTGCTGAGTACTATATATACTGCAGTAGTATAATACAACGCGGTCTATTATATGAGGCGTTTGATTATTTACGAGTTTGAAAAAGTGCACATCTTTTTTTCATTAAAAACTGCCCTATATAATCTTAATATACTTTTTACTTCCTTATACCGAATTAATGTCACTTCATCTGTATAGATGCGCTTTAATATTAAATAAATCACGAATTTATTACATGAAATAAACTGGATATAATCTTTTTGAAATTTTTTCATAGAAACGTCTTTTTGAGGAAGTTGGCAAACAATTTTTAAATATAAATAACTGATTCTCGCCGTATAATATACGTACTATACTTGTTATACTTATGTAAACCATCGATAACAATAATTTTGAAGTTACAAAATAAACCATTTTTAAAAAAGTATATCATAAAATTAGGTATATTAATTTTAACATTTTTTTTAACATAAGAAGTTTTTTGAGAATTCTTTAATTTTAAAACCAATATTATCTGGAGTTACATATTATAGAGGTATAATTAACAACGGAGTAGGTAGGACCGTAGTGCATTATATTTAGAAATTTAAATAAGAAAATATCATATAATACTTTTACTATAATTATTTAATAATAAGTTAAACATAAATAAACATTTAACGTTCTAAAAGCTAAAAAAAGTTTCAATTAACAGTGAAATATACTAAATGTAAAACAATTTGGCAAGAAAATGCATTTTATAAAGATAATAATATTATAATGTGCCGTAATAATAATAGTTTTTAACATAAACATTAACAAACATGTAATAATTAATAATTTTAAAAATGAAAATACTAAAAATATATTTACAAAGTACTTTTTATGAAATGCCAGTTTATTATTTTTTTTACCGAAAACCTCATAATTTCCATTTATGAAATTATACTGAGTACATATTCCATAGTATTTTTATTGCACCAGTCCCTAATAGCTGTAGCTCTACAATATTAATAAATTATTGAAATTGGGGGTTCTGCAAGAGTACGCGTGTGTGTATAATTTACGTCAAATAAACAAAAACACATGTACCAACGTAATACGATTAATTCATGGCAGTCCATTAGAAATGTTACAACAATAAAAAAAATATTTGTCAAACTTAAATTCCAGTATGTTTTTTTTATTTATTTTTCCCCCGTTTGTATTTTTACCCTAAATATTTTCGGTATGTAAAGTATTTCAATACAGATGGTCAACACACAATAAAGTTTTACATAATATTTTGTTTCTAAATGGTTCGATGTTTTTATAACCTTCCTCTTTAGTAACTGCATATATTTGAGGTACAGCTATAATATTTGAGAATTGTTTAAATGATTAAAAGAATACAAGACTAGTGAATCAAGACATCGTTAAGAGATTCCGACAATTTAAACATTTTATTACTCGACCGGTTTTTCCATGTTATGTTATTTAATATTAAAATAATATGTTTCATCAAAATATTTACAACATTAAACATATACATAAATAAAATAATTAGATTTCCCCAATAACTGCAAGTAAACCTAAATATATATTACCCGTAAGAAAATACTAAAAAAAAAAAAATATACGGTAAAAATAATATATACCTACCGAAATTTCTCAAATTTAAGCTAAACTATTGATTCAAATTGGTAAATTCAAATTAGCCTAATGCTAATGAACCTAACCTAATGAACCTTTCAATTAATAATTTTTGTGTCTCATGTTAATTTTTTATGTAGGTTTTATATGTTTAGTGTTTGTATATATCACTTAATTTAAAAAAAAAAATATGAGATAAAAAAAAACATTAAGTAATAATAAAAAAAATCGTAAAGCTAATATAACTAACCGCACAACCCAAACTAGCCTACCTTATAATTATCAGAACTAGCCATTAAATAAAAATAAATCTTAAAAAAATAAATGATGATAAAATTAGAATAAAAAATTATTGATTTGTTTTAGCTATAATATATAGTTAATTTCTGGTTACATTACTCGTATATCCAAAAAATATCGGCAAGTGGTTTTGCGTAAAACTTGCCATTTTTCCCTAATTTTTGGTTGGTTATTCCTGACTCTTTTGAAAACTATTTAGAATTGTCAACTTTTGACCCCCCAATGTACCAACTAGATGCGATTTGTGACCGAAAGCTAAGGACGAAGTTGAAAATCGAAGCACTTTTATTGCACTTGAACGTGATAACAGACACAAAAAAAACAACACAACATTGTAAAATCAATACATTTATCGCTCCGCTTAGATTCTAAAATTATAGACATAAAAAGTGTAATTTTATGAAAATTAAACCAAAAAACATAACATTTAACAAAATACTATTTTTAGCACAGATATGGTTGTAGGTATATTGTAAATCTTAATGTTTAGTGTTAAAATACATATGATAGTTTTGTAGCACTTAAAACTTTCCTACAGAAAAAAATTATCATATTTTTTATCAAATTAGTATGCGTTACAAAAAGTATTTAAAATACAAATGTTTGTATTATGTTTGCGATTATTAAGCATAATACAGCAATCCATTTAAATTCACGTTCAATTAGTTTTTCTTTTATTTGTTCGTACACCACGTATAGAATTCTAAATTTTGTCTTTAAAAATAATTAAAACAATCTATTAAATAATTTTCACTTAGTAACTTTTGTCGATTGGTTTTTTATTGTCTTTCCTCTTGGTCTACTTGCTAGGAAAGTTTGTGATGCTATAACATCGTCTTCGAGTGGATAATTTATGGGTGCATGTAATGCAATAAATTTCTTTTGTTATAATCTAAGCTTTTGTTGTATTTTAAAAATAATAATTATGAGAAAATAAAAAGATGCTGGTGACCCCTCTGGGATGAAATAGTGGGTAAAAAATAATTGTTCCAGCTTTTTGTTTTTTTCATTACATGCCTAGGGTGTTTTAATAAGTACGTGGGTCTTTTGTCGTTTTTACTAAATTTTAATTATTAAAAATCTCATCAGCGTTAACTATTTTTTCACTGGTACATTCAAATGCATTTAGATTGAAAAAAAGGTCTGCAAGTTGGTACCGCTCTGCTGTAGAGTATGTGTCGAAGGTATCACTTTTACGGATGTATTAAATTTGAATTCAATGATATAAATCATTGTATACGAAAAACGATTCTGAGCGTGGACGGTCTGTTAGCCCACATAACTAAGTGTATTCTATGATGATATTATTTCTATTAAAATCATTCATATTACTATTAATAATACTAGTAGGTTGAATTAATTTTTGCAGAAAATATCCAATGTCTAAATTCAAACGCTCATAAAAAATGAGTTGGAATTTTCGGTAATTTTTTTTTTCTAGAAAGGTAGTAAAACTTATAGAGATCATTCTGTTGAATTTTCAAATCGAAGATTTTAATAGAAAAATTTTGATGAATTTACTAATAAAAAAATACTACAATTTTTCGTGATTTTTTCGTATTTTATCGAAATTTTAACTTTAGACGCTTATAAAAAGCTATTATAGACTTACGCTCAACTCTTTTTTAATTTTCACTTCTATATGTTATGAAGAACCTTTATTACATTTTTAAACCTTTGGTATACATTCTCAAAATGTTATACATTTTTCACAACAAAATAGTTTGTGTATTTTCGTTATTTTGACGGATTTTGTAAGAATTTGAACTTTAAACGCTAATAACATTTTTAACTGTTTTCCGGTGGAATTTTTTTTGGTTGTCTTAAGAAAAACTTATGTAGAATCTAGTGTTAAATTTTCAAACCTTAGATATGAATAGAACATTTTTTATAATTTTTTAACTATAAAAAACGTACACATTTTCGTGATTTTGATGGATTTTGTAAGAATTTAAACTTTAAACGCTTATAAAAAAAGTGTGCATTTGTATCTTAATATTTTTAAAACTGAATTTAGAACAACTTACGAAAAACCTTGTTTTGAATCTTGAATCCTTAGTTATAACTGACCATTTTATACATTTTTAACTACAAAACAATTTGCAAATGTTCGATGAGGAATTTGAGTCAAAATTTGAAGTTTAAATGCTTATAAAAAAAATAGCGAGACACACAAAAAAAAATTAAGGAAAAATGAGAATTTATTTACTACGCAAACCCAATTTTTGACAATATATAGGTATTTTCTTATTTTGTTGTAATTCGAAAACTAATACACCTATCTATGGGATAGGTACTTATAAATGGGACTGGTACTTATAAACCTATCTATGGGATAGGTACTTATAAATTCTTTTTGAGCTATTTATAGACATTTTAAATGTTGGATTTTTTCTATAAATCTCAATAAAAAGTTGTAAAATAAATTCATAATATTGTATCATATAAATCAGCATATTCTAGATTTTAGATAAATTAGTCCTCAACGCTATACCCACATGTGTTGTCTCCGTCTTACAAACATACAGCATGACAAATTTGATGTTCACAATCCATTTTACTCTTATTTAATTAGAGTAAATTGGCCTATTATAAAATGTAGGGTAAGATTATTATGTAGGGTATCTTTTAAGGATTTTATTGTTATTTTAATTTCAAAGCAAGTTATATGAGTATTTTAAAACTACAAATTGTTAATAAATTTTAAAATGACTTTACTGGAGATAATTTTCATATGATAATGTGGCATTTAAACGTTAAAAGTTATTTTTAACAATTATTTTATATTTTTAAGTTTTTATTTTTTTAAATTGCAACTACTTTTTTAAATTCATATTCCGAAACAGAATATTTTTTGGAGTATTTAGATCTAAAAATCAAATTTCTGATAGTTAAAAATTAGTTATAAGTTATAATTTAAAAGTATTTAAAATTTTAAAGTTCGTATGAGCAGATTTTATGGAGTAGATGAAGCAAATGGATACTTCTAAAAATGTGTTGGTTTACAAAATTATATAATATTTAATATATAAATCTTGCTAGTATAAATTCTGCTTCTGAATATGAAATTCAAAAAGAAAATTTGATATTCAAAAAAGTAAAAAAAAAACATAAACATTTTAATTTATTTCTAAATATGAGGTTTTGCCAAGACATAAAGTTATATACAAATAATATTTTCTATAAAGTTAAAACTTTTCGAAATGATGGGCTATTATTAATTATTATTAGATGATTGATTATCAAATGGATCACCTAGCTGGTATAATACATGGAGCAAAATTGAATTTCACGTGGTATTTTGTTATTTTAATTGTATAAATATATTATATTATGTTGTATACTTTAAGAATTAGATGATTTAATAATTTTACAAAATCCGCCATGAATAATGTTATTTTTAAGCCCATTAATATTTTCGTAAATAAAATAAATATTATTTAAGTCTGAGGAAATGTGTTTATAAATTACAGTATCTTTAAATTATAATTCTTTAATAGTTTATATTTAGCGTTCAAAATAGAACCTACAGCTATTAAAATTGTTATTTGAGGGCTTTTATTTTATTATTAATGACTACAATTTGGTAAGTTTTTTCCCTTTTTCGTTAACGTTATTTAAACCCTTTTTTGTGGTTAATTGAAAAAACAGTGGGTCTTCATAGTAGTTGTGAATCTGAAAAATAATAGGTACAATTAAAAAAGATCGTAACGGTGTCTGCTTTTGCAAGATTACCCTGAAAATATATGCATACTATCAACGTAACGCTGAAAATTCTATTGTTTAAAATATCTTTTTTTCTGAATTACTTTTAAAGTTTTAAAAGTGTAATTTTTGTATTTATTTACTTCGCTATAATATTGCAATATTAATACGTAAAAGAAATATTTGCTCTGTTGGTTTAAAATGTTTAGATTCAACTTATTTATATCACATAATTTCAATAATATTGCACTCATAATATTATTATAAATACATTTTATTTACAAAACAAGTATCAGTGTATCACTTAATAGATTGCCTACCTTATACCTTATAATTTAATTTGTTGATAATTTTAATTTATTTAAAGGAGATCACCGACTGTAAACTAATTAATTAACTGTTCTTAGATAGGTAGCTTAACTAAAATATTATTACACTACTTTAGTATAAAACTATAATATATTATTATTTTTTGGTCTTTTCTATTTTGATCACGTATCTAAAGTGCACAATAAACCGAAGTACTGCGACTTTTCGGCCCTGTGGCTAAGTCCTGGATTTTGTCAATTATTTACAATCTGACCTCTGGCGTTTTATTCGTTAAATATTCAGCAGAGTTGGTTTACCGCGTGGTAATGCTTCAAGAAAATGTTTTCAACTACTCGAAAAAAGGCGAAAATAAATTGTACATATTTTACAATGGTCTTTTGCTATCTGATCGAATTTTATTAATGGTGTGTTGCAATAGACATTTTAATTTATCATTGTTCCTACGTGATTTGAAGTTAAAAATGGAAAAAAAATAAACGTTCCTTAGTGTACAAATAAAGGTTTTTGACGACAGTTGGACGGTTTTTCATTTTGTTCCGATGATAAATCTATGGTCGATTATGATACTAGCAGCTTATTAATATAAAGCCATTTTCAAGGTTTGTATCTCATAGATTATAGATAAGAGAAAAGCCTGTCTATGCATTTTGTTTAACTATAGGTACTATATTATTATAAGTGCTTCCAAATATTACAATGTTACGTTTTACGATTTTGAAGATGTTATGATGAACATTTCATACAAAAATTATACGGGTAAAACATCTACTAAATAATGTTGTAGAAAATTAGCGACTTTTGTATTATCAATTATGTAATCCACCAGAGAAAACGTGCAAAACTTGTCCAAAATCCCCCCTCGATTACGACGATTACTTACCGGTTAATGGTATTTGTTTGTTAATTATGTATTGTAACAATTATTTATTTATACGCACGAGAGCAGCATCATTCACAATAACACCGGCGTTGCTTGAGCTCCATTTCATATGGTTATTTTAAACAATCGTATTTGTCGTTGCCTGTTGGTTTAAGTACTATACGTAAAATATTTTATAGAATTTCTCTAATTTACACCGTGAACTAAATTTAATCTATGAATGGTATAGTTAAAGGTGCACACGATTTGTATATTTATGCATTTTGTTGGTACGGAAATAGCTGCTATATATTTTAAACTCAATATAATACAGCCATGTATAATTGTATAATATATATATATATATATATATCGGAATTATTGAATTGCTTCGCTTCGATTGAAACATCTGTTGATTATACGCATTTGAAAGTTTATGTGTCTTTCGGTGCATATACACTAATTTAGAATTTATATTTTTAATATTGTTGCAGATTTCTACAGGGTTAATTTAAATGTTATTTATCTTGTTAAAAATTATTAAGTTCATTTTTATTTTAAATACTAAAATTAAATATAATTCTCGTAAATTTTCACAGAGATACACTATAAAGTCATGTATTTATACATTATAATAGTAGTATACGCAGATAGTACTAATATAGTAATATTATTTTAATTTAAAATAAATATTATGATTTATTATATACCTACTAGTTTCTTAAAGTGTTGTAAAATTGTTGTCAAAATGAATTATATCATTGTTATTTATTATTATTTATTACATACTATCTTTGTTTAACGTCACGAACTATAATTTTAAATGCATTTTATAAAAATAATGAAATTCAATTATTAGTTGTCGTAAAATATGAATATAATCGATCACATTTGTTGATGTTGTAAGATAAATTTTCAAACAAACCTTCATCGACTGAATTATTTAAAATCTTTTGAGGCTAATCATCGTACATTTAAATTTGTTTAATTATTTTTTGTGTAAAGACCAGGTACTATTTGTAACACAAAGAAAATGTTTGGGGATATTTGTTCATAATTTTGCTTTTTTAAAATAAAATGTTTATTTCGTTCGTCGGTATTTGGTATATTATTCTGAAATTCCAGTTTTGTATGTTTGTGTTTACCTTATACATTCTAAAATCACTGGAATCAACAGTGTAGTGGCATGTGTTTAAATACATTTACTATTTTATTAATCCTAGTAATATATGTTAACCAACCATAATACTTCGGGGATCAATTTCGATTCGGACGAAAAGATACCCACTCCGCGTCATTGTATAGTTATGAAATATGTAGGATTTAGCTGGTTAATGCTCAGGATTTAAATAATTGGGTTTATCGGTGGGCTCTGTCAACGTCAAAATACTAATTATAAGGATTGATTTGGCGCGTACAGTATTTTATTTTGTAAATCGAATTGTCTTTTATAATAATTCACTAGTGTACGACAAGACCTAACCATGCTCGATTAAACCGACTAAATAATCTTTTTTTTCAAATCAAATGTTGATTATAGCCTGTTTGAAAGCCCGTTCACTCGCCATATTGTATGTTATACATATGATAAACGCAATATTAAACTAGACAATATCATGCGTTGGTCCATAATCAAATTTGAATATGAAAACATCGCTGTATTACAACTGTTGTTGTTATTTTTATTAAGCGTAACGTATATTATGTTTTTATATTATTAAATAACTTTGGTAATTGAGCAGGTCTGAACATTATTCGACAAATTTATCGAGTTGTATAATGTATTATGAATCAGTTTGGTAGTAGGTACCTATTTGTACCTGCAGCGCAATGTTGCGAGATGTTTTCATTTGCCGCGTCGAGTGGTTTTTCGGAATGATGTCCAGTCAACCGGGTGGTACTGGTTTGCGCACAAATACCAAAAAGATAACTTGTTTAAGCACAAAACTACCACTTGTTTGGGAGCAGTTCAAGCCTTAAACTGTACACATATTACACATGGTTTGCGCACAGTTATCATTTAGACTTTAATCACCATGCATATTAAAACTCGTTTATTAATAATTGTAATTGTTAATTGCTTATTATTAATTGTTTATATTTAATACTTGTTTAAGTTAAAAATGCATGTTAATAATTGTTAATTTTAATATGAAAAATATGAAAATGTGGTCGTCAGAATTACGTGTCTATTATTTTCCGTAATAACAGTTACACAAATTGTATGTAGGTACACACACTATATGTTCTCAAGATGTACTGTTTATAGGGAATTTAATAATATTTCCGTACTCTTTATCGATGATTATCAGTGCCCATCTGTCTACCGAGATAAAATATAATTATTGTCATGTGCCCAAACTAGTTATACATTTAATATCACCGTGTGCCCAAATGAGTTCCGATTTTTCAGGTATAAATTATAGATTGCGCGCAAACAAGTTGCAGCCAGTCAATCGTGGCTTTACCTCGAAGCTCGAACTATACAGTACGACAGTAGATATCATTCTAATATTCCATTACCTACTTTAAGCACATAACAGTTTTTTAAAACTGAAATAATTTAACGAAAACCCCTAAAGACTGCAGGTATAATATAAAAGGTTTTCAACTTTAAGTCTGATGATCGGTATGGGCTTGACCTTAATTTTATTTAAACAAGACTCAACTATATAATTATAAAGAATGTGTAATTTTCTACATTAAGTACGTGATGGACAGGGATAACAGATTACTGTTTTGCGCTTGCAGCTGAAAACTAAATAATAATTACAGTTATGAATTATAATGGAAGTTTAATATTTGAGGGTCGTATGTGGTGTATATCAATTCGAACATTGCATTAGATTAGAATACGTATATTATCGTATATTATACAATGTTGGTTTCTTTATATTATTTCGACTCGTCATTCAGAAATTAGTTTTCAAGCTATTTTTTTTATTTATTCTTTGTATAATATATAGATTCATTTATTGCAAGAGATTTCAAGTGATCAAAATCTAAAAGCTCCTGTAATTATGATTGGAATTCAAATTATAACCGTAGTACGACTAGGAGTTAATACCGTATTCTAAATAAAGCGAAACCGCAGTACAAAGGAATATTATATTATGTGGAATATTGAAATAACAAGAACTATATATATTATATTATCTATTTCATATTATGATTCAATTACTTATTAAAAAATAAACACCACATTTTACTTTTAAGTGTAATAAAAATTGTACTGAAGTGTTACTAATGGGTGGTGGTTTCTTTAATCCCTCAAGTTTTTCACGCCTGTTATAGCTTTGATCCAATAATAATACTATTGTTGTACATGTATGCATGGATAGTATATTTATTATTTTAAAAATAAGTATAATAAAAATAGGTGAGTACATCAGATCATTACATTGAAATAATGAAAATATGTACTATAGTGTGCAGTGGTATGGAATGAGTTGGAAATTCATTTTTTTATCGAACGTCACCTATATGTTATTAATAGATTATAAATTAATGTTTAAATATATAATATATAATTTTCTAGTTCTTATCGTACTTACTAATTATACGTCTATTCGAATAAAGACGTATTCATAAAATTAGTATAATTTATACGTGGGTGCGAATGTGGAAAAGACATTTCCAGAATTCCATTTCGTTCTTATATTTACTCAACCCGTATAGTAGTGAGCGATACATTAAAAAGTCAGAACATATTTCATAGTACGGTTTACCGCATATTTTTCTCGAAAATCATTGCCAAACAATCTAAAGGATGCATAATATGCATTGAAAATGTATATAATTTACAACAATAATCTAGAAAATTGGAAAATAACATTCAATCTGGACTCGAGATAGTACAGTATATATACGTACGTATTTCGATTATTTATGTATTGCGTTTCAGATTTTCCACCACCATCTTTTGGGAATTCCTATGGTGTATAATGTAATGTTCGGCGCATAGCTAGCTGTTTATTAATTTGCCCTCGCTTTCATTCCTACTCTCTTTCTCACCACCATTTGCCATTATGTATTGTTACCACTGGCTGCTGTAGGCCTTTGGCGACGGTTAAATATTTAAACTGTTGCCAAGTGTGCTGTTCTGAGGATATTGTTTTCTTTTCATCAAAACTGTAGATACACCACTCGCGCATACACTATACCTACTCTATAGAGTCTTGGTTAAAAATTATTCATTGTTTCGGTGGAGTAAAAACAAAATTCAAACTACTTCTGGGTTAGTCCTGTTTGACAAGTGAAAAAGCCAACAAATTATTCGCCTCGAAAACAAATACTAATCGTGCAACTTTGCATTTTTACAATCCCCATCATTATTATTTCGTTTAAAGTTTATAGCTCATTTTTACTCGCGGCACGCATTGATATCTTTAATATTTTTTTTTAATTATTTGCTTTACGTATTGAATATTGCGGATAATTTATTAATGTCAGTGATGATGCAAACGGATCGAAGAAATATTCTCATTATAAAAGTGTATCTACCGTTCAATATTTCCATCATACAATTTACTGTTTTGACTATGATCAGTCGACTTGAACGTTCGTTGATTGGATTCATTTTACACATTTTATTCGAAAATTGTTATTATTATTTTATTTGTTTTAGTGTTCTGACAAATAATGTGTTGTATAGTGAGACACTTCACGCATGTATAATATTTTGATCCAATTCAGTCATTTAGCCGGTTAAAGTTTATTAAAGCTTATCAATGTGTGTTGATCCGGAATCCGATCTGTTTTTTTTCTGTTTTCGATTCGTCGGTCAATTATTAACGCTTTCGGCACAAAAATGTTTTCGCTCAATTAATAAAAATAATAGCTTTCAAATGACCTAGCGTCAATCCGCCATTGTTTTTACGTTGTTTTTATTGGCCGAGTGCATAATGACACAGTTGGGGCGATTTTGAATAGCTACACTGTAGATTCCGACGTGCCGTTCTGGATAATCACTCGACCACATCCATACAAAAGGTTTTGTTTTTCACGTGTCTACGTTGCCTTTGTTACCAAAAGCAATTTATTCTGTAAATGTATAATGCATACCAAACAAACATCTTCACCGTGTTTACGAAGAATAAATAGTTATTATTCATACAAATTTTATTAGTTTTATTTTAATATTATTAATTATTACGGATTATTATATAATGTTATAATATGGTGCGACATTAAAGTGTCTATTTCGTACGAATACCTCATGTCCTCATGCATTACTGCTGTTAAAATTAATACATATGTTAAAATTATAAGTTTAACAATATCTAATCTCGTATATTTTAGTGATTAAACCGCAAATCTGATATTTATAACAAAATGATAATTGATAATAAATATAGACGAACCTATATTGAAATTATGATTTATTTAAATTAGTAATCAGCATTTTTTTTTACAAATTTACTTAATGGGCATACGCCCATTGTATAACTGTTCTTTACATAATAACTAATAAGTATATAGACATACTCCTTTAGTATAAAAACACAATTTCAAAATTGAATTCGGTTAGTTATATCGTTACGGCGTTTCGTATATGCAATCTAACATTCATGCTAGTTGGTTATTGATTTACTCGTACGTTTTAGAAGAGGACGTTGGAAATGTTTGTATGATTTTACTTTGTTAATTATAATTATATCAAATATACACTCATTAGTTCCATTTCAAGTGTGGTTTTTAATTATCTGAATACTTTTAACAAAACTTTGTGTAGAGTTGACTATTCATTTTTCGTGATAGGTATGACATGTGTCTTATAAAATATTTAAATATTTTTAAGTGATGTTCGTTTTAATTAGTATTGGTATTATAATTTTAGTTTTTATGGTTTTGTTTATTAATTAATTTTTTTCTTCTTTAATACTTCGGTACTTTTTTTTGTATTTGAAGTTTGTAGCTCGATGTAATATTTTAGCATAACCCATCGCTAATTTCCCTATTTTCCTTCAGTTTCTGCTGATAAATGAATTTTTGGCTGACATCTTCAGTTAAAGCCTTCATTTATAAATTTACACACATTTTAGAGAAAATAAGACAAGACTATGATGTATAAGAGCATTTGAGGTGAATACTTATATTAGGTAATAAATATATGTTTTTATTTGAAACAATTTTGATGTGTCTCATATAAATTGGGTGTTTTTTTCTGTTTCTAATACCTATTACAAAATTAAGTGCAATCTCGATAGCTGTATTAGGTCCATAAACATAGACTCGACTGTATGTTCTATCCTATTCCGTTACCGTTTAATCATAACAGAAATCATATTTCCCTATTTTCGTTGGTTTATGATTAAGCGAAAACATGATCGCTTTCAACCTTTTGTAGACTCACATGAACACCGCAGAGAGGTAGCGCCCGTTCGTCGTCACGGTTTAATGTTTAATCCCCACACAAGGGTCTGTATTTTAGGCGGTCCAGCCAATTTGCGCGATAATCCGGCTTGTCCCTGCGGGAATCTTGGTTCCAGGATTATGAAGGTTGTCGTTGGGGGTTAGTAGTGGGCTAAACCATTCGTGTAGCGAAATCGAAGACAATTTATTTTCCCGTGTTAAGATTAGCTGTTGGTTGTTTTCCAATCACGATATAGTTTATTTTTGAACGTCCAATGCGTCATCACATCGTCTGACTGTCTCGCGTATAGGTTAGAAAGTATCATATATAACTACCTAATATCATGTAAAATTTATTTTTTACAACAACACATAATTCAGAGAGGTACTTATATATTTGTTGGATTACTGGATAATATCAACTAATAATCACAATTTAGTAAGGTATGCGTACTATATTTTAGTAGTCCATTATGTTGTAAAAGTCTAATCAATTAGGCACGAACTTTTATAGCTTATGAAATTTAATTTGATTGAAATTGTATCGTATACTTATAAGTTATAATTATTGTTACCATAACTGCTTATAGTGATTAAGAAACAGCGATATAGCGAATATAATAATGTACTTGATTACTTTAAAAGTTTCAAACACAAACCAAAAATATTTTTAAATTACAATAAGATAAATAACATCGTTATTCTTAAAATTTGAGAGTAATTTGTAAATTGCAAATGTTTGATGATGAATTTCAGTCAAAATTTGAAGTTTCTAATGCTTTTTAAAAAATAATTGTGTATGTCTTTTTATTATTCTTGATCTCCTATTTTAACAACTTATATGAGAAATCTTGTATTACATTTTCAAGAAATTTGATTTACAAAAATTTTTTTTATAGATATTTAAAGAAAAAAATTTAAAAAAACCAAAAATTTCTTAGGCCTACAATAAGCTCAAATTGTCAAAATATTTTAAAATGTTTTTGGTGCATAGAAAATTATAATTTTAACTTTTGGTGACAATTTCAAATTTCTAAAGTTTTTAATTTTTGAGTTACAGCAAAATAAAGAAATCAGTTTTGTCAAAAAGTGGTTTTGCCTAAAAATTCCTGTTTTTCCTGGCAAGAAAACCTAAATATATATTACTCGTAAGAAAATACTAAAAAAAAATAATAATATATATACCGAATTTTTTCAAATCTAAGCAGAACTATTGATTCAAATTGGTAAATTCAAGTTAGCTTAATGCTAATGAACCTAACCTAATGAACCTTTTAATTATTGTTATTTTTGTAGGTTTAGTGTTTGTATATATCACTTGATTTAAACATTTAATTAAAAAAAAATTATATGAGATAAAAAAAAAACATTAATAAATTATATAAATAATAAAAAAAATCTTAAATAAAGTTTAATTAAACTACCAATATAACCAACCACACAACCTAAACTAGCATATCCTTATAATTATTAGAACTAACAACTAAATTAAAATAAATCTCAAAAAATAAGATTATGATAATATTAGAATAAAAAAATTGTTGATTTGATTTCGCTATAATATATAGTTAATTTCGTGTTACATTATATCTAAAAAATATCGGCAAGTGGTTTTGCGTAAAAATTCCAGTTTTTCCCTAATTTTTGGTTGGTTATTCCTGACTCTTTTGAAAACTATTTAGAATTGTCAACTTTTGACCCCCCCAATGTACCAACTAGATGCGATTTTTGTGACCAAACGCTAAGGGCGAAGTTGAAAATCGAAGCACTTTTACTGCACTTGAACGTGATGACAGACACAAAAAAACAACAGAACATTGTAAAATCAATACATTTATCGCTCCGCTCAGAATCTAAAACAATTATTAAAGTAAAACTTCTTCAAAAAAATATAAAAAAAAAAATTAGCTTTATTATATTTTACATGGATAATTTTAGTATTAGATATAACATTTCCTCAATCACAAAATTATTGATTCTCAACATGGTTTTCGTCCTGGCAAGACAACCATCACCAGCAGTATTTCTTTCACTACCTACATACTAAACAGTTTCGAGGCAAATAGTCAAGTTGACACAATTTTTACTGACTTCAAGAAAGCGTTTGACTCAGTAGATCATGGACTTCTCATTGCCTCATTCTCACTTGACTCCCTTGGTATCGGCCAGCCACTCATCTCCTGGCTTGCATCCTACTTATCATCTCGTATACAATTTGTTAAGCTAAACGGAGCCGTTTCTGACCTATCCGCAATTTCCTCGGGCGTTCCTCAGGGAGGTCATCTGAGTCCTCTTCTTTTTATAATATTTGTAAATTCAATTAGTAAGTGCTTCTCTTTTACCAAGATTCTCCTATTTGCTGATGATATAAAACTTTTTTGTAAAATTGACTCCCCCTCAGACTGCCTCTTATTACAAACCGAACTGGATGCCTTCTTCGATTGGACGCGACACCTTAACCTACCCCTAAACTTGGATAAATGTCACTCTATGACCTTCTGCAGGAAACGTAGCCCCATACTTCACTCTTATTACCTTGGTAGCACCCCCCTCCTACGCGTTAATCTTATCAAAGATCTAGGCTTCTATCTATCACCCACCCTCTTCTTCAAACACCACTTAAATGTTACTGTTGGGAAGAGCCTAAAGATCCTCGGTTTCATCAAACGTAACACAACCCTCTTTACCTCCGCCACCTGTCTCCGTACCCTCTACTTCAGTCTTGTCCGTTCCATCCTCGAGTATGGGTCGGTCGTCTGGTTTCCATATCTGGCCTGTGATCAATTGCGCCTTGAACGAGTACAAAATCGGTTCCTATCTTTTGCTGCCTTTTTATTAAATATTGAACACACAACTCATGATTATACCGTTATCCACTCTACTCTCAATATCCCAACTCTGGCATCACGCCGTAATCAAGCAGACATCAAGTTCATCACATCTCTACTCAACGGTACTATCGACTCTCCCGACTTACTAGCCACTGTTTCATTTCGCGTTCCATCCTACTCTACGAGGCACCACTCTCTTTTCTCTATCCCTACCCATCTCACCTCATATGGTCATAACTAGGGCTAGGATTTATATGCATTTGCATATTTTTTTTGAAACGTCTGGTTACTACTTTTGTTTGAAATGTCCACGGATTACGTCATGATGAAGCAAATGGTGGTTATTTTATTTTGCATATTTTTGCATATTTTGAATAAAATGCATGTTATTGCATATTTTAACAATAAACACCTAAAATGCATGTTTTATGGTATATTTTAGCCGCGGTAGATGGTAAAAAACGAAAAAAGAATATAAAATGTCCAAAAAAAAAAAAAATACTCAAGTATTTATACAGGTATAGTAGATATGTAAAGTGTAAAAACGGAAGTAATCTGGATGAAGATTTTCATTACAATCGAACTCCATGGGGAAATTGAAAACGCAAAAATTACTTCATGTGATGTAGAACGTAGTTTTAGCAAGTATAAAAACATACTAAGATCTGAAAGATGGTTTTTTATTTTTCAAAATGTTAAACATCACATCATTATTTCGTGTAATACTTTTAAATAATATTAATAGTTTATAGTAATATTTTAGAAATTAAAAATTTAGTTTTTGTATTTTGTGTCATATTTAATTACATATTATTTTCTTTGTTGAATATTTTTGCATATTTTTAATAAATCAAATGCATATTTTACCATTTTTTATTGCATATAAATCCTAGCTCTAGTCATAACCAACCTCTCCATAGAATGTTGCACTTATTGAACCAACTATAGTCCTGCCACTTTACTTCTCTTTTCTTTTTTTTTTTTTTTCTTTTCAGCTTACTTATCTCACTACCTGTTATCTAATATATAATTGTATCTATTTTGTTATCTACTTATATAATTGCTGTACTTTATAACTAAATGCTC
The DNA here is from genome assembly GCA_022818045.1 of Neotoxoptera formosana. Classification (NCBI taxonomy): domain Eukaryota; kingdom Metazoa; phylum Arthropoda; class Insecta; order Hemiptera; family Aphididae; genus Neotoxoptera; species Neotoxoptera formosana. The sequence goes on along the minus strand of CM040633.1, from coordinate 9,596,454 downwards.
TTCGGGGCGTAAAATTGTAAAATAAAATAAATAAAATAAAATAAAATTTAAAAATTTACTTATAAAGAATAAAAACCGCTTTTAAACTTTTAAATAATGTTTAAATGATTTCGTCGCGTTTGTAATTGTTAGTATCGTGGATAAAACTTATTGTGAACATTTCAACAAAACATTTATTAGGGAACCAATTTATAATTAGGTGTACAATGTAGGCACATAAGATATTATGCAGTGTGTATTGTACCTACCTAATTTCTATCGTGTAGATAGTATGTACGTGAAAATAATAATTTACAAAATGTTGGTTTATGCTCAATCGTGTTTTACCGGTTATTATGTATATGTAAACCATTTAAATGTTGATAACATAAATAAATATTGGAACAATCTAAAGTACTCGGGGTCCTTTATGCATTAATATTTAATTTGATTTACCATTGATATTGCTATAGTACTCGTATAGTATATTGTATAGTTAACATTTGATTACCAACATTTTTATTTCTTTGTTTTAGGTTATTCAAAAATTATAAAATCCGACTGTTAATTTGGTAAGTTATTTATTTGAGTAGTTTTTTAAATTTTATTTAGTGATAATATTCTTAGTAAGCTAATAAATTATTATCATGTGATATCACAACGGTTTTTTTATTTTTTACTATTCCATAAAGCTGAATAATTTTTAAAATGTTGACCTGAAAAATTGCATACTGAAATGTTCCTAAATAAGTGATAGTATAATGAAAAAAGCTATGTTAAAATGATTTAACACAACTGGTTCTTAACTACTTAGTTAATTAAGTAATGATCGTAATGAATTAATTATTTAGCAGCTAGATATTAAAAACTAGAGAAACAGTTATAAATAACATATTGTAGGCATACGCAGTAAACATCATATAAATATTTTTATGTACAAGTAAATCTAGTTTCTTATGTAATATTTTTTTAAGTTCCATACAATAATTTTAATTGAAAATTATATGGCCCCTAACCACATTAGTATACATGGCAATGAGTTTACCGATAGCCTAGCTAAATCAACATCCTATTTAGTTTTACCTTCCTTTGCTAAATTACCTCGAACTGATTTCACCCCAATCTTATGACATCATACAACTAATCTTTGGTCACATACCAGCTAATTCTGCATCCAAATTCAAAAATATTGTTCCTAATATCTATAGTAAAAAAACTTGGTTCAATAACTTAAATCAACTTAGGTAGTTCTTCCATCGTCCAATTCATTTGACTACGCGTTGGCCATTCATTACTACCCGATCATGCCTACAAACTTAGGCTAAACGACTTACCTCTCTGTACACCGCATCTTACCTTTAGTATTGTCGGATTTCAACATATACTTTTTGACTGTTTGTCTTTCCACTTCAAATGTCTGATTTTGCTCAGTTTCCTTAGAACTTTAATATCCCCCTCAACCTCCATCCTCAACACTAACTCTGAAATTGTCATAAAAAAAATAATCGCCCTCTATTAGAAACTGGTTTTGTTATTTAATAAATATATTTGCTTTTTATCATAATTATATAAAGTTAATAATTTAATTTTCGAGCTGTCATAGTCCTGTACTAATAGGTAGCTAATAATTTTAAGAAAAACTGTCATATAGATTATTAAATATAAATAATAATAGGTAAATAAATATAATGAAATACCAATAATTTGAAAATTGAATATAACTGGAGCACAAATGTCATAATCAAATAAAAATATCAGTTCCTACTTATTTTACTTATAATTTTTCAAATACAATCTCATATAATTGTTGTCATAAATAATCATACTTTCTTAGGTACAACGGTTGAAATATAATAACTATTGTTAGTTGTTACTTGTTAACATTTCATTAAAAAATATATATTTACAAACATTTGTAAATACCATGATGTAGTATTTCAGCTTCACACTGGCGCCCCAAAAACAAATATTTAGGAGGGGTTAGTTCAATATAGTTAAACATACCTATTTTATTTATGTAACGAGATTAGAACAAAGATCGTGGAAGTGAATGTCACCTTTGTCTTCTTCTCCTGAGGACGCTCTCTTTAGGGTTTAAACAGTTATAAAATAATGAAAAAAAAAAAAAAAAATCATAGGTTTTAAATTAAATAAGAAACAGTGGTAAGCTGCGTGTATATCTACCGATAATGCCTGTAATTATTATTTATAATTGCTATACAACATTATTACATATCAATGAACGTAACAAAATAAAAAATATTCATACAAAAACCTAGAAGTCTAGAAGATAAGAAAATTATAATTATTAAACAATTTTAATTTTACGCTTTAAATTTTAAACTTTGATTTTTGAGTAAACAATTAATTGGTTTACCTATTCAAATTATTTTTCCTTTTATTACTATAATGAGTTCCAAATTATTTATTTTTTGTCCTACAGGGTGTTGTTCTGATACTTGAGACATCCCTTCCAAAACATGCCGCTGTTAATCTTAGATAAAAGTGACAATGTTAGTCAAGTAGTCGGAATTAATATATATCGTATAATAATCAAACAAACTAAATTCGAGTACTTGTATAAATATATAGTATGTATATTGAACATACCAAGTAACTAAGAGAGGGAACTCTCGAATTTAGAGACCTGACATTTTAAGATTGAACAAAAGTTAAAACTAACTAAATTTTATGTAACCAAAAAAATCTATTTTACTTGAAAGTTGTTCGTTGTAACCTAAATTACTCATTTTTATCACTCATCTATGTAAATGGACACCTAGCTACTATGTTTCATTATTTTATGCCATCTGAATACATAACAATATAACAATAATCAGATCCGTGGAAATCATTTGTTAAAAAGAGTTTTCTCTAATGTTTTTATATATAATGTGAATACGTTTTGTTACCCCTTTTTCCATGTTACAAATATTTAAATAAGAAATATGACGTCATTCGTGCAGCTTTAATAAAATACGTATAATGTAAAGACGTGATTCGGTTTAAGTTTTCATGTTTATGAAATTTAATCTCTTGACATTTATTTTTTACGAAGTTACATTTGGGCATTTTTTTTTTTTAATAGTAGATATAAACTGAAAATTATATTTTGCTCCTTACTCCATCTTACTTTTTTGGGGTGATGAAATGAGTAAAAACTCAATTTTCTCCAAGAATTTTAATTTTATTCAACTTAAATTCTACAATAATTGTGTAAGTTACAATTGTTATGTAAAAAAATATACAGTTTGATCATCATTAGGTGAGATGTTGTACAATAATAATAAGTTTGTATAAATATTAAAAAATAAAATGGCTTTCTTAGCAGATGAAAATAACTTATGTTTGTCAGATTTGCGCATTGTTGATACTCCAAACAACAAGTATCATCTATAATAATGGTGATATTTAGGAACCTAAGCTTAACAGTTTTTCAGCTAATCAGTACTGTACACTTTAAAAAGTTCTGCCGACAACATATTTTTTTGTATAAAATACTATTATTATGCTATTTTACTACATTATTATATTATGTATATTATATTTATCATACACAATATGCTTTTTACACTATACACGACCATAATACAGTTAACTCATACTAATGAGTTTCAATGTTTTTAGAGCGTTTAATTAATATATATTAATGTATATTATTGAATGTAGTACAATTAAATACATTACATAATAGATGATGAATTATTTTTTTTACGAGGCCATTGGTATTTAATTAATGGGCGGTGAAATTGTGGCGAACAAGAGGTCTCATTATAGATTGGGCGTTATTAATGAGTTAAATTAAGGGTGCTGACGGTTAACGGATTGGGATTAATGGGTACTTAAAATGATTTGATGTCGATTAAACAGGGTCTCGCCGTTCTATCTGATTATTCGGTATTATCATAAGTCACAAAATAAGAATTTTTCAGATGATTTGACTGTATAAATAGTTCTTATATTTAATGTTATTTTAGTTATGAATATTTTTTTATTATGTCTATGATTTTACTAGGCATTTGAATTAAACACTTACTTTACTTTAATATAACATGTGATTGTAATTATTATTGCGTATTAAGATTTATTTTTTTTAAACTTTTAGACATGAGTAAATATTTTTAATTATTTTTTTTAAAGTTTCTTATTATATTTTATAATGCAATTAATAATTTATATTGTTAAGTAAAAAAAAAACAACTAAAATTTGTAAATGTACCTAGGTATAGCCGATAGCCATATTTATTAATTTGTATGATTATTTTGAAAAATGTATTGGAAAATTTAAAAACGCTAACAAATTAATAAAAATGTATTTGTTTATAAAGTTATGAGGTGTGTTTCGATTTCGTCAAAACTTTTGAAAGTATAAAAGTAATATAGATACCTACGTATTATTTTTGTCTAAATTAGAGTACACAAGTTCGTTAAATCGAAAAGTTTCTTACATTTTGTTTTCAACGATATCACTATCATTTCTCGTATAGGATCTTACGTAAGCTTACTTACAGATAGGCGGGTTTTGAGGAGTCGGTATGAGTGGATGCTGTTAGGTGGTAAAAACTTTTTGGAAGCGCATAGTACCGGATCAGAAGAACTTCCGGTTGTACAATCTTAATTAAATCACATTAAAATTTCTGCAAAACGACAGAGTTCAATATTATTAGTCACGCATCGTTGGTGTACTACACATGTACATGTAAAAACAGCATTGTCTAAATGTATATTGATTATTTTCTAAGTTGGGATGTATGTGGCTCGCAAAATATGGCCAAAAGCTTAAACATTCATAAAGTATAAGTTTATTCCCATGGCCGGATGATGAGACAAAAACATAATTTTAGATTCAAAGGAGTAAGGACACGGGTCAAATTAATTTTGAAATGCAGAGCTTACGAAAGGATTTATGTCTTGTGTAACTAATCTACAAAAGGATGTTTTTAGATTGGAAAATAATGGGCTATATATATAAATATATAAATTATGTTGCGGAAATGATATCGCGGGTTTGTTAAAGAAATGTTCGGATCGGTGTATACTATCTAGATGTGTGATTCACCTAATGTTCTGTTCGGATGTCGAATTAAATGTGAAGTTGCCGTGTTTATTCTTTTGAAAACTGCACTCTTGGGGTTTTCGTTGTATATAAACTTTTTGTGTACATTTTTTACTAACGGCATTAATTTATCGTCATAACCTTTTTTCCATTCCCCCATCCACCACCAACCGCCTTCACAACGACCCAACCGACGAGGAAACCGCTCCGTTTTCATTTGCGAAACCCATTAGGATTAAGGAGTCTTAAGAAGGACAAAAACCCTCCCCTCACGTTTCTACCACCGTACTCCCCTTTCTCATCGGGTAAAATAGACCTGTGACGTTTGCGAAGCAAATGTTTCTCATATAAATTCCATTTCCTTTAATTTCTCGGTATTTTGTGGCTATGGGGAACAGCAGAGACTAGAGAGGGTTGTTATGAAAACGGGTGAAATGCTGTGATTTATAAAATACCCGTCCCGTGTAAAATAATTGTGTGGGAAAACTTAATCCTTTTCTTCCTTATAAGCTGCTTTTTACCTGTTGTGGTGAGAGGCTGGTTATTGAACCTACTTTGTTTGAACTTAAAAAAAACACTCTGCATAATCGCCAAAGTGGTATTGCACGGACAGTATTAAACATTGCATACAGTGAAATTTCGTCAGCAGTCCCCCCACCCCACATGACGTAATAATATACTTTTGTATTATATATATAGCGATTGGGCTGTGCCGTGGTTTTATTGAAGCGTATCAATAAAATATATATATATGGATGCCGTCGATGGTGAACATTGACTGATCAAATGATCCCGTTGTAAATTAAAGTCCATGAAAACCTACTGGGAAAACGATCTGTGCTTTTGGCTATGGACTTAGCAATTTAACTTGGAACATCGCCAATTGGCCTGCTATTCATTCATTCACATACGCCTCACTGTTTGAAAAGTACGACACATCACGTTTTGACATTAACAGTCGAGAATATTATTACTATATATACCGAAATCAGTAACGTATTTTAATGTGCCTTTTTTTTAAACCTATTATAATAATACATGGGTCATTTTGTCTTTTGTTCGCATAGTCCTAATTTAGAGTATTGTCGTGAAATGCGTTGAATGGGGAACAATATGTGGTCAAAAGGGGCGTTCCATTAGGTGCCATCAACGACTCCCGGAGTTCAGTTACACTTGTACATGTCCGCACATCACAATTCCACTCGTTATCATAATAGGTATACTGTTTTTCCACGTATGGAATTCTATAGTAGGTATGTGGTGAATTTCAAAATTTACGATTTATATAAAAAAATAATATTATAGGTAGGTACTCTTATATTTATGTATGGGCGTATAATTGTATCAATTAAGATTCAGACTTATGTTAATTATTTTAAAAAAATGTTTCGATTTATCTTTTCGAAAAAAACTTTCATAAATTCATATCATTGTGAATTTAGTGTTATATACATATATAATGTATTTAATATTACCTACATTATTTATAATATTTTTGAAGTGGTTATAGAGTATTTTAATTTGTTAATAAGATACGCTATTATAGTATTATATACACGCAATCATTGTTTCTGTCTTGCACACACATATAACAAATACAATTTAAATATAAAATACTAACAAATAAAGTATTAAATATATTTATAAAGTAACATAATAATAATCAAATACCTACTCAAGTTATATGTTCTACATTTTTAATATACACTTTTGTTGTTTTTGATATTAACATAAATGTAAAACTTTTATCAAAACGATAATATTATATGCGTTTTTTTTGTAGAATTTTTTGATTTTTAATTTTAAAGTGAGTTATGAATATTTTTAAACATGATATATTGTATCTACTTAAAACTCACTTATAAATTAAAATATCAAAAAAAGAACGGGAAAGCACGGATAATGTTATCGTTTTTATATATAACTACTTACTATCTAACGCATTTAACTTAAATAATTGTTATTGATAAATTTGCTACCTATATAAAAATGCATTATTATCTGTGATGTCGATGTGTTAATAATGTGTCCAAGGTTATAAAGTAACTGAATGAGAAGTTTTAGGTTGTTTGGTCTTGTAGCGGGGAATTGGGGCACGATCGATCACTGCACATACCGTCATCGTCTGTAATCTGTATACACGCAAACACTATATTCCCGTCCGATCCCCTCTATAGATTTATTTCTCTCGCTCTCTCCCTAGTTTTACTATCGACCTTCTCGTTCTGCCACGGTAAATGCATATATATATATAGCTTATATGCCAACTTTCTGCAGGGAATTTCCATTTGTCCGGCATGCATAATTAACTCTGGCCCCCCTCCTAACCTATATAGCCAAGTTTCCCAGTTCTGATCACCCTCGGGGAAACTTTACTCCACCCTCAAGCTTCGGATACACGTCAGTCAGGTGTATACTAGAAGAAGGAAGGCCAAAATACGGATTGGGGTAGAGCGCATAGCAATCGATTGTTGTTGGATAAACATGATTCTTTTCATGAACATTTCAAATATGTATACGAGACTCGTGTTTCATGGTTTTTTTAATGTTTTTTTTTATCCATAAATTGGTTTTATCTTCGACGGTAGTGTTGATATAACTTCTGCAAGTAAAATAACGTAGATAGGTACGGAATATTATCTATTTTTTCATTGATTTTTCGATTAATTAAACACGTACATATAATATGTATACACATATATTCCTATGTTATATACTGATGGTATATACTAATGATATTATATTATATTTTATTCATATACTTTAACCGTGTAATATTTTATTAAACGATAAATTAAGTTACACTAATCAAACTTGGATGCATTAGGTAGCCAAAACAAATGTTTGGTACTTATTACTATATTGAAATTGACAATTTATTTATTATGCAAAAATGCATATTATGTTCAATATCTAGAAGTTTATTTTGATGATTATTAATAACTATTGTGGCTTTATAAATTGCGTAGACTAGAATTTAGTAACAAGATAATATAATAAAATTGTAAGTTCTTAGTGCCACATTTATGCAATCGGTCTGGGACTAAAAATACACACACACCATAGACATTAGAAAAACTCGATTCATGTATATGATGATCATCTATGTATAGTGTGTTGAATTGCAACACTGGTAGGTAAATGTTACAATTAATGTGTAAAGTTATTGTCTAATTGCATTAATTTGTAACATTTTATACGACCACCGTCTAGATACGGCATGATCAATATGTGTGTAGTTCATATATAATTATTTGTCCACTTACAAAAAACATGGATTTTAAGCGTAATTACAATCTTATTGAAGTATAAATAAAATTAAAAAAATAATTTGTTCATCTATATAACAATATTATGCATAAATATATTTTTCGTATACATTTATTTATTTTAAATATTCTATTTTAACTGTACTGTGGGACCCTGTAAATCATATATTTTTATTAGGCACATTAGTTTAAAACAAGTTTTTGTTCTCAACTAAAAGAAAATGATTTTCTAAAAATCTAAATGGTACGAATGCATTTCTTTTATAAATCGTCGTATGTAAAATTGGTTACAGCGTACATGTATGTATATTGTATACAAAGATATATAAAAAAAAAAAATGGACACCAATATTTTGGGTAAGCCGAACTAAAGTAATGTTATTGAGGGGCTTCATGGTAGGAATACTTGTAAACGATTATTATACATTTAAAAATTATTTTTTACAAAGCTGTGTTTTTGTTCAGTTATTGAAATTTGTTTTTTAAAATTATGATTATACAGTCTGAGGTACAAAGAATACAAACATATTTTCCAGTAGGTACATAAAAGTCAAATCCCTATGATGTTTTTTTTCAAGAAAAAAATAATAAATTGTTACTGCTGTAAACGTTGTAGATTTTCTTGTAAGTTTAAAAAGGTTTTCATTGGAAAATATACATAATTATTACAAACCAAAATTATTACTATAAATTATCGTCAAAAACCCATCTTTCTATAAGGCACCCTAGCTGTGCCTTCCATTTTTCAACCCAGCAAGTACCCGTGAATCGTATTATTGTATTTTAAATCGTCCCGAGTGGTCGACGAATATATAGTATTTTTCGTATATATTACAGCAAATGTATTTCGTGACAAGTTCAGAATCATCTTCTATCCGGGGACGAGTGTGTGTGTGCGTGCGTGCATGTGTGCGTGCGTGCGTGCATGTGTGTGTCATTTTTGGTATTTCATTACTGTACTCTATCATCGAAATCTTGAAGGGTTGTGATGAAGAGCGCTAAAGCTCCAAAATTAGTCTCTTTACCGCATGAAGTGAGTGAACCCTTCTTACCCTCTCACTTGTATACACATATATATATATATATATACAGTCTTCCTTCATACTATGTCCGTGACGTGATTAAACTCTTGTCAGTCGGACAGGCCGATAATTATATTTCCGGAACGTTTGGCTCGTGACTTATTTTTCATTACATCTATGACGTTGTATGTGTGCTAACATTTTAGTATTCTCACTTATACATACGAAATTAGTATTCAGCATTAGTGTTATTAAATTATATTTTATGACATTCATATTTATTTATACGCATGTTTCATCATCATATAATACATATACATAATATTAGAAACTTACGTTATTATAATTATTATTAATTATCTTCAATATTTTTAAAAATCATAAAATATTATATTCGAGTTTACAATCTGTTTTTCTCGGAAACTGTTATATATAGGTTGATGCGTGTACATTTGTATTGAACGCTATAGTCTACACTATGTAGAATCAAACTTAGAAATGTAAATTAATGTCTTAGATCGCAGCATTTTATTGCCAATAAAAATGAGCTAAATGGGTTAAGCATTTGAATGCGACAGATAACAGTTCTTAATAGTATTTATAGATTTCGGGAGTTTAATATTTTTATTTAAAAATCATTTTTCAGATTATTTTGTATGTACTTATAAAAAAAATTAGTTTACACATTTTACGATATTTTTTATTAAAATCATGTTTTTTCCTGAAATTGTTTTAGTTTTATTCATTGGTCGTGTGTTAAAATAAAGGTAAACTTAGGTAGTATATTGCATACAATGTTAAATTAATTTTTATTTTGGATTTACCATCGCGTATCGATGGGGCTATTGCTTATGGATTTTGAACTACAAACAAAATGTGGTGTGTAAACACTGAGAGGAATAGGTATAGGTTTCCAACGGTCCATAATGTTCACCAAGTCCATTTTTTTTGCCATGACATGAAATGCGAATAGTGTGAGAGTTGAGTTTTGTTTTCATTATATTTTTTACACGCATGCAACATTATTTAGGTTTTTTTTTATAGTAAACTCGTTTGTGAAGTTTTTTTTATACTTGGTCCATGGTGTTGACAGATTGATAATACTAAACAAAAATATTGCACATTATTTTATTTTAGATTCTGAACAAAGGAATGGATGTATAGGCTCTTAAAATGATATAATTTTTTTCAAAGTTCACCGATACATCAAAAAGTGTTTTTTATTAATTATTAATTATGTATTATTATAAAAACAATATTATGGCCATAGAGCCAATTTTTTTGTTTTTATACTATAGAAACAATAGAACCTACATAAGTATATTTTGTTTAATACAAGATAGAACTTTAATAGTTGGTAACTGGTAAGTTAATTTTAAAAGCTAACTATAACTTTTTTTATAGTGCTCTTCATATAATTGATGAATACTAAATTTAGTTTTTATAATATTTATTATTTTAGCTTTCCTATATTCGTCTGGGTAATTAGGAAACATTATTTATTTATTAGCCATGTATAAAGGATGATTATTTTAACGGCGGAACATTAATTATTTCAAAAAGTACCTATTAACTTTTTAAAAATAGGAAAAAGTTTTTTTGTGAAATGTAAAATTCTTGGATTACATTAAAATAATCAAAATAGTCATTATTGGTTCAACTATCCAATTTTGTTCAAGTTTGAACTTTAAGCGTCTGTACAATTTTTTATTTACCTATATATTTTCATATTTTTTGATTCTAGTTTGAACTATTTATTAGAAACCTTGTATTACATTTTCAAGCCTTAGCTATAAAAATTGAACATTTTATAAATTTTTAACTACTTAATAATTTGCAAATTATTGTGATTTTGTAAAAATCTGAACTTTAAATGGTTATAAAAATAAGTCGTGCCTATCTCAGGCATGGGTCCAGAGCAATTTTCCGGGGGCGGTGGGCAACAACGCAAAAACAACATTTATTATAAATACAGTATTTATAGTAATTATAATCAATGGTAGTTACAGTAGTAGGCACTCTTATGTCTTAACCTTGTAATTATTTTCAAGCTTATTGACCGAGTGAAAATGTTTTCATCGATATTTATAGAAAAAAAACCTGAAACAATCAAGAATTTCAAACGTCTATAAATAGCTCAAAAAAGTGAAAACGTTTTTAAAATTATACCATGTATAGAAAAGGTTAATATAAAAATTTAAAGAAATTTCAGTTTTTACTTTTATGTATTAAGTCAATTACAATTCTCATTGTATTGAGAATATGCATACAAAGTACTATTTATTCGTTGAATGGTATATATACTATTTATAGTACCTATTACAATTCAAAAATATAACAAATTTTTAAGTTTTTGAAAATATTATTTAGATTGTATTTGAAATATCTTAAATTTTACCTATACGTAAATTGTATACATTATTCCTAAATATGTTACCAATTGTATGTAACTTTGCGAGCAATATTTATTATAACTGAAATGCTGTAGGTATAAATAGCTACCGTTTAATTAAATTAAAATTTTTTTTTTATATATAGTTCCATAATTTTCTTTTCAGTCTGCAATTAAAAGAAATTGAGACCAAGAGCATCGGCCAACCAAGACCCTTAGTCTATTCATTAAAATTGTACGACCAACTTACCACCCCCCCCCCCCCCACCACTAAAAAATGTCCCCTTGTTAAACTATATCTAGAAACATTATTCAAAATAAGTTTAATACGTTCAATTGTACATTTGTACCGCATAATAGACTTTCGCACCATTCTTTTCATTTCATTTTATATCACCACCTTTCTGAACTATCTTATTTAACTACTTGCACAGATATCGCGTATAAGCACAGGCGATTAAATAATCATTATAACCTATTGATCAACGGAACATAATTAAATATAAGTTAACTATTAGCTCTTGTAATCGAGTCAATTTGAACCGACCAATGACAATTGTTAATTTAAATATTGGTGCCGAAATCGTAATGTACTATATTTTTCAGTATAGGTATATACTATTATACTAATAATCATGGAATATAATATGGTCTTGTATTAATTAATTTAATAAATAAATTGTATGTGTACGAACTGCCGCAGACAAGAGGTATTATTATAACTTGTGTATATTATGTAGATAAATCCCTATATGATATATGTAACTTTATTTATGGTACAATATATTACTGTTTGAAGAATCGAAGTTTGAAATCCACCGTATTTTATTAAAAGTCTGATTGAAAAACAAAAAAAATCATAAATATTGTTATCGATAGGTACCTACACTCGGGTATTACATGCGTGCCGCCGTAATATTATAGGAAACGTAGACATGTAGACACGTTGACCGATGAAGACTAGGGCCGAGAGGGATCTACGCAGGAATATCCAAAGTAGGTAGGATTAAGCGAGTATTTATACTGCTGCAGCGACGCGCCAACAGCCTTTTTTCCCTCGTTGCAGCAGTGACAGATCTACCTATATAACTGTTGATCCCCCATCCCCGGGTGCGGAAAACGCTGAGCCCCTTGCCAAACACATGCACGCCTTCGCCGGACAAAGGATTATCGCATATACTCGATCCTTACAAATGTTTTTATTTTGTATGCAAAAAAAAAAAAAATAAAAACAAAACGCTAACAGTTTCCTATGAAACATATTTGCTCTGCCCTCCACGCAAATGGCGAAGAGAGATGTGCTGCTGCTGCTGCTGCTGCGCTACAACGGCGAGGTAATGCGTTCAGCTGGGTTCCTGGACATTAGTGGTTTATGAATTATTAAAATATCTGACTGCCAGGAGTTTCTTCGCCGGTACCGAGTCCATTAGACACTGGCAATATATCCGGGGGTGGGGAGGGTGGGGTCAAAGGTCGGGACAGTCGATGGTGGTGGTGGCGGCGGCAGTTTCTCCCTTGGGGATCCTTGTGCACCAGTTTTACATAAACCTCTCCACCTGAAAAAAAAACGAAAAAAAAACGTCTGTCGGGATCAACAAAATATTGTAAATGGATAAGAGGAGAAAAATATATTATGTCGGTCGAGGTCGGAGTTGGTATTTACACCTGGAAACAGTGAAACATATATTTAGAGTAGCCCGTTCGATTGGCTCGGTGATGGGAGTTGTTTTTTTTTTTTAATAACATCATTTTTCTCAAACGTCAAAAACTTTTGGCTTTATATTACGGGGTTCGTCAAACGAAATATATATATATACATATCCTTTATCCTTTATCGTAATTACCCGAATTAAAAATTGGGTATACAAAAAATGTGTACCTACTTTGTGTTTCTAACAACGTTCAAGGACTTCTTAATTAGTTTTCTGCCGTTAGAGAAAAAGCAACAGTTAATCAGTTTAATTGATATTAACGTAAAACGGTAGTTTTTAAATAAAACGTTTTGGCTAATGACTCGAAAATCTTGAATGCACGTCTAAACAGTATAAATCCATTGTTTAAATATTTTATTTTTAACAGCTTTTGAGATAAATATCAAATAGAAAACCTATAGGTATAATTATTTTCTGTTGTTATTTTAGTATTTTAAATAGATAATCTTTCAAAGTTATGTAGGACGTATGGTTTTTGAGAAGTCCGTTAGTGTAATTTGTTCAGAAAAGCTTTGACTGACGTATAGATTACAATTTACAACTATCAGCGGCAATTCGTGCTTGTTGCTGGTGAGAAAACTTAAAATACGAAACATAGAATAACAAATAATCATTATTAAACTAAAATACTTTGAGAACTGTATAAATACAAAAATTAAAAAGATGAAAAACAATACAAATCAAGTTCATAATATTTAAAGATTGTATCAACATTTTATATTAATTAATCAGTAAAATTATGAATACTATTTATAATAATTGTCAAGTATTTTAAAATGTTATACATTGTTATACGTCATATGCTATTTTTATGTCATCCCAGAAAACTTCAAAATAAATCGTCGTATGATGTATTAATGGATCGCCACCATTCTTCTTTTAGTTGTCAGTCTAACAAATCTGTTGCTCTTCTGTTTTAAATTTCCATATATAGTTTTGACATGTCTCCATATACATTCGGTCGTTTGTGTGTCCGTTGAAGGATCAACAAAAAACTGAATAATTCACTGTCTTGTGGTGAAAACTTATATCTTTTAAGGTAATTTATGCTCGCCATTATTTATCTTAATAAACACTTGTCCTTAATTTTTTTTAATTTTGTTTGATTGGTATTAAGATTGAAATCTCTTTTTTTCCACTTAAAAAAAATTGTTGTTCTAGATTATAGAACATCAACTTGTTGTGTGCGGTGTGTGAATCTTGGCTGTTGCTAACTTCTGTATTTAATTTGGTTTTGGGTTAAGTACAAGAATCAGGGACCTTGGATGGTGGGATTTTGTGTGTGTGTGTTTTTTTTTTGAAGCTAACTTGAATGCTGAGCATCCCTTGAAGTGTGGTCTTTGGTACGGAGGGCATTCAGTTATTAATTTTATCAAATAATTATATTATACTATTAACTAGCTATGTACTACAATCAGTGGCGGCGTGAACTATTTTATTTCATGAGGCAAATATAGAAGCTAGATGTTAACCACCACCACCTAAATTTCATTACACAGACCCGTGGGGGCTATGCCCCCACACCCCCAATTTACCATTCTACAACAATAATATACTTTGTCATGGTGGCTCTGAATTAAAGTTTTAAGTAAAAATAGTAAAATTACTTATGCTTATGTTCCTCATACCTCATATAAATTATTATGATAACCATCATTATTTTGCTAACCATGAATCTAAGGAAACAATTACTGGACTAACAACTCAAATACCGAGCGAAATGAATGTGCCTCATGTATTATTGTATTAATAATAATATTAATTATGATCGAATAAAATGTCTAATATAAGTAATATATCATAAAATATAAATCAATAATCGTACATTGTACATATTGTAAATAGTAAATGATAATTATGAATTATGTTATTAAATTGTTACTTACTGGCTATTGTTTACCTACTTCATAGTGGTTTTAAAAAACAACACTTAATATCAATTTGAAGCGTATATAAATACAGGCATAATTTGTTATATAAATATTAAATACGTAGTATGTAAAGAATTAAAGAAAATATGTTTAATCTTAAAATAAAAATCGTTTTTTTTTTCATTTTTTTAAACAATTTGAAAAAAATGTTTCACGGAGCTATTGGTAATTTATGTAACTATCTTAAAATGTTTAAAAGAAGTGATTTGCATGTATAATCTATTTTAAACACTGAGATCAGAGAAGTGTTTAGCTTACGTTTAGCTATAACGTAAACCGAAAAGACCTATATTTCTCTATTAAACAATTTAAACATTCAAATAGGTACCTACCGTTATTAAAATTGTATCCTGTAATATTATAGAGTATACTGTTTATAACAATCTTATTGATGTTACACCTTAGTACCTTACACAGTACGAGTACCTAACCAATCCATTTCTCGATAATGTAACGTAGAGTGCCTAATATTTACCCAGGTATGTATGTCGTATGTGAGTATGTGACTATGTGAGTGTAAATTATAAACTAGGAGTCAATGGGATACCCACCCACCCCACTTTTGCATGAGGCGGCCGCCTCATAAAATAGCTATTCACGCCGCCACTGACTACAATTGATATTAAAATTAAAATACAAGGCACTTCCGTGCAGCTATAATAAAGGTGTTAGACTTCTTCTGATACAACTAAAAACATACATTAGGTATTGCATGTACATTATACCTACGTGCATTATTAAAATTAAAATTAAATATTGAAATTAATTTGATTTTGTAATTAATCATTTTTATTATCTCTTATAATAATTATGTAACCTAGTTTATATTTTTTGACTGGATAAATTAGTTAGAAATACAAAAAGTCCTAATTTGTATTTCTATATATTATGTACATATGTATACAAACTCATGGTCTTAAAAATTATAGTATTTTTGTGATTCTATTTAATTTATTCAGTCTACAAATGTACACTATATTATATTATATTATATTATTATATTATTATTATAGATAATAATAAATGATTAATTACAAAATTAAATTAATTTCTATATTGTATTTTAATTTTTATAATGTACGTATATGTAATAAAGTATGTTTTTAGTTTTATCCCAAGAACCCAAACCCCTTTGAAAAATCATAACTTCAGTACCTTTCGATAATATATTTTAATTTTTTTATACAAAAATATAATTGTGTATCTTTATTCTATAGAATCGTTATAAGTTATAATACTAATAACTGTAATCATAATATAGAAAGTTGTGTTGTTCCTGATTATTTTAATTTATCATTTTCATTTCTGGATAAAACTAAAAGCCTTGTGTGGTGCTTGATATTTATAAAATAGTATTTTTCCTAAAAACGTTGGGAGTTCATCTTTCAACGTTGCAATAGTAATTCAACTAAAAACGTGTAGGTCTATTGTAAAATGTTTTACGTTTTTTCGAGGTTAAATTAGTTAATGGTATGAATTATTTATTTTATTAAGTCGAATTAGTAGTTTTCTTTTGTTTTACGAAGAAGGCAAATTCATCCATGACATAATATATTTTTATTACAATATCGGCATTGTGTTAGGTACTTAAACTTATCTTAATAATTATAATAATAATAGTATCACAGGAAATGACTAGATGGTTTATATATAATTTTAATAAAATAGAAATTTTTGATGATTTTACTGTATTATATCTTTGTCATAGTTATTTCTCAATGAAAATAATTTTAAATAAATCACGACTGCAAAATATGTTACACTTGTACCTAGGTTTAATACAAACAGATTGAATTTGTCGAAGCCTTTAAGCTTTTTTTTTCCTTGTTTGAGTTTTAAAAATATTATGTACATATATTTTGTTTTTATTGGTATTTTTATTTAAAACTAAAATTTATTTCCATTGTATATTTTGAGCTATACACAGTTTATCTTTAAAATAATTCATATTCTCTTCTATTGTGCATTATTTTAGTTATATTTATATTATCTATATTAATAATTATCATATTTATTTATTTATATCTTGAATCCATATTTGATTCTAAATTTGAGGTTAAAGTTTCTATTGCGTTATGGTTATTATTTTTATGTTTACTAACACGTCTACGCATACTCCGAAAGTTGCATATAAATCTCACATAATAATTTTCAAACGGTTATATATTACGATAACGATACTTTGTCAGTTAGATATCACCCACCTAAAATAGGGAAAAACAATGGTCGCTTTTTTAAGTTGAGAATGTTTGTATAAATTACTTTAAACGTAGGCTTATATCATTATATTATAACTGTGCAGTCGGACGTACATAATATTACATAATTGAATAAACGCATTATGTATTTTTTATATTTTACCAAACGTCGGTGTAATAATATTGAATAGTTTAAATAATATTTTTTTAATATTATTGTTTTAGCGTCTTTGGTTATTGTATACACACAATACACATGCCTATAATAATATATACCTTTAGTATAGTTATATATTATAATATTTCTGACGTCTTATTTTTTTCGTGACTCAATTATATTGTAATATATTATTATTATTATACCTTTGTATGGTCTCCACGCAGTACTCGATGCATTCATGTACAATAGATTTCTTATTAGTGGATTCTGATTTACGATTTTCGGGGTTAAGTACAAAAATCAAATGTATCCCAATTAGAAATAAAAATTGCTCACTAACCATGAACTAAGATAATATAAGATATTAGTTCGTGTCTCAAACCAACCAAAAGAGAAAAAATATACCGCGATCTGCGACGATATTATAAGTCCCCTGTAGTTTGTATGTCGGTGTGTCTATCGTAATAATTATCGTTGAAAAAACGCCTCAAAGGAATGCAATTTGTTGCCAAATGTCGCGATCGCGTTTTTCATCGTAAGATTTTCTTCTAATTTACTGATAGGATTTCCATGTGCACACTAGTTTTCCACAAATCGCGTTGGAATAATGGAACAGCACGGCACCCAGTCCTATTGCGCTGTGATTTGCCGCGTCAGTCAGTTTGAACTCGCGGCAACAAGCGACATCTCATAATAATATCATATTTTCATAATATTATAGTATAAGTATACTTAAATATCATATAAGAGATGGTGAGTGCCGCGGGTGTTTGAATTATTTTCAAACATATTTTTTAAAAACACAAACACTTTTCCGGGAAAATTTTGGTAAAGCCGTGTATTATGATACAAATAAATATATTATATTATGCATTTATATGATATTTTGTCGCCGTACGTTACTATGCGTTATGTGTGTCGCCGTGGAAAGCGTCACAGCAAAGGATTTTCTCGTAGGTCGTCGACGTTGAATTGTCATCATCGCTACGAAATGTCGAGACTGCGTTTCGTCGAGAAACCTCTAAACAATTATTATCACAATATTGTGCAGATCGTATTGCTACCAAAACACGGCAAGTACCATAACCCTCCCGAGAATTGTATAATGTGTACAACACTGCAGCAATATATTATATACGATATCCACGCGCGAACCCTTATTTCTGTTTATTAAATTAATTTTATCGATAAATGTGTACATGCCGCACCCACAGTTATTACGTTGCCGAGAATTTCATAATACGCAAGTTTAAACTTTTCGTTTACCTTCGTACGCGTGGTATTTTCGTTTATTTTTTACGCTCGGAATTCATAACGTTTATACATTTCAATTATTCGGTTTGTTTTTTAATAATATCGTCTACCTGTTGTGTAGTAATTGTTTAAACTTGTCTGATTGGCATTTTAATGGCGTTTGACTTTCTCGTGCTGCTTTTTTATATCATTTGGTACCTATACTAATTGGCATGATTAGTAATCATTTATTAATAATTAAATGTTGCAAAAACTTTTTTTTTTTAAATGGTTTTTTTCGTTTTTCCAATAAATTATTAGGGCTATTAAAAAGTCATATTATAATATTAGTAGTATTTTAGTCCTTTAAATCGAAATGTTTAGTTGTTAAAATAAAGGATCCGATTTCTGGTTAAAATTCGGGTTACAGACTTTTATAATTATTAGTTTTATAATAACTAAACTAATGATTTCGCATCTGTGTGTACTTCGTATAAAATATACATTTTACATGTAATGCAGTTTGCAAATGGAATCAATACTATAATTTTATTTAAATTAAATAATCGTTGTGTTGTGGATAAACATATTATTAGTTTTATAATAAATTTATATGAGTGACTTCGATAGATTTAATTTCACTAGATATATGTAAACAGTATGAGATAATTTATGTTTTTATAAAATTTTATCAGATTTATTCGATTTGAGAATAATAATAATTCTTACCTACACTATTATTGAATGTTCACATATTTTTTAGATTTTGATATATTTGGACCTCAGGCTGTTAATATTTTAACTTGGGAAATAAAGGTAACCGGTTAAGGTTATTTTATACAGTATGTTTAATATAACTATATACATGCGGATGACGGATTGCTCGTCTCGGGTACTTAAATCAAAAACATAATAAATGTAAGAATTAGGCGCAATGTTGATGCATATTTCATTTTCAAATTATAACCTAGAGATTTATGAACCAATTCGATTATTTATTTAACACGGATGTAAATCCAAACGCAAGTATTACATAATACATGTATCAACATAATTATTGTTATAGCTGCAGTAATCTCTGTAAATAATGGTTGAGTATTTGTTTGAAATATAATATAACAGTCGGGTTAGTATATAAGAGTGTTCGTTTAATTCTTAATCTCTATTGTCAACGAATGTAATATATGTATTACGTATTGTATAATATTCATATTACCAGGTATATATTATACCCATGAGTATGTTAATTTTGACACTAAATAAGTCGATAAAACATTTAGTCAATTTGTAACTATAAAACGTTGTTTATTTCTGATACGTTGTATATCTGTGATGAATAAAGTACAAAACGGGAATTTTGATGTTAAATTTGACAAAACATTTAGTTATAGGTACAGTTTAACTTCTAATAAAATAAAATGTACTGTAATTTTACTTTGCCGATGGCCCGGTAGCAATATTCGGAGATAGCGACGGCGATAGAGACTGCTTCAGCGTACAGTATATTTTTTGCGGGCCGATGAATTTTTATTATACATTTAGTAAAGTAATCAACAATAGTTAGGTGCTCACTAGGATTTCAGGATAAGTCATTATAATTAATAGTTTATGAATTATGATCATTATTATTATTGAAAAAATGAAAAACAATTTCGTGAAAAAAAGTATACAAAGTAGAAAAATATGAACGTAAAATGCTTTTTCCTATTTCAATACATACATACATACAGAAATTTAACAAAATCAATTCTTTTATGAAATAAGTAATAACGATTATTAATTTGAAGCGACGATTTAAATTGAAGTAGTTTTTGATAATATACAGATTGAACTTAATAATAATTCTACGAGGGTCCAATTGATGCTTTTACATTAATGTAGGATTATTTTAGTTCGAGCTTTAATTCCATTCCGGTTTCGAGTAAATGGTTTATAATGAACCTCATGTTTAAATCAATTTAAAAGTAAATCAGAATTTACTTTTCCATTATGTAGGTATGTTATAAAGCCACGTATCAGAAAATCTATCTCAAAGGCCCATAAAATACAAATATATAATTTATATAAATGTATCTTATTAAATAAGCTGTTAAAAAAAATTGTCTGCTGCGTTGAACAATATCTGAATAATAGAGATTTTAAAGTCACGATTGACTTCTTATATATTATAGTCTAGCCAGGCTATAGTTACTAGAAATCTCCGACGCGATAGTCGTTTATTTATATTTATAACTTAATCAGAATAAAAAAAAATTCATCTTCACAAATGTATATTATTTTCGATACAAATTGATAAAAGTAATTTTGCTTACAGACTTCCGGCAGTAACGTGTATACATTTCTAGTTTAAACATTAAATGTATGATAATTATTTTTTAAAATAAACTACATCGCTTATATTTTGCATATAGCTTTTACGATTTTAGATTAGACACGCCATCGGTCATGCCGCAGAAATTCCATTCATCTTATATAACATAAGTGGTATAAAAGGGGTGCCTGTATTAAGATGTATTATAATTTATATTAAGCGCATATTGTAAACACTGCAATATCGTAGTGAAACCTCTCTAGAATCCGAGTAATTAACAAATTTAACATAATTATTCAAATAACAATACGTTTGTCCATTTATTTCTCTCTCGTTTGCCGTAATTTATAACTTATTTACTAGACTCCGCTGGATGTGGTGACTGTTGTTGTTAGGGTATCTGGGTAGCACACACACACACACACACACACACACACACACACACACACACACACACACACACACATCAAGGACATTGGCGACACATAATATTAATCTTCTAGGTACTCAAGCACTATAGTGTGTATATAATAGGAGTAAATATTTTATGGTTGAACCACCCATATTATGCGGTATTATATAATATATCGCACTCTAGAATACAATATTAAACATATATTAATTACTTTATTACTATATATTATTGTATGTACCACATTATAATTATTGTTAATAACAATGCTACGACGTTTATCTCCCTCGGCATGAAAATCACGGATATTTAATAAAAATATAACCCTTGTACTATATATAGGTAAATAATAATATAGATAATAAATTTACTATACAAACGCAAATATTGAATCGATATTTAAACACGTGAATACCAGAAGATAGTGTTAGTGATTTGGACTGATTGGTATGTTCAAATTGCAAACATTCTGTTTTTTTAAGATTTTAATTTATTTGTTTTATGGACAAACATGTGGATTTTGTAAAACTTATGTGTATAATACGATAAAATTCAGTGGCCAGATTAGGAAAATTGTAGTACTTATAACCTATTTCTGTTCATTATTGTTCAATGTTATAAATGTATAATTCCCAAGAATTTCAGCAGAGTAAGCTAGGATTTGTTTTTAAATGATGTGCAATGCACATTGTGCATAGTACTATTAGCGGGATGGATGTCAGTGCTACTAGGTACATATGAAGTATTATTATACCAATGGAGGACAAATGTTAAAAAAAAATGTTTTATTTTTACTATTTAAAGGGAAGTAGTTAAAACACAGATAATGAATTTACATTTTTTTACATAATCTTATTATAGTATACACTATACACTTATCATCTCTAAAAGTAATAAAGTTTTGGAAATATTTTTTTATATAATTGTTAAAAAAACATTTTTAAAAACTTATAGTTTTGAGAAAAAAAAGTATTCACCTAAAGGGTTAAAAATAATTAACCCATTTTATATCTATATATTATATAAGTCTGAGTAATTGAAGTCCATCTTATTTTGTACTCATTTAATGGTGGTCAGTTTAAAGTTGATTTTGAAATATGTATTCTGTGTTGCAGTATTATAGTATCTCTGAAAAATTTATCAAAAGTGTGTTTAAATGTATATAGATACTAGCTGAATAACTCGGCTTCGCTCGTGTGTTAAATAATCGATTCTTATATACATTGTTTTTTTATCATAATTATTTAAAACTATTTAAAGCCTAGCCATGTACTATAATATAATAATTTTTATAAATTATTTAAACGACTCGTTAAAAAACCGTAAACTTTAAATACAAAACCCTTCCCCCATCAGACAAAAAAATGAAAAATCTGGAGACGTGGTGACACTCAGAAAAGTATTTGAAACATCTCTGTGAAAAAAAATTTAAAAAAGTTCAATAGCGTCGTCAGAAAATTGGAACATAAAAACGCCTGTTCTTTTATATATATATATAAGGATAGTCGCTAGGTATATAATATTTTAGTAACAGAAAAACTCTATTATATAATATATATATGTATTATATGCACATCTATTTTGTGTTTGTTCGCGCATTAGAGGTGAATACACTTTAAAATGTTGTCTTATGTGCACTTATATGTATTATATCCGTAGTACCGTAGTCATTAATGATTAACCATGATTAACCTTGCAAGGTTTTAATTTAACCGGTTGGGTATAAATTCTAATCCCATTATTATATTAAAATAGTCTTCGTAAAAAATAAATGTCTCTATACCTAGTGATACTATTATGGTGGCAATATGGTGTACACTTTTTTCGTCGTTATTTATTTACTATTGCATAAATAATTGTATTTAATTTGATAATATATTATTAAGTTATATGTTTGGTCGTTTGAGTAAGTATGCAAACTATATTTGCATCCCTACTTATTTTAAAAAGGAACTAAGGTTTTGATTTTTAAAGCGTAATTTAAATTGTGATATTATGTATATTATAGTAGTCAAATTGTATTGTTATAAGTTTATAAAAGGAATGATTTCTACTTATTACAATAATTAATTTAAATAGATGATTTATTAAAAATGTATAATTTATTTTCGTAATATAAATGAAGAATTATGTACTATGTAATTCGTACACACTAAGACGCTTTTATATATGGTTGCAAATATTAAGGTATAATATTATTATGTAAAATAGTTATAAACAAGATTACTTAGCGACTAAAACTGTGTAACCATTTATGAATTGACTCGGTTATGATGATAACATGATAAGAAAATTTTGGATTAAACGGTATGAGAAACTTCAAAACAAAGGTTTTTGAAGTGATTCGGGCGTTCAAAAGTGAACACAATGTATACAAGAGAGATGCAAAACTGATAGTTAGGTTGATTGTAAATTTATAAGGTAAGGTAGTTTCTCTAAAACAAAAGCGTTATAACCACTGATTACACACGCAAATGCGACTTTTAAGTTGTATCATAATATTCATTTGATATAGTTTACATTATGTTTAAAATGCTCTGAAGCGTGAATATTTTTTTTTATAAATGCTGATAAATTAAAAAATAAACATTAATTTTATATTATATTGTTGAGATTTCTTTGTGTAGGTACCTATGAACAATGTATAAGTATTTAGATTTTTATTCGGAAATAGGTTTACAGTAATTGCTATAATTATTTGCAAGTGTTCATCAAAATTATAAAACATAGTTTATTTTGAAAGTCTTAAAAAAAAATCCGTAAAAGCTTAGTTGAACAGTTAATGAATGTTTGTAACTATAATTATTTTTTGGCAGTCAAATGTTATTTTCCCTGAGTAATCTATCATTCATACCTACTGCAGTGTACTGTCATCCCAAGTTCGAAAGATAATAAAAACGAAAATTAAAACCCATCCATTAGTCTGGCGGAGGATTTTTTTTTGCTTCCACTCTTGATATATAAATCCTATCGACCTGCAGGATCAATTAGTGACTGCTAAACCCGAAAATCAAAACGTTACAGAGGGAATGCCATCGCGTAATTCCTCGGTTCATTTCGTTCACTTTAATGGGCCTTCGATAAGCCGCCTCACATTGGTAAATCCCCTTATATATAGGTACGTCAGTACCTACCACTAATACATATATTATGGAGTAAAAAACATTAATTCATAGAATTGTTTTTTTACAATCATATTCGACCAACAGCTATAACGTGTACGTATTGTGTAGAAAATTATGTTTTGTTTACTATGGTTATAACCATGTGAATTCGTATACTGTGCGCGTTATCATTTGTCGAATTATGACAATATGTAGTACGAATAAAAGCAGGTTTTTGTTAAAGATAATTTGGATAATTTGGATAAATTTGATAAAGATTCGGTTTCATTACATTAATCGTGTTTAATTTAATCTTGTATACATTGGACACGTCTACAGTATTATTGTATTTAAAGGACGAAGTTATGTTCCTAATACCTACGTTACCACCTCAAGTAAAAATGTTTTTATTTTTATTCAACGGTCGGTTATAATACCTTTTGTAAACAGAAATTGACTGATAGTTGAAAGAAAGGTTTATCCGAATTTGTCAGAAACGATGATGGCTGCTGATCTTTATATTCTAGATGATTATTCTCATTATCTCAAAAATATAATATTAACATGTTTGAAATATTATTTTTTATATAATTCAAAGTTATTACAAATCAATGTTTTAGAAAAATTAAAAATGTTAATACTTTACGAGATGTTCATTTTAAATTTCACGTTCCTAAGCAGAATATGTTTCTGAAAGTTTTTGATGTATAAATAGTTCTAGCTTTTAAGTTATAAGTAAACTTGAGTGGACTGCTAGAACAATATTCTACCTAGTATACTCCTGTGCCACTCAACACTCTTCTCTGCTTCTTCAAACTTAAAATACCCATAACTATAATAAACTAATTAATTGAAATTTTCCATGGAAGTATAAAATTAGAAATGAGTATTGTTATTAAAAAATTTGAACAATTTAAAAAACAATAACGATAAAAATAATTTTAATTAAATAACTTTCACAAATGTCCTGTATTATTTGTTATGACTTATTTTTTTCCTCAAAATCTGAAATACTTTTCAAGATAATGAATGTTAACTGTTAAAAGAAGAACCACTTGCATTATTTACTCGCATATCCTTAGATCAATAATAATTAATCGAAACTTTCGTTTAAATATTTGCTGTCCGGTTTTTTTATTTAAAAAGGTTTGTGTGTTTTACCTGGATATTTATCTATAATTTTCAGATATTATTGATTGTATACGATAGGGGTTTTTTTTTTATTAAGACAACAGCTTATTATTCATCAAGTTACCTGCTGCGAAATTTCGGAATTTTAGCAGTCATTAAAATAATACATTAAAATAAGTAGTTAATATATATTGATTACGCAAGTTATACGTTTACTGCAAGTACCCGAAAAAAAAAAAAAATATATATTATTCCATATATATGTATACATGTTTTTATTGTTTATTTTTCTTCTAAAGATGTATTACGATGCATTTATTTTAATTTGAAAAAGTTCCGTGTACCTATAAATCCACCTCAGAGAGCATTCGAACAGAATTAATTTTCGCCTACTGCTTATATAGCCTTTACCAAAATGGTACATATGCATTTATAAATAATATCAAAACGCCTCACATATATACACATTACACACACATTAAGTAAATATCTTAATCCTTTTAGGCAATACGCAATAGTGGAAGTGCACAATGCCTTTTAGTTTAGTTTTGGCGTTAAACTCCGGGAGAACCATATAATATAATATATATATATATATTATAGAAATGCGTTTTTTAAATATTAATTACTACATTCATGTATTATAATATTATATCATGTATAATTACTATCTTTAATATACAGTAAAATATCGTCTCACGGTGTTACGATTCATTTTTAATTACCACTATAGTAATGGAATTTCTATTTAGTCCCTCCAACAATCGAAAGACGTTCGAATACTCGTGGGACACCACTGCATTGTACTTAATCTTACACGTAGGTATGAGTATATTCTATTCAAAACATCTATTGTTTTCAGAACAAAAATGAAAAAAAATGTATTATTTAAAATTTAATGTAATTCAAATTTTTAGATTTATAATGTTTATTTTACAATATGGTTTTATTCGTATAATCATTTTACTCTGTGTTGTTGCTGTAGTTGGTATGGTATTTAATAATTTGTCTAAAATTATATTTTAGTTTGGATAACGTTTTTATATGGGCCAATTATTATTTTATGATATATTCCTATTATACTCAAATAATGCACTACGCCTAATATTTATAAATTGATTTTGTTTAGGTGGTTTTTGAGTTGGTACTATTTTTTATAGGCATTACTTGATTAACATCTTAGTAAAATACATCTAGTGTATGCACATAATATAGTGTAATTTTTGTATGTATTAGAAATTAGAATACTAATTAAGTTATTGGTACAAAATAGTATTGTATTTTGTAAACTTTTTGAATAAATTAAGATTAATTGTTTCGTATTTGAACGGGAATAAGGGCCGGTGACATAAGTATAATATAATATAATATAATATATTTAATAATATGAACTCTTATACAATAATGAGCGAATTGAAAATATAATATATGAATTATTTAAATTTTTATGGATTTCGTGTTTAAAAAATTATAACGAAAAAAATAAACATTGAACGCGTGAGATTGAAATTAAGAGTTATTCATTTATGCATTTAAATCCGGTTTTAATGCCGATGGAATAATTTCGTTGTTAATTATGTACAGGGTGGATCAACGCGTTTGGCCTCGGTTGGCTGCGTTATAGACACGGGGAAAGCGGCCGTACACGGTGGTCCACCCTAGGTATAGATTCGAATCGCTTGTATATATATTTTTCTTAATCGCCCAAGAAACGTTTTTAATATGTTTTTCATTTACTAAAAATTTCAGAGTCTGTCACACGCCGCCCGCCGGTGTACAGCATAGTCGAGGTTGTTTCACGAACGGGCGTTTCATGCCGCGACGATGGCGATATAATGCGGCCGTCAGAGAGTGTTATAGTTTTTGTGGATCAGCTGCACCGAAATCGTGTGTCGATCACAGGTAACTCGAAATGGTCAAATGTGTAATAATAATATATCATAATAAAATAATATCAATGTTTGAAACAAAAAAAAACCGCACACGGTTTGCACGATTGCGCGACGCGATAAATGCGCCGAACCAGCGCGGCGGTATCTCGGGAGGGAATTTATAGGCACGCAATTATATATTTGCAATGATTACAATACAACAAACCATTATATAATATCTCTTTGCTATCCCCGCGGTGTATCATAACGTAAAACAATATTAATCAGATAGAATGGTGGTGGGTGACCTTGCGATCCGTTTCGTTCGGTAGGTACGCGATTTTTGCGATTTTCGATGAACGGCCAACAGTATAATTATTGGACGGCGATATTCGCGCTAATACATCGCACGGCACACATTTTATACGATATCATTATCACGTTTGGTTGATTAATATTTATAATTATTAATATTATTAATCGCGCGGCGGCGGCGGCGGCAGCGAAACAACGATAATAATATTATAATAACAACAATTAATGATAATATTATATTATATTATTAATTATTGTTCTTCTGATGTGTTTTGACGGACTACGAGGAGAAGGACGACGCCGTACACTCTGTATAACACCGCCGCGTTATTAACCATTAAACATAATATTAATATATACCTATACACCGCGAGCGCATACCGTTCTCCCCGTATACACGCACACGCACACACACGCACACACACGCACACACACGCGCACACACGCGCACACACACACGCACACACCCGTCTAAGCGCGCGCAGGTTTTCATGGTGGCGCACATCTGCCTCTCCGGCGGCCGAACGAGCACGCACGCACGCACGCACACGTATATGCCTCGGCATCAACTCGCGTATACTATACAAAATAATAATAATAATAATAATATGGGTATACGGTCTGTGAGAGAAAAAAAAATCGTACTCACGCACACGCACCGGCGCGCGTACGTTACAAAACACACGCCACAGCCGCCGCCGTCGTCGTCGCGTATACGTACGTGGTGGGGGGACGTGGGGTCCGCTGCCACTGCCACTGCCACTGCCGACGACGACGACGACGACTACGACTACGACGAATTGGTAGGGTGTGCTCTCTCTGTGTGTGCTGCGGCGTACAATATACGTGTGCGTTGCCGAGCCGCGTCTGTTGTGTCGGCGAGTGCTGCGTGTGTGCGTGTCTGCCGTCGTCTCTCCGTCGCTGCTGCTCTCCGCGCGTGCATTTCGTTTCGCGTCTATATAAAATTATCGTCTCCGAGTCCGGAATTAAATATCGTAATATTATATCGCAGCCGGTGCGAGGAGGACACGTTGGATAAAATATAAATATTTTATTTTAACCGTCCGACGACCGTGTTGCGCGCACGCCATGCCGTAGTGAACGCGCGAAAGAAATCGAAGGAACGAAGCGCGCGAAAAAAAACCCACGAAACGTCTATTTTGGCGGGGTGTTTGCTGCTGTATACTCGGGAGGGTTTTTTTCCCACTCGCCCCTACGCGACCGTCGCGATTCGTTAGCGTCCAAACGGAGGAGCCCACGGCCAGACAAAGCGCCCGTGGCCGAACTTGACCCGTCTGTGCAGAGCAGTCCGCCGCGTCCAAATCCGTCCGGTAGATCCACCGGTGTCAGTAAGTAAGTACTCCCGTCATTTAATGTCGAATCGCCTGCAGCTATTATTCCATTCTATTATTCTTATAATACGCGTCGTCGTCACTACACTCTGTGCTTCGTACCGATGAAATCCCCTTTTGACCGTCCCCGTCGTCGTTGTAGGACCTACCTACGATACATATATATATATAATACCATGAAAAGGGGACGACCGGAGACTTGAAGGAGTGCGACTCGCCGCTGGCGACCGTTGACGGGGCGATTCCGTTTCGCGGGGAGGGTGAGAGCATCATAGTACGATAGATCGCGATCGTCCGGTGACTGTTTTTGTACGTTTCGATACTCGAGTGCGACGACACCGATCCACCTCTTTGTTTTATTTCGTGTCATTATATATTTATATTCACAAACAATCGTCGTCGCACACTGTGTAATTGCGATGCACAATGTATGGAGAGTAACATAGGGCCCCCGTGAAGTACAATGCATGATTGCACATACACATATATATATATGTCATGTATAGAGGAAATGATGCCTGAACTGTAAACACTGCTAGTAAATGCGTACACATATGAATACGACCAGAACGCCGGTTCTGTCTCCGCACCCTTCGGACGGGTGTTATTTTCGTGGTGACTTGTCGTAAACCATTACAGTGCACCGTCGTACGAAATCCCCGGAAAAGTGAACAAAACCCTCATGGTTAAAAAACCCGTCGAAGTCTACGGCGGCCGGACGATTTTTACCTGCTGGTCGCGTTTTTGTCATTCGAATACGCGACATAATAATATTATACGTCAATGGTGAGTATAATAATATCATATTGTGATATCGTTATAGGGCTTTACCGCAAACGCGAGTAAACATCCGCAGCCGCGCGTGACACACAAGGGAAGCGCGCGTACTTGTTGCTGTTCTTTTGCGATAACAATACCACTAAAGTTAATTTTGTCTCGATCGATCTCTCGTATCCAGATAACGGATCCCGTATACGATTCACGAAAGCTTTGCGGAATGAGCACTCGCGCGATAACGTTTCGGAAATCGCTTCGAAAAGGGACGTGTATCGCGTTCGATCATCTTGGGTGTAATAATTCATGAAGGACGTCGTCGATAGGTCGATTCGACAACAAAGGAAACGACAGTGTTTTTCGGTAAAGTATTCCGTCTGTTTCTTTCACTCAAAACCCCCGTCGACACCGTCCGTCCATCCTTCGTACGTTATTAATATTATTATTATTATTATTTGGTCGACGGTCGTTATTTTCCAGGGGATTTTAAGTAACCTCTGCCGCCGCCGCCGCCTTCGTTACACTCGGATACGAGACGGGTATTTTAACGGTGCCACTCCCCGTGCACCTCCTGCCATTCCGGTCGGGTACTCGGGTATATAATAATAATAACAATATTATTATATTATCATAATACATGGCGCAACAATCGAGTCACATTGACTGTTATCGTAAACAACCGCCACCGCCACCACCGCTTGTTGCACCGAAGAAAAGTGCATTTTACGCGTTTCGATAAAACGTCGGTGTATTACCCCACCTTAGTAGACTGTTTTCGAAATTATGTTATAATGATATTATACCTTCAGCCTACGTTTTAAAAAAAAAAAATAATAATATCGTATATTGTATAATATGCAGGTTTTATTATTATTATTATTATTATTATTGATATTAGTATTACTATTGTGTGTCATCATATTATTTACCTAGTCGTACGCTCGAGTCTCTCGCCGCCGCCACTGCCACTGCGTTTACCCTTATTCACTGCCTTTTCGTGCGAAGCAATATGCACAGAGAACGGTATTCTGCAGCGCGTACAACATGCTCGCGGGCAATTTAACAAACCCGTGCATTGTATTCCACATTTCCACACACACAGGGAACGCTCGCACAGTCGCTAATTAACCGCACACACACACTCACACATTATTGCTTGTATATATTATGTTACGTATTATAATTGTGTGTGTGCTCGTTGTCGGACGAGGGGAGGGTGTGGGCGAGTATAGACTGTCATTCGTCGGCCCGAAGCTGCGGCCATCCGTCTAAAGCCCTCTTTAGAGAACGAGATCGCGAGTGCACAGGGGAGCGTCGTATCGGAAAACCCACGTCGAACGATTGTCGTTTTCAATCACTGATAATTATTTTTTAAGTGTAGTTTATACGCGTCTTCCCCTTCCCGGCCGACATTGCAGTACCATATTCATATAAACAACCACCTGGGCCGGCTGTCCGGGTTTTTCGTTTTTCGATTTTGGGACGACGAGATTGATCTCGATTTACGCCTGTTCCCATCGCCTCCGCAACCGTCGTCGTTCTCACGTCGCGTCGGGTGCAATATCATATCATATTATTATTAACTGGTATAATATTATTATATAATAATATGTATTTTTATACATAGCACTTATATATATTTATAGGCGGCTCGAAAAATAATAACACGATCGAGGTTTTTTTTCCACTCTCGGCTGTTCACACAATATGCGCAAAACGATTTCTTTTGATCGTCCGTTTTCATTACGACGCGGCGTGGCGGTGGTGGTACGCCAGCCAGACTACGTTTGTAGTTTCCGCTATTGCCTTTGGACGATTATTTGTTTTGTTTTTTCGTACAAGTTATACGCGTTATATATATACATATTTTTTTATCTTCATTTCGTTTGTTGCCTTTTTCAGTAATTTAGAACAAGCAACTCACAAAAAAAAAAAAAAAACGATACAAATAACGTTTTAAAAATTTGTTGTGTATAACACTAACACTGTCACAATCCTGCAGTGGTCCGATCGTGTGGACTTAGATAACTATTAGTTTGGAACAAACGCACAATCGAAATTTTCTTATGCGCGGAAAGGTTTTCTACACGCCTGTCAATGCTTAGTAAAATACATAATGTAATTTGTTCGTTTTGTATTTGAGAATACTAATAATAAAATATACCGAATAGGCCATAATATGTTACATATTATATAGGGTTTAAATGTTTAAATGTCGTAAAAGTTATTTTTAGTCTATAAAAATGTACAAGTTAATATTTTTATTTTTAGAAATTAAAGTTGTACATTTTTTTGTATTTCATCAAAAATAGTTTTCCGTGATTTATTGATTGTTTGCAGACTTTCGCTTTTTTTAGAAAACTATTTGAAGAGTAAAAAAAAAGAGATTTGAAAAAGAATCGAATTTATGTCAAATCTCCAATCTTTGAAGTGCACGAAACTTATGGAATCAATCTTCTGCTAGAAAAAGTGTGAACGGAGTACTGACGAAATACATGGGACAACATAATTTATTGTAAAACCATTAGTTTCCTCCGTTAAACAAAATGATACTGCAGTATGAAACTTGTTCTTGCCAATAAAATATTTGCATCATTATGTTCATACATTTATAATCCAACTGTAAACAATAACAATCAGTGTAAAACGGTAACAATAATGTCTTTAAATTGATTTGATAAAAAAAAACATGTTTATAAATATCGATGAGATTAGACCTGTAGCCCTCGAATTTAGACTAATCGTCTATCAAATAGCGAATGCGCTTTTATATAAGTACACATAAGTTTACACTTATGAATTATTATGATAGTTGTAGGTTTCGCTTTCATGGCGCGTGTCACTTGTATCTGAGTGTAAACAACAATAAATCACACTCGCCGTTTGTTGTATTACAATATATTTATATTATCATAATAATCATAAACCAAGTAAAAAAAAAATTCAATTAATAATTCGCCGTATGGGAAATTAGGAATAAGTCATCGTACCGTACTATACCTTCCTATTCATAAATTATATATTATACTCGGTGACTCGACGAAATTTTAAGATTCACTCGACTTCTCATCGTATATAATACTACACTAATGTGTGTACACGTTCTCGTAACACTTTTTTTGTTTTCCGTGTATTATAGGTAAGTACCCACGATACGTCATAGGTATACGTATAATGTATAGCACCGTTTAAACGAACGTAATATTATATATTACCATGGTTTATGACAAAAATTACTGGACGGTTTACTTTGAAATTAAGACGGATCTCAGTTGCCAAGTTCTGCGGGTAAGTCACATTCATCACTATTCGTTATTCACAAACTTGTTGTCACATATTATACCCGACGCTGTTCAATTAATTAGTTTATGGGTCACGAGAACTTACCCGTCATCTTATTACTTTCAAGTTAGTACCTATTTGATATAGTAGTGTCTGCAGTCTGAAAACCAAAGTGCTATTTTAAGGTCGGCTAAAATACACACACACACATACACACGCACATCATAATATTATTATAAATATATATTCATATACGAGTGTGTGCTATACGTGCACTACAAGAGAGCCGCTATCGCTATTTTTTTTTTTTTTGTCGTTTTTAATGATCAATAGATGCGTGACCGTGATGGTAATTTTATTATAATATAGTTCTTATTCATTACAGTCGATCATTATTATTATACACATATATATATATAGGCAGAGCGGTCGGGTATATGGGTAATGCATAATATAAATTGTCTATTTCGTGTTTATCTTTTCGTATATTAAGCGCCGATTATTGTGCGCCGCGAAACCCTCGCTTTACGTCGTAACGCGTTTTGTACGATATGAATTGAAACGATACATTTTAATGTGTAGGTACATCAGCTGTACAATTATTTAACGAAACAGTTCAAAGTTTTAATTCGTTAAATTATATACTGCACATTTCGGTTTCGCGTGTAAATTATACGACCGCCGTATACATTATAATTCTACCGTCGAAAACGTATATTATGTTCGCGTCTTCCAATTAACGACGAAAACGCATATACGTATAGGTATATGTATATAATTGGACGTTTGTCAATGAGACCGGAGAGCAGAATAATATATCATTATATAATATTATGTGCACACGGCTGTTTTTATATTTCTCCGAGCTCTTCTCAATGTAATTCATCTCGAGTGTAATGGTTTCCTCTCGTTCCAATCACTATACCGTATCATCGGGCCCTCTATCGCCTCCACTCGATTCTCCGACAGCGCAGTAGTATTATCGCGACGAGTTTCCAATATAATAATATTGTGCTATGTACAATATTATATAATACGACACACCTCGTTCGCGATATCGTCCGGAAACGTTTTCCCGGCCTCCGTCGCCTTTTCTCGTCGCGTACGCGTCCTTCTAAACGCATCCGCGGCATATAAATATCGTGTGCAACACACACACACACACACACACACACTCGCGTACTCGCTCGACCAACCGCCGCCGCCGCCGCCCGTTTGGAGAATCCAAAATCGATATGACCGACTGCGAAAACCGCAAACCGACGTTAATTAGCGTTATTATTTCACATACACACCAGTTCGCCCCGGCGCGGCGGCCGTGTACGGCGGTGTGTAGTCTGCTGCGGCCCTATCCGACCGGAGACCTACCCCCCCCCCGGCGTCACTAGGATTACACGGGAGCGTGATGGTTATATTTCGCTCCCAAAACGGAGTGTGCGTATATATTATATAATTGTGTATGAAATTGTTTCAAAAATCGCGCGTTCCTGCAAACGTTATACGTCGTGTCCGCAGCGTATTTCCGCGTGGCGCGATGCCGGTCGATGGAAATAATATCATTGTTTTTACGATAAAACGAAATCACGAGCAGTATAATTATTATTATATCGGTCATAATAATAATAATAATAATATGATCTATACGCCGCCGCGGCCTTTCCAATATATTGTCATCGTTCGAAATTTCCAAGCACCACCAAACAATCGAATATTTTTTTAATAACGTACCTGCTCTATTCAAGTCTAAACGCCTGTCTCCGCTCGAATAGCATTATTATTTCTGGAACTCGTATAAACGACTGCATCCGTATTTCAGCTTTTCTAAAATATATTTCTGTGTAAAATATTTTTGGTCTTACGAGTTACTGATTTGGGGTTTGTTTCGAATGGATTCATAGACCGACTATATATAAGAGCGCAAACATCTGTTCGGAGACAGACTGTTTCATCGCGGTTTTGGGCTGTATACGAGTATTAACCACTGTAATTGACAGAGGCATTATTCAATTTGATCCGTTTTCCTTGTAATAACATCACCAACAAACTCGTGCGACAACCCTGACAGTTAATTTTTTTTTTTTGGCAGTTTCGCTCTGTAAACGAACAAAGAGATCTAAAAGCGTATAAATATTTAATTTTAAAGTAAAATCGATAAGCGAAAAAACTTATATGTGGCACTTTAAACTGCACTAAAACTCCGACTAAAACTATCATTAATAATTATGCTCTCCTGTAAATTTATTAATAACGTGATAGGTTAATAGATTAATACATGCATTAAATCTTATCAAACATTTTGTCCGATGGTGTACTCTCTTATATCGACGGTATACTTGTTTTTCACGGTAGACTTTCATGTTGATATTTATATAATTCTTCACGACCACTGCAATAGTATATATTATTTCCTCCATTCCGGAATACGAACCGCACTTCATGAATATTAGGGAACCTATTATAATATGTTCAAACAGTGTTCGTCGTTTATTGTTGTGTATGCAATCGTTAAAACAAATATCTACGATATAGTTGTGCAATTGACTGTTTCTGCAGTAACCAGCTATATAATAATATATACGTTGTTATTATTATTTTTTTTTGCATCGGTATTTTTAAAATGATTTTTTTATTTTATTTATCTTGAGACTGTTTTATTGGTCCGTAGCGTTATTATTTTAACAGTTTTCGATCCTATCGCGTACTGAAATAAATATAAATATATACGTATTTTTTTTTTTTTTTTACGGTTGGCGCATTATTTTTAACGATCCGTCGTCCACCCTCGCCCGACACTCGTTGTTGGATCTTAACTTTAAACTCGAGCCAAATACCCATTACGCACACATGGCCCCCTTAGACGCGGGTTTCCAGATAAACGGATGTTGACCGCCAGCCAATATCCCGAATGACGTCATATATAATGTGCAGTATACTGTATAGTGTGTCATTTTAATTGGTCCGGAAATATGATTTATTTAATATATATTATATTATAAGTTCGTTATACGTTTTTTTGCAAAATCTTATACAATATTATGAATTAAAATCACGATGTTCGAACATCTTATTATTGACGGGTTGCTGAGCGTATTCGTGTCGTAGCCGGTTGTCACGATTTTGCTCATCACGCCCAAACGATCTTTGTGCCTGGCGCATTCGCTCTTTGTTCGGCATTATTGGCGTTTTGTAATAATAATAATAATAATAATAATAATTATTATTATTGTTATTATTGTTGCAATCATAATAACGAGAACTTCTTCTGAGAAAGTTCATACATAATAACGCTCGTGTTGAAAATTTTACAACACTGCTCTGGTACGCGAGTGTGTATTATCATTAAAATAGGTGTCTTACAAAACAATATTATATAATATATATAGATATAATTTATATGAATATGATGCCAAGTTTGTTTATATTGATCAAAGTTTTGGAATAGACAAGTGGCATCAAGCTCACATAGTATATATAAGTAATAAGTATAAATACACCTAATTATATTAAAATAAAACGAGATGAATATGACAGACTGAATTATATAGATTTGAGACTTTATATTGTACGGTATTAATTATTTTTAACAAAAATGTAATGCATATTTTGTGTAATCTATCTCCACATAAATATTAATATTATTGAAATTTTAGGTACCGGCTATTATTATTTCATCTATAGCGGTATAGTTACCGTCTAAAAGTAATCAATTTGTGATCTTTATATTGTTAAGTTCAAAATATTCATATTTTTTTCCATGTTCAAATATATTATTCTGCATTTTACAATGTAAATATAATACAATATATAACTATATAATATTACATATTATCCATTGCAATTGTATACCATTAAGTAATATTTAATTTTTATTTATTTATAATTATATGATAATTTATCATTTTTTAATTTAAACTTAATTTAAATCATGAGAATAATTTGTAAGAACAATTTATACATTATTTTTTTATTATAATAAATCATAGGCCAATAGCTATATATTTAAGAACCCCAAATGAAGAAGGTCGATCGACTTTGCACCGCAATTCACAATAGCATAATTAAATAGTTTTTTAATTGGATGGGGAGGAGTTCTAATACTAAAAAATGAGGAAGCTATACGAATCAGATTTTGGTGACTACTTTAGGTATTTCAACATGGAAGTAAACCTTTAGGCAAAAATAAACTATCAAACTTAATGCGCGGCAAGACAATGTATATTTAGTTCAATATAAGCATTTCGGTATTTTTTTGATTATGTATGTAGGTATAGTGTAAATTAATGTACCTATATATGTTAATCGGTCAAAAAGTTTGCTAAGTAATAAAATAAAAACTATTTTACTCGTATATATAATACGTATCAAGCAGTATCGCAATTCGTTGTGATTTATGAGGTAAAAAGCACTGTGCATATTATTTACTATCTATATATGCTTTTGAAAACAAAGACAATTATATTTAGGTACATGCAGGGCCGGCTCGAAGGCGGTTCGAGCTGTGCAGTGGCACAGGGCTCCGCGCATATTGAATGGCCCCGCGGTCAAAAATAAATGACGTGAACCAATATGTTCATAATGACTTATTTATCTGAAAATTCGCATTCACCTTGAAATTCGACTGTCTCATCTCATCGGAGGTCCCACAGCAGTAGCACCAAACACCCACTAAATAGGGCCCGAAAAACATTTCACCCCGACATTCACCAAGCCCTGGCACCCTGGGCCAGTATTCTCTGGATACTTGTGATGATGGGATACATGCTCGTATATGAAGGAACTTCACACATTTGTTGCACCTTCAAAACATAAATCATTTAAAAACGAAAATTCCAATTTTTGTTGTTGTTAATTTCCCCATATTATTTCGACGTCTCGTGCCGTGCAACAATAATAATAATGGGTATGCTTATTATGTTATAACGGCTCCGCGCTGTCTGCTAACTAAGTAGTAATACATATTTATTCACCGCGCTTCTCATCGCCGTTCAATGTCACCTCTATAATATTATACACTTACCATGTGCCCCCTTAATGGCACGTATTTTCTCCCAGAAGCATTAAAAATTAACGTTATTATTATTTTATCGTAGCGAATATTATGTGACTTTCCATCTAACACATGTGGTCTATTATTTATTAATATATCATATTTTTATTCGTATATGTAACGGTACAATGTAGGTATAAGGTACCTATTCAATATAATGATGACGACGACGGGTTGGCCGTTTTTTTTTTACTCAAAGTATGATGTACATAATATTGGCGACAAATACCGTCTAATACAGTAATACGCGTATAGGTACCTTTTCTATTTTTTTTTTTTTATCGATTTTGAACACCTGCAGTCATATAATTTGGATCAGGTATTTAGTTTTTATGCATCAACAAAGGTGTGTATAATAAAATCGAATAACTATAGTGTTCACTGAAGTGTAAAGTTTTCTTGATTTGATCGAGCGAAAAAATAAATTGCAAGCATCAAATTCATTTAACATATAATATATTGGTATTTATCTATAATATATTTGTATATAGGTACTTGTTATATTACTATAATATAATAAATACGTTACACATTTCTCATTTTCGATGTTGTTAATTTTTGCGGAATAATAGAAAATACCTACATAAATATTATTCATTTATTCAAAATCTGATTTTTGGAATTTTTTAATATACCTAGGTACCCATAAAGATCATATTTTTCAAATTCTTGAGATTTTTTGAACAAATTATAAGGAGTCGGTAAATATACAAGCTTTTGTTTTTTAAATTAGAACCCCTCTTTTCTATTGTAAATTATTTAATGGTAAATTTTCTGAAAATTATGACTTATCAAAATCAAAATTCGAATGATAGTAGTGATTTGAAAATTTTAGTAATTAATATTGATCTGTCAACTTTTATTATTTGTAAAAATAGTCTAAGTATAATAAATACTCGTAGATCCAATATAACATATATATTTTATTATGTCGTAAAACCATTATTAAGGACTATTATCCTTAGTATAGACATTTTGATAACTGAGAAGCACGTTCAAATTTTTTGAACTAGGTACATCAAAATGTTTAAACAATTATTCACTAAATAATTGACAGTAAAAATAGGGTTCTCATTGGAAAAATAGTAGTTTCCATCTCCGCAAAACACTTATTTAGCAGTACTAAAAATCTCAATTATTCAAAAAAGTGGTTTTTTGAGTATACATTTAGAAATTTTAAAAATCAGAATTTGAATAAATTCATTAATAAAATGGAAAACATTGGGGTGAGCAATAAAGCATATTTAGTGAATCACTCTGTATACCTATCACCATACATAATTTACGAACAATCTTCTTTGTGCATCGTAAAAATTGAGTTTGTATATAATATGTAAATATATTAATAATGAACTCTCGAGTCTTTGCGTCAAATCGAATTGATTTATTAGATTGGTGGTAACACTATAGTTATCTCGATTTAAAATCGTGTGAAGTTTTTGTTTCACAAGTATACACATATATAGAAAAGGTATCTCATTCAAGTCTTTGTGTATAACTATAAAACTATAGGTCTATAGCGTGCGGTTTATTTAATTATTGCCCATTTTTATTCTTCGAAACACTCGAGATGGCGGTGTCAAACTTTGTTTTTAGAAGGTTACGCATCTACAGAAACCTCCATATACTCTCCTTTGTAGATCGGACCCTCAAGGGTTCCCTCTACAGTTTGTCGTCAACTAATTAATATTACATTTTTACCGCCGTGCTGTGAGATAGAGGACGAGATACCTTAATATGTACTTCACCGAAAACGTGGTCAGTTGTTTACACGCCGAAAGAGGTTCGGTTACTGCAATTACTATATTATAATATGAATCCACTTTAAAAATAATACGAATATCATAATATACTTTTGACTTACATATTAAGCTGAAATTTTAATACCATACTGTATTGTTGGCTCTATTATATGATAATATAATACGTGTACGCGTGAGTGTATTCAAATATTAATGCACTGTAGGATTACTAAAATAGGTAGTTAATTATACTCAGGGAGCATGACGTTTATATATATATATATATAAATAACTGCCAAAAGTCAATATACTATTCTCGCGTGAAATATATATATATCTATAGTAAATAGTAAATACCAATTAGACTTCTGGATCTTACAAAAGTGATTTTAGTCAAATCTTATGGGTTATTTGTTAATAGTTTGTTGTAGGAATTTATAGTTGTTAAATAAGGAACTAATTGTTATTCATGAATATCCGAGAACTTTATTCGGGATTTAAGAAATCCTTGAGAACTATTTGAACTAATGATAGCTGCTGCAGCAGCTCCAAAAGTGAATTAAAAACAATCCTTAAGTGTTAAACGTATATATATATTTTGTACGAACGAAAAATGTCATTTATTTTTTAAAAAAACAATCACAAATTCGACGAGGGTCGTGAAGAGTTTTACACTGAAATTGTGAAAATGCAGCACTTTGGATATGGCTGTCATTTTTTTTTTTTTTACGTGTTTCTATATTCAAAACTTTTGTTTCGCACTTCAGTAAAGGTTGTTGAATTTAATTACGACAAAACAAACCGGCGAAAAGAAAAACGATAAAAGTATTAAAAAGACAATAAACAGTGTATACCCTACACAACTAACAACTAACAAGTGTAATAATAATGAGACGATAAAACGGCAATTTATACTCGCTTATTATTATAAATATAGGTATCGACAAATTCAAACGATGATTCGAATATTGTAATATACATATATAGCTCACTATTATGTATTTCTCGACAGAATTTCTCTAATATTTTTTATTTATTGTGTACACACTATATTATGTGACGTAGTTTGTAAATGTTTCTGAAACAGACTTCCAAATGTATATGTATACTGGTTTTACATACGTTTTCCTGTTGAAAAGCTTACAAATATAATATTATATATTATGTTGCTGTTTATACTGCATCATGTATCTATTATTTACAAACACAAATTTATACTACCTATATATATTATTCTTACATACATTGCGTATTCGGTTTGTACGATTTAACAAAAGCATCATGTGCCCTTCGTGTAGGTGCAAATCATGATAATCGGTAAAAAAAGACCAAAGAAAAAATAGAAGTAATCAAAAAACAATTTTTAAAAATCACCGATAAAATTTATTTTTTATTTATTTAATTATGTGTAAAATTTTTCAACATATTACATGTTCTTACAACTTTCATCATCTTTTTACATACATATGTATAATATATAAATAAATATATAATTAGCTAATATAGCTTGTATGGTGTGATAATAATAACTATATTGAATATTACCCAGTGAAAATATGTATAATATTATTAAATAAAAAAAATATTGAAATATACCTAAGCAATATTATTTTATTTCCGCTTTTTAGAATACTTTTATTTTGTTTTAATAAAAAATAATATGTGTAAGTATGTATAATAATATGCAGAGTAAAATATTTTACTACTGGACATTTCCCGTGTAGACCTTTTCATACTTTCTTTAATTATTCATCTTTATTTATGTTATATATTATTATTTGCCCGAACAAAATTTATTCTGTTAACAGTCGCCAATGTGTTAATTTTTAAATATTATTAAGGCGGCAGAAAGATAGGTTTTGAATGATATACTT
This sequence comes from Neotoxoptera formosana, assembly GCA_022818045.1. Classification (NCBI taxonomy): domain Eukaryota; kingdom Metazoa; phylum Arthropoda; class Insecta; order Hemiptera; family Aphididae; genus Neotoxoptera; species Neotoxoptera formosana. Next base: position 9,554,287 of record CM040633.1, on the reverse strand, counting down.
ATATTGCAAATTGCAAGGATATAATGTATTTTACTTGTAGATGTTCTACAAAATATATCACTAATTGTCCAGGAAAACTAAGGTCTAATATTTTGAAACTGACCCTTCACGACAACAGAACATGTTTAAACATACTTTAATACATTTTTGTTATTTTTTTGGCCTTATTTTCTGTTGTTCTCTATTTCCTTGGTTTTTTTAGTTTGTGGTTTTTCTCATTATTATTTTTTTCCTATATCTTTCCAGGATTCATAATTTATATGAGCTACATTCTTTATCCTGTGAGGCATTATATTATATATATATATATATTATCTTTTAATACGTTAACATTTTTTAAATTAGCAATCGAAAACCGTCTGAAAGTTAATGAAGACTTCAGTAATTATATTTGAAGAGCAGATCATTACGTGCAACCCCTAGTATTTAATTTCTATATAAATTAGATTTTTATAAATCGTAATGTCATATTTATAATAAATAAATAATAATTAATTACAATTTAATAAATAAAAATAAAATAAAACCAATTAAAAAATATCGTATCCTATCAGTTGTCGCGGAATCTATATTGACCGCACTTTATTTTGTCTGTCTACCCGTGCGATTATTTCACATAATATTATTATCGTGTGTGGTACAGTTACATTTTACTTAAACAACAATAATTGCACTAGAAACAATAGAATTTTAATGAGTTCGGTTTCAATTATAACGGCAATATAACGACATGGTGAACAGAGGTGTTTAACACCGTCCGATGTGTAGGTATATACCTACCGCCTATATATTTGTTTTTATAATCCAATGCGTATTGTATTTCGGCCAAATTTTTATAGTCCACGTGTGCATCGTAATCTAAATGACGCATAACAGTTTATTTTTTTCCATAGCAAACCGTGTGTGTCGTATTATATAGATACGATGTCAAACTCGAAATGTTATGACACACGACTATATTATAATGACCAGCTATCGGGTGTTATATTTTGCAATATGTACATAAATATTTACCGATATCGGTGCAGCGTGATTTGGTGTGTGTCTGTTAACTGCAGTACTTATTCAATAATATAAGGGTTTACTGTAATATAATATAAAATAAACCATCATCGCTATGGATATCCCTCACGTCATCGTAATGCGCGCGCTGTCCGGAAGTCGGAAGTCGACGATTATTTTTAATTTTTATTTATTCTGTGGATTTCGTATATCTGCCGCCGTTTAGATGCACGCGATACACGGTACCTACGTATATAACTACGTTTTCTTAAATACCTATAGTCGTTATAATTGTTCGTATATTTTCGTTGGACACGCATCCCTGAGTATGGGCTGCTGTTTTTGAAAATACGTATATTTTTATTGAAGCGTATTATATTATTATATTATATACATATACAATAAACGCATGCATTTTGCCATGTCGACGACTATTGTTTGAGCCAACCGACTAGAGATTTTTGCATAAAAGTCTCTCAAAAGTAAAAAAAGAAAAAAAATCATTCGAGAGAGAATTGGCTGGCGGTGGTAGGTACCTGTTAGGTTTTTGTGGCGCCTTCCCGGGCGGTGCTGCAGCGCTCATGTCGGTTCGGGCGAACGGAAAATAATAACAATGATAATAATAATAATAATAATAATATTCGTTCTCACGGGAACAGGTGATTTCCAGACGCGTTCGAAAAAAGGGGATGTGTGTTGGTTTTTTTTTTTTTATACAGGTATACACATTCCTTCGATGTGTACATTATTATTACCGCGTTCGGAGCGATGGTTTTCGGGGGTGTCTGTGAAGGCTATAAAAAAACACATTCCCATGTACACCACGTTTATACGTGTATATATATATATATATACACACACACACAGACGCATATAAAATATAAACCGCCCGAGGGCGGGTGTATTTTGTTTCACAAATCTTTCAGACGTTCCGGAGTGATATATTATTATAATTATAATTCCGTAGGTCGAGAGAGAATCGTTGTATGACGTTTTTCGATTGTTTAGGTCACGATCTTCCGTATATTTTTCGAAAATGTGTTAACATACCTCGTCAATGCGAAAAAAACAACGTTCATTGTTCTAACAATGTGCCGAGGAATTTTAATTGCATTTCTTTTCACACGTCAAAATACATTTCTAATAATTTTTTCGATGCCTTCTCGTTGTATAATACGGCTGCGCAAAGATCGAGTTTATTATACTACACAGTTTTCTTATACAATACCGTTCCGGGTTCGGGTTGACTCGCAGTAGTTATAATTTTTATAACAAAACGAATCTCGTCGAATATTTACAATATATAATAGCCGCGTTACCGCGTTCGACGTCAATAATCTAAAATACGTACAATAGTTTATGTTTTGGAAGAACGACGTTATCGAATGCAGTCTACTCGTTTTTACACGCATAGCGATATGTACGTTTGTACGTTTTTCAAAAAAATATGGGCGCGGTGAATATAAAATGAACCATCATCCGAAAACGCGGCCCAACGTTCATTCCGTAGGTATAATGTACAATATATACAGCACACACAAATGTTGACGAATTTATGGTGTGTTCTCCTCCGGGCTTGGCGTACGAGATCCCGGCCATAAAATATTCACATAAAATACCAAAATCCTATGCCGGTATATATGTATACTGCATGTGTTTAAGGTATAAACACGCTCCGCTTGGCAACCCCTGGACGACGATTTCCATTTTAGCGAGCGCGTACGACCAAAATATAATATCATTTTTACATACGCGTCTAAATATAATAACGTCCATTGAATTTCTTGCGTCTCGTGTGTTTGACTATATATATATATATATATATATATTTATTTCTTATATCAGCGGTCATGTGTGTGGTTTTCGTAACGTAACACAAAACATCTCGATTATGTGTAGGTGGTCGATCTGAACGGCGGCGTAGTCTAGAACGTGTGAGTGTGGTGTGTTTGTGTGTGTGTGCGATACCATCGTTTAAGACTTGTAGTAATAATAAATGAGGCAAAAACGCAAAAGATATGTTGTAATATTAATAATTTAGTTCGGGAAAAGTTGCGTAATCGAGATGAATTCGAAACAGTAATCTGAGCTGATGGATCCGCGTTACACCTGCAGAGTTCATTACCTATTCGTAATTCTAAAAATGCTTCCACGTTTCATCTCGTAGAAGCTCTGTCTCCGTCTCATAAAGATCCTTCTCAGCCTCCCCTATAGCTAGGTCTTCAGATTTTCTCAGTGACCACACCTGAGATACCTGTAGCCATGTTGTGTGCGTTACAGTGGCGTCCAAGACATATATTCAGGTGTAGCAAGACATAATTTTACCCACCCACCCCCTTCAAAACTCAAAATTTAATTGGTTTGTTTTTTGTTTTATTAATTGTAAATATATTTTGTACCAAGGTATGGGTATCATCAGAGCTTGGAGTGGTTAAAGCTACCTAAAAAAGTGACCAAGTTTAATCTTAAAAAATGACCTTTATTTAACTGAGTCTCCTAATAACTAACTGCTATTAAATATTTTTCTTTGAATATTCTTCTCCCTTTATTATTATCAACGTGTATAGCGATTGCTACGCACCTATAGTCATAGGCCTAATCTAACATAACCTATTATAGTGTTGGGCGCAACTGGTGTGTTATGTCTTATAAGACAATATTATAATATTATGCCTACTGCCCATACTAATGTGTACGTTTACTGACTGTTACAGGTATATTGCAGATATAGATATCGATCGTCTTACACTCGTCCGATACCTCTCGGCCGCCATCTGTAATGAAGTATCCGTTGTTCTCTGAAGACTCTCCTCCGAATCAGCAGATCGACGGCGACGGCCTGCAACTGTTTTCGTTCAAGCGTCGCTATCAGGTACCTTCTTCTCTCGTCTCCGTCTCAGTGTCTTGTGTATATACCACCGTGTGTGGTCGAAATTCCAAACTCTGCCAGTCGTCGGTATTTACGTTGTGTATAATGTGTGTATAATATTATTGTGTGCGTGTGAGTGAGAGCTCGGCGGCCTCAGTGACTATCGCCCCGGCGTGGCGTTAAAATAAACACGTCAAATATATAACATATTGTTATCCTCTATATGTTCGAACCCCGAAGATGTGGTGTAACCTACCAGTGCAGGTTTGGTGGAGGAGGTGTTCAGACGTATGCTTATGCGCGTTAAGAATAGTTATATATTATTTCAAAACGACGACAAGAAGTTATATTATTCGCGTAATAAAAATTATACGAGCGTCTTATTCGAAATCCACGCAGTGCTTAAAATTATTGCCAAATCAGGACGAAAAGCTTGAGCATTTATGCTGCAACCATCAGGTACGAGTGAAAAATATATATATAATATTATTGTTCGGGTTTCCACGATACGCGTTGAAATATATCGATGTCGTATCATATTTTAATAAGTATGATAATTTTATGATTTCGAAATTACTCTAAATGGTCGTTTAAAATACGTATAGCGTTATTGCACATTAACAAAATAATAATTGCATATTATTAGAAACGCGTAAGCTATCAGTCGTAAATATCTCGACTGATTATAGTAATAATGCACAATATATTATATTGTAGTGTTATATTTTTTTTATAGTCACCAAGTCGAAATTTTTACAAGTGACATATTATCACGTTTTTATAAAAACTTTCCACGTAGATTAAAAAAATATAGACATTAAAATATTACTCGATTGCTTTGAAGACATACATAATATTATAATATAATAGTATGTTATAGGTACAAATGTCGGTAATTGTTTACAAAATATTCATGTTACCTATGGTACCTAGGTACCTCTTACTATTACTATGTATAAAACTTCGCTTATCGTCAAATCAAACACTACAGTAAACATTTCTCGGTGCGACATCGAATGCACCGCGCATATAGTAGTTTGGTTTTACAAAAACTTACGCAAATTCAACGGGACTTATAAAGATTTTGTGCTTAACCCATATGACGTCACTATAAACGATTTCCACTATGTGCTCGAAAAAGTTGTAATTATATTTTTGTAAATTGCGATTTCATCTAACTCTTGGTGCTTTATTTTGATGTTCTATTGTATAAGAAATTGTAAATGTATAAAAAATGTTTTTCTCCCTGTGATTGTGTTCATAGTTGCGCACCGTTGACGAACCAAGCGTCTATTGTATTGTCTGTGTTCATGTTATTTTTTCTCCCGTTGAAATCTACAACACAATTACTTACTAATTCAGAAAATAATTTACTCATTAAAAACGTAATTGTTTATACGTATGAGATTTTTTTTTAAAACTATGTTTGATGACAGTCATGGTTAAAAAATCTTATTGTACGCTGTTTTGAATAAGGTACCATTATCGTTCTGTAGCTAATTTGGAACTTTAAAAATACATTACAGGTATATTATCTACCATGCATTAGAGGATTTTACGGTTTTGAGTTTGGTCCTGATAATCATCTAGACGGTAAATTGCACACAGTGCGTGTGTTTTGACTTGTGACATTGCATTTGAAAGCGATACATCATCCGAATGGAAAAACTATTATGGCGCGAAGTTTGGTTGTATATTATATAAGCTTATTATTATAGATAGGTAGGTTAAATTATTATAATTCATTTTTAATGGAAATGATTTGTCATTGTTTTTGTTTCAGAAATTGTTGAATTAATATTAATTAATTATAATTAAAGGTTATTTGGAAATAAATCTTTGAAACATTTTGATTCCAAAAACCTCGGGGTAGGCGCAGGTACATTTTTGCCAACAGTTTGTTTTACCTCAGAAGTTTGTTTAGATTGTTTTTTGTACCAGGACTTTAACATTTCAGATTGTGGTTTACTGTTCTTTCAATTGATTTGTAATTCGTGTTATAATATAATATAATATAATGCTGTGGCCGGGATGCGTTATATTATGAACGTCGACGGCCGCGGTATGTTTGTACTTCTTTTACGAGGTGGATACTTTTATTTTTGTTTTGCAGTTTAACTTGCATATATTATTACATCGAAGTTTTCACGGTTTTATCTCGTTTTTTTTTGTTGAAACACGAGGTGATCATTCATATATTATGATTAATGTGGGAGTTGGGAAAAGTCATTCCCGCCGGTATATATATATATATATATAATATAAGCTGTAAAACGCTATAATTTCCATACAACCGACCACCAATTTCGTAGTAGGGTCCATTATTATGATGGTTTGAATACGATGTAGGATGACACTGCAAAGGCGAACTGGCTGGGGGAGTTGGGGAGATTTATCTCCCCGGGCCGGTGAAAATTAAAAGATTATGGGCCGGTCCAGGGACGTTGGAACTTTGGAAGGCCTAATATTTTTTTTTTTTTTAAAAGAATATTTTCTGTCTATGCATAACAATTAGGTAGCATAATGATTACATTTGATGGTAATAAAAATAATAAATAATAAACTAATGAAAGACGCGAGAGAGGAGGCAACCCATTAGTATAGCATATAATCTCTGATATATAATATTGTGTTTTATGAATTTTTAAGGGTCTACTAATATGAATCATATTAATATATATATTATAAAAATGTCTAATTGTTACATGATATACGTATTACGTTCCTACAAGTGACAGACATGTTTATTTATATTAACTTACATCAAGAATTGACTATAATCTCAAAAGTGTTCAAAAACATAGTATATGCACATGGAAAAGTCAGTCACCTACTGGAAAACAAAACAAATGCTTAGGTATTATTTGATTTGTTGTTTTAAGCTATTGTTTAAATGTAATATGCAATCACCGCGATAAATAAATTAACTAATTAACTAATATTTTCGAATCTCCCTGGTCCGACCTGATCTCGGTTCGCGTCTAGGTGTAAGGAAAATTAAAAAAATTAAATAGGTCGACAGTGTATATACATATTATATGTATATTTATGTGTACATATTGTACCTATTACACTTTGTCAAATTATCATGTTTCACAATAGAAAATTCCAATTCGATTTGAATAATATACCGATTATACTCAAATAACAACTTAAAATTGTATTATATTCTATTGCAGGTATATTACAAATATGCATATTGTATTGTATCTGCAACTGAATAATTTCGAACTTAGACGTATCAATATTATAGCAGCTGTTATTTAGTTGATTTAGTTGTATTATATACCTATTTAGATAATTTTACACTACAGAATTAAATACAATATTGTTGTATTACTATAAAGACTTTATAGTTGTTTTCGAACGAGTCTAAAATTTGTTTTTTTTTCCGAGTGGTTTTATTTTGTTCTTTTTAATAACTTCATTGGTAATTAATAATTAGTTTTATATTACAGTGTTGTTAAAGTTTTTATTATTACAGACTACATGTATATTATATAATATATAGCGTGCACAGTTGTTTGAACAATATAAATACATACAAAATTTAAAGAAAAACGTATTTTTATAAACATTTTATTTTGTAAAATAATTTAGTTTAGTTTTAACTTTATGCATTTTTAACGTTTCTGGAAAAAGGTTGAAGGATCAACTTTTAAAATTTAAATGGGATTACTATTTTTGATTCATGTAGGTAAAATGTAAAGTTTTTCTATAGTGAATTATGATGTTTTTTTTATAATATATAATGTTATATTTGTATAAATATACATCTTATATTAACATGACCTTTCTTAAATAAAATAAGCGTAAAATATATAGACATTTCAAAAAAATAATTAATAAGTACAGTAGAGTCAAAAAAAAAATGTAATTCATGATCGTGATAATTAAAAGATTACAATTATTAAATTGTGTTATTTTTAATAAATTTCAAATAAATAAATAAATTTACCGACTTGTGTTTAGAAATATTTATTAAAAAAATATACCCATTCTAATATTGAATCTATGATTGTAACAACTATAAATCATGATTATATTTTGTTGGACTAAATTATAAATTTGCATTAATTTATGTCGTATGATTAAGTTTGAAAAGTATCATGTCTTTTTTAGTGTACGCTAATTTTGTTTATTTTCCTTAAGTTAAATTAAAATAATATATCTTTTACTTATTTACATAATCACTGAAGCGCGTTCTTTCATTTTGTTTGTTCAAACGTTTTGATAACACTGGAAATTACATATATTAATGATATTACTAAGCAAAATAAATAAAAAAATTGAGCGCCTTATTTCAATAACATTCTGAAAAAAATAATGAAATTAATTAGTAAATATAGAGTACCTACAATAATAATTGCACTGCAACTATATATGACATTATGACGTGTACACTGTACTCAGTTAGATTAATTTAATATGTATTTCTTCGGGAACGATGATACGCGTGTTTGACGGAGATCCTGGCAAACTTTTTCCCGCAGGCACTAGTCATTGTAATAGCCCCCTAGGAAAACCATAAGAATCTAATTTAATATCATTTTCGTCTCGTTTTTAACATTTTCTCCCCCGTCGGTCCAGCTCGATGCGCCGTAGTTTATTCATGGCACAAGTAGCGCAACTCGTAAAAACCAACAGTAATAATATAATAATCGTAAAAAAAATGTAAAAAAAAAAATCCCCTAGCGGACTTTTGCGTGAACCATTTTTTCATCGTATTCTCGCACATTTAAAACCCCTAAATCCTATAAAAAAGTTTTTATTTCGATATTAATAATGAAAATTGATTATAAAATAAATCGGAAACTGTATCTCGGGAAACTATAATATAACGTCGTAATAATATACGCGTATATATACGGTTTATATCATTTTTCTTTTACGGTTGAATTCAAACTACTTCCCGGCATACGTTGTGGTCCATTATGGCTTAATTTCCAAAGACGTTGATATTGGCATTTTTTTTTTTTTTGTATTTTGTCGAAGGAAAATCAGTATGTTACTATTATATTATGTGCAGTGCCTGCATGTATACAACTATTAATTACCGGGCATTGTACTTATTAGTTTATTATATTGATTGTATTTGTGTGTATGTAGAAATTATAATTGCTTCTAATTTATTATTTATAGAGACGACGACGGCGCTTCTTTTTCATCATTGAAAATTCACAAATCTTACCAACACTACTATTTTTGTTCTCATTTTATACTGTGCACAATCTATTATAACGCATTTAGCGTACTCAATGCATCACAAAAACCATTACATATATGTGTGCACGGATATATTTAACTATTAAAGTAATTGCCGTGAAATTGTAGTTAGAAAGTATAACGGCAATTGTTCGATGTCGATTCAACTTTAATTTCCTGGCATACAATGGGTACTTGATCCGCATTTGCATTGACAATAATGTATAGATTACAGTGTTGTGTCACATTTTAATAGCGTTTGCAGTCACTGTCGATACTTTATTTTTATTTTTTTTTTTATACTATTCTCGGCACAATTATTTCAGTGTAATTAATTACTATATACGTTTAAATATGATAAAACAAAAACAAAAAAAAAGTTATGAGTATCATCTACGATTGAGCTATATAAAACCACAAGTTTCCCGTGGAAATGATACTTGTCTATTAAATGCAATGTCGTCTTTACCTAATTTTTTCGAAGGGAGTTTCGTATTTCGCAGTCGTGTTTATTATTTAAAACTACATTTTAGTTGGGACTCGCTTATTATAATAATATGATGCGACGACGATTAACAGTAGAAAACGTAAACAGTGAATATGAATTAATAACGTTTGATAGAAATTCTCACTGAGTGTAGTTTTTCCGGGTAAATGCGACCGGGGAACAAAAACTAGACTTTTCTGTTTGTGCATTTACAGACAAACAATTTCAAAGCATATATTTCTAGTTAACCGTCAACCTTTGTTATGCCTCAGCTAAGAATTTTAAGTCTTTTGTAACTGTTCACTAGCAATTTTTTTATTTCCAATCTGCTGCATTAGCAGTTGTAGTGATAGACATATTACGTAAGCTCGGTTTTTGTTTTCTTTAGGCCTAGATATTTTGGTCTCTATATATGCTCTTCGTGCAACTCGGCAGTACAATGTGTATTAGTATGACTTACTGTAAGGCGCCGCTAAGACGACACTATATTATATACACATGTATATGTATAGTAACATGTACGCATTTTATATTAAAAAAAAAAAAATTCGGATATTACGTTCTTTGTTTTACGGTCTACGAGACTAAACTGACGATATAACAAAATATATATATATTAAAATACCTATGTGTTTTGTTTTTATTCCGACCCGCGAGTAAAATGTGCATTTGTATAAAATCTATCAGTGTCGTGTAAGTTATACCTGCAACTCGGTAGTTGATTTTTACTAGGAAATAATTAATGCATATGTTTGATTTTTCCTCAAGACTTCTGAAGTATAGTATACAGACATACTTTAATGCACACTGTTGTTAAATATGCAAAAGCACGCACTTCGAAATTCTAAAAATGCAAAACTGCGTAAAATAACTTTTTCTTAATAACATTTAGAAAGGTTATCAAATAAAAAAAAGTGAATGCCTTGAATAAACATTTGTCAAGAATCAAGATTAATTTTGTTATTATTCCCGTTTAAAGTATTGTTCCGTGTTTTAAGATAAGCACTTTAAATAGCTAATATTTTTTATTCGTGGACAAGTGCTATCGATTACAATAACAACAATTAAAAAATAATTTCGTCTTAGGAAATAAATGACCAATTATTGTTATTGAACTCAAATTTACCGAAATAAAAGCTGAAGACTTATCAGCTATCGTGATTTAAAAAAAAAATAATAATAACAATGAATAGTTTTAAAATAAGAAAAATGTTGACAAAATATTTTGAATAAACGATAAATTTTTATAAATGCATAATGTTGTGCACAATGTTCATGCACCTAGTATATAGTTACTGGGTTTATAGTAAAACACATTTTGACCAGACTTATTATAATTTCTTCTGCGGAGGCCGATGTATGGAAAATATTATTATTATTCTCTACATCGTGCTACGAAATTACCAAAAATGAAAAACCATGCTAGTTGACACTAATAAGATTCTAATTTTTCTTGATTACAGCCGCATACAAATTATAATAGCGATTCATTTTACTGGTTATACTCGTATAACAGTCATTATTGTTTTCCATTAATATTTTAAATATAATACCGCGAAGAAAAGAAGAACTAGTATAGGATGGTTTTTGAGAAGAAGCCGGTATAATGTAGTTTTTGCTTACCTACACGGGTATATAGGCGTGGCCATAACACTTTCGCTGATAGTGTATTTGATCGACTAACCCACCAAAGAATGTCGTTGATCGACGAAAATAATAAACATATTGTATAACACCTACTTTATATATACAAATAATATTATATTAACATTTATCTACGTTTTATTAAAACTAAGTGTAAAAAATAAAAATACTATAATGTTTAAAACGTCACAGAACCCATGGATTGAATTAATACAAAAAATAGTAGCGAAATATTGAATAAAGTTTATTGATTTAACGCAATACCTATGTATACAATATAATTAGCCCACATCGATAAGTCTTCTGCAGAAGGTGTATGTCACTATATTATAGTTCAAATAGAATTATTATCCGTTATAGTTTTTTACTCTGCGTGCAGTATGTATAATATTTATAATTTGTTTTCAAATGCAAATATAAAACCTTCAACAACAATCATTAAAGCTGGTAAAACCGTTATCAAATGTTGAGGGTCAGCTTATTCCGTTTTTAACTAAAACAAGAATGCATATTAATATATATTGATTATTTTCCTATATTGTTATATTGTGTGTGTGGCGTTAATTTGATGTGTTGCATAAATTGTTGAACGGGTACTAGAATATTATAATATATATATACACGATGGACTGAGACTGAAAACAAATCGCTGACGACAGGCCTCCTCTTTTTAAATATTTTTTTTTTTTAAATTGGCATTTCATTCGACGCGCGTTAATCCACGGCTAGAGGTTTTACGAGAATAATAAATCTCTTGAATGTAACGATAAGTATTATTCGTGGTTTGTCGGTACCTATATATACATACCGTTCGCGCATTGTGTATATTTAAAAAAAAACTCTTTCCGACAAGCAAAAATGAGGGAAAAAAGTCTGCTTTCTTAATGAGGTTTTCCACCAGACATTCAATCGCGCGTGGGTCCCTTGAAGATTTTGATCACTGGAAAAGTCGAATTGAACAAACGGGACGACGCGCGACGTAGTAAAACGACGTCTCATTGTGCGGAAACTAATCGGTTTTCGCGGTGCTACAGAAATGAATACATTACCTCATTTTTCGATTCCTTTTTCTCTCGCCGCTCCCGCCGACATTTATACTTAACACATAGCGATGGCATCGTTTTATCGACTTTGCCTGCAATTCCAGCGCGACACGCCGTTCTCGCGATGGCTAAACTGTTCGAAAATTACCGGTTACCTACTCCGCATCGTCGGCAAAAGGTTTATAGGGAAAACAACGCATGCATCAGACGATATCGAAAAACGAAAAATCGTTTCCATTCTGGATCTACTGCAGTTTTATTTCACGGTAAACCGTGTTTTGACCGTTTGACGGATGTGGTTGATTTTCTGGAAGAAAATAGTTTTGTACGTTTAGTAAAGGGTACCTACTATTGTATTTTTTTTTATTCAAGCGTTGAAACGTCTTCAGTATTTGTGTATGCATCCTGACTTCAAAAATAGCCAACTTCAAAAATGGTGGCCACCCTGATATATATATATATAGTAATAGTGCTGAGATTGAATGGTAGGTATAAATGATATTGGCGCGATTGGAGACGCATCGCGAGTGCTGAAAATATTGTCGACGAACCATGTAAATTGTGGAGTTTGCGAGCTACAAAAAAGATGCTACACTTAACTGTTTTTTAGTATGGATGTACTACTGTCAACCGACCTCGAGGTCACCAGACGACAAGAACGAGTTCATTATTATATTTATGGAAAGTTGTCAGGTTTACTGCCTGGCGTTTGACGAGTGGGTAGTATAATATTTACTAATTGTTTGTTTAAAACTTTAACATTTGACGTATTTCCAAACCAACGAGATGGCAACTTAACGAACTCCGAAAAATAACTATGAAAAATAAAATTGATATGGTATTTTACCGCTCTAGTCTCCAAATATTTATAATATTTATCGATTTAAATACTGTTGATTGGCAATAAATAATTTTTCACCTAACTACCAAACCGGGTCAAACATACTGATATTCTTTTGAAAATAATTTTTATTTTATATAAATTATGTATTTGTATAATTTTAAAGGTGTACGTGCGTATATACCGACGTATCTCTATAGTAATTGTGTGGGGTTACGCTACATCAGTAAACTGGCACTATACCTTCTAAAACACCACTATATATTTTAAATATCATAGTTTGTATTTTAAATAAATGTATACTCTTTCCAATAATAATAATAATTAAAAAAAAATTAGATCATTATAATTGTCAAGACAAAATAATAAATAAATTTAAGTACTTATTTTTATTTGTTTGTTAAACATTTAAAGGTATTAAAAAAAAATTCAAATCTGCAGTTGAATTGCATAATATTGTTTTCTGTTACATCACATAAATGATAGTGTATACCCTATATTTAAATAAAATTGTGCCCTATATTTTATCAACCATGTTGAATCACTGAATGTTATATAATTTCTTTATTGGAATCACATAAGATATATTAAATAAACTAAATTTATAACAAGCCTATGCAATTCGCGTAGATTTTATCGAAGCCAACAATCGTCATTTTAATCGATGTCAAAACGTCGTATCAGTTTAAATTTATACTGATAACAATAGTTCTTCAGTTTCACTCACATGACTCGTGAGATAATACTGTGACCATAATACTTCTGGCCTCGGATAAAATGGCGGAACTCCGCATCAATGGTTAGCAATCTTGTTTGTTACATAATATAAAACCTGTGATTGAAATAGCTAGATAGTTTTTCTTTTTTGAGTTGTGACCGCAAATATAAAATAACTAGATTAATAATCTGAAAAATTATCATTTCAAATGTCATTTACCATTTATCTACATGGTCGGTTATCAATTATAGAGATGAGTGAGTAGTCCACTTTTGGAAAAATTCTCGGGTCAAGTTTATTACTTGACGACATTTTTAAATACTCGAAAACTTGAGAATTTGATTTTTTTTTGAGAACTTGACTTTTGAATTCATCGTATGATTTGACTAGTTTCCAAAAAACTCTTTATTATTTAGTAATATTTATTTACAAAACAAATGCATTATTGTCGATCGAATGGAAAATTAAAGTACTTTCTATGATCGTATAGTTTCAGCGTTAACTGTTCAACGAGACTGCTATTACGTCTAATTTTTTTAATAAAAAATAAAAAATGCATAAACATTATTGTATCTTTGTGCTGTAGTAAATAAGAAAATTACGGTAGGAAGATCATTGATTTAATGTTTTTAAAAAATGTTTAAGTATTTTATTGGGTATAGTCGAAATATTAAATTATATTAATTTTTTTTTTAATATACATACATAGGTATAATATTCGTATATGTGTACAAATAATATATGTCGTGTAAAAAATGTAATTATGTTCGAACATGACTTTGTACTACGTTGAGTTAAGTATAATATTGCAAATTTATAATTAACTGTATCAACACAAGCGTTCAAGGGCGTATTTGTGAGGGCGGGGGCATTCGGCCCCCAATCACTCGTATTATTTTTATGATACATATACTTTTTTTACATATTTTAATGTAATTAATTATTATCACGAACGTAGGTATATAGTTATTAAATATTATGTAATCACCTACTAATATGACTATATATATATACTTTCAATTTGTTACTAATTGTATAGGTACCTACAACAATTAATTATATTCTGGCAAATGTTCTTATTTGTTTTTAAAACGTTTTACATTTTTTTTTTTTTTTGAAGCTCAGCCCTGATTGCATGTGCATGGTGCACTGACACACTAACCCCAAATTTTTATACATAAAAAATAAATAATTTTCAATGCCAATCACGAATAGTATTAACATTAGTAGTTTACGTTCATTTTCTGGATATAAAATGTTGCGTGCGCTTTCTTTAACACAACACAAACTTGACCCTTTGTCATAACTGGCTGCATAAACCATGCGATGTTACTAGACACTATTGCTAGATTTGCAAATTAAGAAAAAAATGCGAATCGGAATTATTAACTCTGTTAAAAAATTAAATCGTTGTGATTTACGGATTAAACTTGTAGTAGGTATTTGGTAGTCTGCAGCTATAAAAATTAAATATTTTGTTTTAATTTTATGTTTTTAGCTAAAAAAGGCCCCAACGTAAACAGTGCACAGGGATTTTATTTCGTCAATTCATGCTCTGTTATACGGTACCTCGAGTTATATTATCAAACCGTGGAAGATTTCAAACGTAGTTATTATATTGCATTACAAATCGCGGCATTGGGTTTATCATTATAATTTTTATGATTATAGGTATGTTGTTGATAATTTTTCGAAGACTTTTTTAAAAGAATGACACACATTGTGTGTAGTTTCTGTCATGTATGGTTCTATTAATTTATTCAATGTGGCAGTCCACTGGAAAATATTTGAATGACGTTTTGACATATTTTTCTGTCAATTTTAATAAAAACAAAGTTTTCAATTTGTATGTAAAAAAATATATATATTTACAATATACACGTGTGCCATAAACGAATTTCGTGTAAGGGAAAAAATTATGAAACGTCTAAGATATGTCAAACGAATCAAAAAAAAAAACAAGACATGACATTTCCCCCATGATTGATGTAGGCATTCAAAACTGTAACATTTGTTGTATTGTTTAAAATATAATATACGCATATGCAAATACTGTTATGCCTAGACTTCAAATACCAAAAAAACAAAATGCGTTTGAAATGCACGGGTTCAGTTTCTTTTTATCTTTCTATAACCTATGTAAGCTATAACTATATTTTATCGTATTTTTATAGTATAATATAATATGCAGAATGGAATACACAGCTAGTAGGTAGGTACTCAGATAGTGATGTATGCTTTAAACGATTTAATGTTGATTCGAATATAAAAGCTTTTTTGTTTGAATTTTTTTTCTTATTAAAAATTATAAATAAAAAAAAAACAATTGCATTCTATGCGAATTGATTAGACTCATAATTGTGGTACCGCTAGAGTAGAGTATATAGTGCCTCTAGCACATCGTGTTATCATAAAAAAATACAATATTAGGTAATATTAAATAATTTCATTTGTGTTATGTGATTTATGCAAATTATTTCGTATAATTTATTCCAATATGGAATAACTTAATAGTACAGTATATACTACACTATACTATATATATTTGAGTAAATTAATTTCTGACTGTCAATATGTTCACTCGTGCATAAAAACCTAATAATCCATGACCTAATGATTATTTTAAATTTCGACGTCGGCTTTTTATCCAAACAATAATTTGTATAAATTGTAAAATTTTGTTGACATTACGATTGTGCAATTATTTGAAATATATCATACAGAAACACTCTACTATACTTCGAATTGATTACTCCATGTTTTTCTGTGTATAATAAAGTGATTACATTCTCACACTGCCGTATAATAATAATACGATTCATAATCGTTTTTAACAACAAAAAAAAGACGGACGACGAAGACGACGGTCATCTAAATTGACGAAAATGTTTGTTCCATCGATCTTTATATATTTATAAGTATATACCTATTATACATACATGACGTGTTCCATATAATATACAGCTATGGTTTGAATAATTAAAAGTATGTTTAACGAGTTGCTCACGGTTTTCCTTTTAGACGAGCAGCGCGTACACGATTAGCATAAACTCGTCCTCTTTTCGTCTCGTGTAGTATTCATATTTAATTTTAAGTAGGTATATGGCTGAGTATTTTTTTTAAGACTTCCAAAAAGTATAATACATATAAGTAGGTGTATTTCTATCTGTGCGTATAATATATACATATATTCCTATTCCTATATTCCCCGCCGTTTTATTTAGGTATGACGCGTGGAAAAATAAAACACATAATTTTATAGTCTCTCGTAAGTATAATATCATATAATGTACACTTGTCGCTGAAATTACGACCGCGTGAAGCGGGTGGGTGAGGGAGGTACGCGAGACTGTGCAGAGTGCAGTAATTCCAAAGACGATACACGAACGCGGTATTTTACCCTCAACTACGGCTTAAACGTTTTACCTCCGGATAAAAAGGGGTAGGTATACACCAGTGATGTTTTTCTTGTATAGCGTTTGTGTCATTACAGAGGACAACGAGGCCTTTCGATACTTTTTCTACTTAAACGAGTCTGCGGGACTTTTGCGCGCGATCCTACAGCAACCCTATCGCGCCCTCGCCACCACCACCACCTCCGTCGCCACCGTGAATTCTCTTTTATACGACAATGTCGTTTTGTCGTATAGGATATTATATATAGTATATATAAGCTGCAGCGGGCGGCCTCTTAGACGCAATTTACTTTATATATCCGACGTGCACAATACGCAGGGGAGGTTTCCCCGCCCTTGGCCAATATCCATTAGGTCCTCGGGGACGCTGTCGCTGCAGAGTCCCGGCGATGACGGCGGCGAGACAATGTCTTTGCGCGAACAACGCGACGGTATTCTCATCTCTTTCGAGTTAATTACGTTTATCGCGCCGATCCTCTTTTGTATTTTTTGTCAACAGGTGGAATTTTCCTATTTCAGAGCGGGGAAACGTGCACAGAGGGTAAATATATACTTGTTACTCGGCCGCTGTTGCTGCAGCGACGACAATACAACGGTATCGCGCGTATTGTGCACTAAGTAATAGCTGAGGAAGTCGCGGCGGTTTATGGTCGTCGTCGTCGTCGTCGTCGTGGGAGGGCAGACGGCGGCGTTTAATTAAAAGGAAAAAAATTGTGCGCCAGAGGACAATGCTCGAGGAAAACGGTTCGGCTGGAGGAAACCTTCGAGGACGAGGGGAAGGTCGGTCGGGATTACGGATTTTTAATTAGATACGGAAGTATGTCTCATGGTGTGTGTGTGCGAGTGCTCTCGTTGCCTCGGCGTCTGTATAGAGCGCTCGTCGCTATTGCGCCGTCACACGTCCGGAATTATATATAAAAATACCGACACGTTTGTTTATTTATTCCACCGAAATATTTTCGTTCGTTGTTTTTGCTTTAATTGATCGCGCCCAACATTCAGGAGACGTAGTCGTCGGTTAAACTCAGTGGGTGATTAACGGATCGTTTGTACTATATTCTACCCAAAATGTGCCTTTCTCAAACACGCGCCACTGATGAGTTTAATAATAATAACAACAACGTGTATTGGTGGGTGGGTGGGGTGGTTTGAAACGGAGAGAAAACCTCGATCCTCGTGTTTTTTGTGAACACCAGACGGCTTTGCAGAGTTCGCGGGGGCTTAATGGACTGGAAAACTTGCAGGTTGTACGCGTGTTCTTAGTAATATACAATTTCTACAGATTCCGGGATTTACTACCACCGAGGGGATTTCGTGAAATGCATTTTTAGTTTGCAAGTGTACTAGCCCGTTGTGACAATCGCAAAAATAGCCTATAAAAACAGGTTTGTGCGGAATAACCCGTTTTCGCCAAACTACTATGTATAATATTGTATATATATTTTATCTTCCATCCTCAATTATCTTTCCCATCATCACATGAGATAATACTACCCTTTTTCTGCTGAAACATTTTTTGTACACACCAAAAATTAATATTTTAATTTAGTAATATTTTTAAGCGCATCTGCAGTTACATCATCATAATCTCCCTCGAGAATAATACAATATTTGTCGAAAATTTTTTTATTGCACTTTTAATTAAACGGCGAGCAAAAACATGAATATCAACAAGCGTGAATCGTATTTTTGATACCCAAGTCTGGGCTTATTTAAAATCTCAGTACGGAAAAAAAATGAGTAGTTGATACAATTGTTTAAATTAGATGCCCAACCATCATCTCAGGTTAATTTAGTGACAAAAAAACATTTTTGAGAGTTTATTAGAGTACTTAAATCAATTAGTTGAATGTATGTAGTTGGAGTACCTAACTATAGAATAATAGTTAAAATCATAGCTATCATTTAAAGTAGAATTAATTCTCATGAATAGTAGAATCTACTATTATGAATTGAAAAATTAACTATTATAAGACAGTAGTAGAATTAATCGTCAGTTTTATTTAAAATGTCTATTTTATGTGGTTAAAAAAATAACTGAAATATAAAAAAACTGGTAGTACCCGGCACCCGGAATCGAACCCATTACTAGCACGGTAATTACCACCCTATATTAGGGGTGGTGAAATTTTTCAAATGTTCAAAAATTGAGTTATCAAAGTTAAAAAAAAATTCACGTGCCAGTAATATGGACATACATGTACCGCTATAATGATAGGAGTTTTAAAATAAAATATTGAACTTGTTTGATATCAGTTGTTTGTATTATTAGTTTTAATGAAAAACAAGTTGCATTGCTTCATTCAACAATGTATTATTACTTTGATTTGAAATAATTCATTGTGGAAAACAAACTTTCACGTGTGTAATTGTTGACGACTCGAATATATGAAGTTTATTCGAAATGAGCCACGTTTTTTCGAAGTACAAAATATTATGGCTGGAAGCAGTGGAGTTCCAAACTTTTATAATTGATTACTTTATGTTTTAGGTATATATTAAAGATTTTTTCATTAAATGCAATATTAAACAAAATGTTCGCGTTTCGTTAAAATTTGGTTAAAGTTCCTGCACTTTTGGCACGTGGATATAACTCATAATCGTTTGCGTGAGATCGAATAAGGTTTTAGGCCTATACCGGTATAATATACAAACAGTTATTCGGAGAGGAAAGGGGGCTGGTAATTAATTTTAATATTTGAATTTTGCAGGTCGTCGACGTAGGAAGCGACGACACTGCGGCTGCAGGTTTGGTTCAGTGTTTTCATCAAACTCTTTGTATCTTGGTTTTTTGGTTTGTCTCGTACTCTCGTGATGTTTGAAACGATCCGACAAAAAGTCATTACCGTTTTAATAATTTAATGCCGAATAACAATTTCAAAATATGCTGCGGTTAATCACCTTTTGCTCGTCGTCGTCGTAATTTCAGAGTTCTTTGAGGCGGCATACTTGTACAATTTTAATTACACAATTTTAATCGCAGCCGTGCAATGGAAATGCATTTTGTAGCATTTTAATTTTTAAACGCCAATTGTGTTTCTCTTTCTATATACACGTGGTAGTTATATCGCGTATATATATATAATATAAGACTCAGGGCCAGCAAGCGTATAAGATATTTAACGAGAGTTTATAGACTTACGGTTTTCTTTGTTTAATATTTATAAATTAATTCGGCCAGTATAGACAGAATTAAAACCTAGGTAATTGAAAACGTCAAATACGCCGCGAAAAATATGGTTGGTGGAGACTTGCAGTGGCAGATTTTCATCGATTTTACCGTATGATTTTGTGACTCATTATCTATCGATATGATACATCGCTATGATTAATATACCTATAATGTTTTTATATAAAGTTTTTTTGCGTAATTTGTTTACGTCGTAATTGATCTACAAACTGGTTTACGCGCTATAACGGTGTCTATCGTTTACGGCTGTTTTTTTAAAACAAATATCGACGATATTTAGTCGAGATAAAATACGCTTTTCTGAAAACACCAACCAACCGTAATGGGGGTTTTTTTTTTTGGACCATTAATTAATGTGATATTTGTCATTTATTCGTCGTGCTTCGTTCCGTCAAAATACCTTAAAATGTATCTTGTAAGCCTTAAAAAATATCATACTCTTCCCGGACGTCCAGCTCAGGTGCATCGCACTGGTGCGCTTTATTTGCCTACGCGTTGCGCCTCGTCCAAACAAAATCGATAGAATATTGTTTACATTATTGGGTTGGGATACACTTTGCGAACGTCGACGTTCGTTTCCATCATATCCGTGATAAATTTTTCAATTTTCAATTCGAATAGCAGATAAAAGTATTATTCGACTTGTATTACAATAGGTACCTACACTGCGTAGCCGACAATAAGTATTTTATATTTATTTTTGTCAAACATCATAAAACATGTATAACTATTGAATGCGTTTGGATGATGTAAGTTACAAGTGTATATAGTAAAGTAACTAAAATAAATAAAAAATATAAAAGAAAATGTTCCCGGCGAATGCATCGTACCGTTACGAATAGCGCACGAAAGTCATATACACGAATTTATATTCTGGATAAAATTGTCTGGAAAGCTCGGGAAAAAAGGTCATTTTTTTCTAGTTTTTGCGTCGTTCCTGATATTATATACTGTAAATATCCCGGGCCAATTTAAGAAAATCTTTAGTCTTCTAACTTTCATGTGGTTCTTGCGCACATTATAGTTTGTGACACATTAATTATTTCCAATACAGTTTCCGTCATAATAAAACGTATAGGTTTTCATCCAAAAATGTGGTATACCTACTGTAGGTACGTTAAAGTATTTACATCGAGTGTTTTTATAGATAATAATTTGTATTTGTTCAATGTTAAATATTAGACTTAAAGTTTAAGCATACATCACTTTAAATATACCATAACGAGAGTATTGTAATTTCTTTGATAAAGTTTTCTTAACTAAGTTTTTCAACTATGACTGTTAATTTGGAAGCAACATTTTTTTTAAATTCAAGTATAGATGACTGGCTATATTAAAATTGATACACTATTAAAATGCAAATTTTCCATAGAGTAATACATTTTCAAACAAATTTTAATTAAATAAATAGATACATATTATACGCTTTTTGTAAAGTTTAGTGTTTAAAATAACAACAATAGGAATCTCTTTTTTTGAATGACTATAGTATATTATATACGATCCTTTTAGTATAAAGATTTTAATAAAACTATTTGTTCGAATTTTGGAATCAACATCAACTATTATTTTCAAATAAATAGTCCACTAATAATAATTTACAGTAAAAAAGTGTGTTTTTGAAACTGAAGTTTGTATCGTCACATGAAACTTCTCAAGTACAGGAAGAACAAACAAAGAATTTGAAATATTATGGTCTTTAAAAATATCAAAAGATTCCAAAAATTAAAATTTTAATAAATTCATTCGAGGAAAAATGGGAATAAGTATGCTCGGCGAATCACAATTTAAAAATATATACATAAAAAAAAAATTATATTGCTTTGATTTCGATGTTTATTGTAAAATAGATTTTATGTGTCTTCGTTTTCCCTTTATTTTCCGTTTAAATATATAGATTATACGTTGCCATTTGTGAATTTATAATGTTTTATTACATCCGTTCTCTAAATGTTTACTTGTGTTTTGCTACCCCTGTTTAAACGGTTATTGTTTTGTTTTTTGTTTCAGGTAAGCAATACAATGGATATGTTGACTTGTCAATACATAAAACTCCCTGCAGACGAATCGTCTTTGCCGAATTTCTTCAAATTCACGCCGTACGTCACAGGATCCCTGAAGGTAAATTTGCTCGTGTTCCCGCCGCGGCGCTTCGTTAAAATATTATAATACGCTCGCCCCGCCCGGAGAAGCCGAGTACAGTTTCTGCAGTTTGGCTTCACGGCTAAAAGCCGCACGGGTTATTAAACTTTTGCCGCGCGCAAATCACATATAAGAATCCGCCGGCAATTACCGCGGTTACCCCCTAAGTGCTTCCCGGACATAAAATCCGTAATTGAACACGTTCGCGATCGTGTAACCGTTAGTTTGGTCGGGCAATAACACGATGCAGCCCGCAATGGTTATAAGGGTATCTATACTGCCGTGTCCCTTCCGCCGGCTCTATATCATCTTGTTCAGTATATATATATATATATATATTTATGTGCGCGTGTGTGTAGCCTATCCCATTCGGAGCCGATCTCGATAAATTTAATGGCAAATAGTTTAATACGTGTACACGTGCCCCTCCGTGACTATATATATATAGTATAGTTCTCCAGCAGCTAAAAATGTTCCATCGATTATTATTACATATTGTATAATTAGGTAACCGCCATATATATATATATATATATATACGCTTGCACGATGGATCGTATAATTATTGTTGTTGTTGTGTGCGCAATAAAACGCGCCGCTAATTTGAGAAGTAATTTAACGATTTGTATCGTTTCGAGTTTGTACATTCCATTTCAGCGGTACCTATACGAGGCCATTTGATTGTTTAGTTACAAAAGTATATAGTTGCGAGATTACATCTGTGGATATATTATACATCGCACAATCGTCAATCTCTATTATTTTTGTCACGTAGGTACATATTATTATATTGAATAACCCCCCGGTTTACATAAAAATGCGTGTTATGTTAAACGCTGTTTAAGTTTTTTGACTTTTCAGCGTCACGGGTATGTTTCTTTTTTGTATTATAAAATTTATTTACGAAAACGACAAATCAGTGGAGAAGATGATAGGGCTACCTATGCTCAAACGAAAATTACAATCAACCCTGAAAATTTAAATAATTTTTGACCTTTGTTTTATATTATTTATTATATATATCTAATTACTAAGTTACTTAATAAATTGCAATCGATTTTTATTACGATTTTGATCAAAACTGTCGGTTTGTCATTTTTTTACCAATACATTTGATTTGTGATTTATATTATAAACAGTTAATTATTATACAAAAAACCAGTAACCGATGATTACAAATCATATTATACATTCAATAACGTATTATAATCATATAATCTGTATTGACTTGAATAAAATCCTCGTGTTAAAATAATAAATAACGCGGGGCTTTCATAATATAATCTCCCCTAAAGAATTGTTTCAGCGGTTTTTATAACGTGATAAAAGTTAATCGTTCTAATTGAATTTTTGGTCTTTAGAAAGTCGCAGTATTGTTTGTCCATTACGATAAACCTTTTATTCTTTTGGTTTTCATCAAAGTTCTCTTTTTTTTTTTTGTTAGGTTCTCTGTCGCTGTAATCTGGATTTTCATTAATTAGCTAATAGAAACCAAGGTCGGTTTGTTACTTTGGTTTTGCTATTTCGGTCCGTATAGTGGCTGCATATATCTGCTGCAGCAATACCGCGTGTCCGTTAATTTATATAATTTCTATTCCCTGCGTCATTTAGTTAGTTAACCATCGAGATTAAACGCCGATTTGTCTTTGGAGACAAATATCTCGAGGCTGCCAGACTTTGGCATGTGCCTTCAGTTTTACCGAGTTTTGCATGAAACAGTCGCGATTTCTATATTTATAAAGGCACCTATTGTATACAGTTCTGTGGTTCACTTCGATTAACGTTTTTTTTTTATTTCACACCTATTTTGGCAAACGTCGTAGAATTCGAAAGGTAGACGCTTGTCCCAGAATTTAAAAAACTTAAAAATATGTGAGTCTTCGTAGTTCATACAGTTTATTTCACCTTGTAAATTGTAATAATTTAATATTGCCTCAACATTACTATTACTATTCCCTATAAAACTTTTACTACAACTACTCCTATACTGTTACTTATATAATACTAATAATTCTGTATATATTTGTCGTCGCGCAATATCTACTAAATCTAAGATTGTATTTCGAATGTAATCCTTCTGCTATTAAGAGGAGAACCAAAACCCCGTCGGGAGATTATACGAGTTTTCGACCTGTATTAATTAATTTCATATTACCCGAGTTAATCTTAGTTGAATATTGTTATCGTGATTTCGAATTTGTAAGGATATGATTGAGTTTAGAGTTTTGCATTTGGTTCGGTCAAATGACGATAATGTACCTATATGTACATTATATATATAATATTATTTAATTATATATGCTGCAGATATACAATATTAATTATAAAACTTTAACTAAAGAACAAGATTCAATCCGCCAATCGTTTTTATCTGTTGTCTCAATATTTGTCTTGTGAAAATAAACTAAAATAATTTGGTTTTGTGTTTTTATTTTGATTATAGACATTGTTTTAATGTCGCCTTTTTTTAAAAAAATAGTATGTTTGTTGCTATGTTCATAAAAAAAATAATGATTAAAATCCTAAACAGATATAAATATAAGGTACGTTATATAAAAAAAATGTTTTCTCTAAACGGACTCAGTTGGCTAGGTATTCGAACGCTGCGGATGTGGTAGGTACTTTCAAATTTTTAATATAATTCTTTCAATACATTTCGAAATCCACTTTGGTTTCTTTTGGTTCGCCATAATTTTTGTGTTATTTGATATCGTTAAAATAATACTTTATGAACTGTAATTAATATTTAAAATATGCTTAGCTGAATTTATAAAAACCGGTAAGCTTCTAATTCTATAAGGATATTTTATTGTAGTTATATATAATATAAATTATACTATTAATAATGTAGTAGGTAATATAATATATATTTTTTAATTACAACATAACAATCAAATTCGTTATTTTTTGTTTAAATAACTATTTTCATCAAAATTAGAAGGTAGGTACTTCTAATAATTATGTAAATACAAACAAATTGTGTTTGAAAAATATAATTTTGATATTTTTTGAATGTTGTGATAAGAATCATTTTTGAAGAACCTGGAATTAATTTTTCAATCTATTTTACCAAGATAAATATTTTTATCAACTTATATGAAAAATATTTTAAAATATCAACACACAAATCATTGTAAAAACAATACATTTATCGCTCAACTTAGAGCCTATAATATATTATGTTAAACCTTTATAAAACATTTATTTCAAATAATAATGTTTGTCAATAAACAGTGTAAATGTATCTAAAATCATTGTAGTTCAAAACTAAAATTAAGTTAATCCCCTCCCCCCTCCTACAAAGTACCAACTAGGTACAATTTTCTACCAGGTTAGAAAGCACTCTCGAAGATAAAGATTGGAGCAATCAAGGTAATAAAAAAAATAACTCACACAAAGTAAAACCAATACATTTATACAACCGCTGAAGATCATAAGTTGATGATTAGTAGTTTAGTTATAAACAAGATTAAATATATGTTTCAAAGTATTTAAATCACGCTGATTTTGTACTTTGTATAATTTTACCAAGTATTGTCTATTTCAATGTTTTTACTTTTTCAGTGTTGATGATTAAATTGTAAATTTATAAATAGTAATATTAAATATTATTGTATATTATACGGAATGTAATTTATTTTTATATTTAACGCGTATTTCTCTTATTATATTATGGATCTCTGGAGCGCTGGCTACAGTTTATTATGAGTAAAATCCCGTTTTTTTTTATTATCAAGACTGCGTGATAAATATATGTTTGATGAATAATAAAACATGTATTAAATCGGGAATCAAATTATTGAAACCTTTGAAATTAGATTTCAAACATTGCTCAGCCAACTAACTTCGATTTTAATGATTCTTTTGAGTTTCTGTGAAACTTAATTTTCTTTTACAAATGGTGGTAGTATTAAGCAAAGGATGCTGCTTGTAGCCGTGAATTTTTAACAATCATGACTCGACAACGACTCAATAACTCTGTGTTTTGTCGTTAAAAATAAATTAAGTTCCAAATTCCATTATGAAATGTCGGGAAATGCGTTTAAATTTTAATAGCTACAACCCTACTAGCTATACGTAGCGCCTGTAACGTGCGCATTGTATTTAAGTTAAAGTATATTAAATAATTTTCGTTTCTAGTTGGTGGAATATTTTTTTCCTTTTTTTATTTTTATTCTCCTACCAGTCCTACCTATATTATTATTCAAAGAAATAAAAATTAAATATTCTTTACATTTTATATAATTATTCCTTTGTATTTTTCGAGTTTAATTTGAACACTGTACCCGTTTCAAATGTATATTACCTGATAGTTTTGATAATGTACCTAATCCAAAAAAACAAAGGACAACTTTACTGTTTTAATTACAATTTCTGCGGAATTCAAACGGTCGTCTCTGTAGAGTAGGGAGGAATACCTACAAATTGTTATCGAATATTACATTTCAATCGGATTTGCGTGGAGTAAAAATTGATTGGTTTTTTTTCTGGAAATGTATTCCCCTTGTAAAACGAAATCTTCAATCGGAAAAATTATTTTTTCATTGATCGTCATCTGCAGTATTAGTTGTAAAGTGTTTTTTATAGCATCAATCTATATAATATAATGTAATTTAAACCGTGTCGGCCGTATATTTAAGCCGTGAACATCTCAGTGCTGATCAGAGGTATACGAAAATGTTTTCGATAAAACAAAATGAACGCATTGACGACGCGTATATAATACGAGTAAATTAAATTATCCAACCGAGTACGATGTATATATAATATAGCATGTATTATAGATATACATATGCACATGGTACACGGAATGAAAGACGGTTGAATTATCACATGCATACCAATTATGTTAATGAGATTGTCGGCCGCCGGCCGAAAAGTTTAAATACTTGCGATTCCGGCGGTGTATCAATTCTACGAGATATCTAAATCACGGTCACACAATAATATACTGGTGTGTATGTGTTTTTGCCCTTTTGGGGCTGGTCAGTGGCATAGATCTGAGGCTTTACAAGTTTTTACTAGGATTTTACAAACCCATATCATATAATATAATATATATTATGGTATAAACTTATACAAATTAAATTAATTACGGTCGTAGAGGCGATAATAAATTAATGACTGCCCAGTATCCCTATAATACGGAGAACCTGCAAATTAAATTATAGGTAGGTCAAAATGCTGATGTATCGGCCCTCAAAATCCTCAATCCTCTGAAAACGGATGACGCGTGACGCGTCCTGGTCGGAAGCGACGAGGTTTACGAATAATATATTATATACGCTTAAAAGACATGGTCGTCGTCACACTGTACAACGTTTTTTTTTATAATATTTATTTTATACTCACTCCTGTGCAGGCATAGATAATAAAGAATGGATAGGCCACGCCTATGCTTATAAGTTATAACATTAAGTGCCTCGTTCCTAAATAGCAGATATCTTCTGTCTCACAAAGGTGCCTGTTATTGAAAATCTACTATCTTAGTCATAGATAATAAAGAAAAAAAAGCACCTACATTGAAATTGTTTGAGAACGTGTGATAAGGGTGAGTGGCCTATCCATTCTTTATTATCTATGTGTGCAGGATGTCGACGTGATAATATGGTTTGATAAGAATCGGGCGGCGCGACGGTGCGACAGTTGGCCGCGGGGTTGCATATAATAATAATAATAATATGTGATGCACAAATGATAATTAATTGTATTATATTATCTTAATTCGTGTTTTTATCATATCATATTATATTATATTATTTCATAGTTTTATGGTAAAGTACCTCTATATCCATTGCATTGTTTTCAACCACCCTGTAATATTAAAATATTGTTTAGTATTTATGATGATAACTATACTATATAAGTGCAAATAATGAAAATAAAAATATTTTTTCATTCAAATAACAATGTTGGATTTTTGGCCTTGAATATTTTGGTACGAGATTTGTTGTCCTTAGTTTTCTCAATACCACAGACACTATCACTATAATATAAGTTATGTAACCACAGTTTTTCGCAAAAGAGTCTGTATATATATATACGTTCCCCACCATATTTATAATGTACCTTATTCTCCCTACAGTCGACGGATGCTCGGTAATCGTTTTCTTTTTGAGGTCGGTCTACGAGTTATATTAAATTATAGTATACCTATATACTTACGTCGGTTCTATGTGTAAATATGAGTATGCGTTTTTGTCCTCCTAATAGTTTATTAAATTGTTAAAATACGCAATGTCACCGCCCGCTTTTAATACTCCCCCCGCCGACAATGCGAATAGGAGTTTTGTGAGGATTGAGTATCCGCGGTGATTGGTGCCCCGGCGATTACGCGCATTATAATACTACATACACTAAGGTGATAATTATTACACTAGAAAATGTCAGCGAACGTTTTATTGTAATGCAATTTGTAAATGAATTTGATTATTATTACGAACTGTGTGTTAAATTTTAAAACCGTATAACCTGCAGCAGTATACTTCGATCAGACGGCGATCGTATGGGCAGGTATTATACAATATTATAATAATATAATATGTACAGTGTACATTGTACACGCATTTAAAATATATAATCCTAACAAGTGTAAAACGAATATTATTTGGATTGCGTGTAACCAACAGGAGGTCTATACATGTAGGCGCTTTAGCAACAGGCCGTCTGTTGATTCAACCTGTACGTAAAATATCTGTTGAATATTATATGTACGTATATATTTAAGGTACGGTGGTTTCACTCATCAGTGACGTTTTTCGTTTTACGTGACGATTTTCCTCAAATCTCGGGATTAGTCGGTCTTGTGTTATTATTACGACACATCTATATATATATGTATTATATCATATATACAATATATTTATTTATATATATAAGCTCGTCGCGCACTCTGTTTATTTGTCGTCGCTAGTGTTTAAGAAACTTTTGTGTAAACGGTCATTTGTTTAAAAGCTGCAAATCTTGAAAAAATATTCGTCGTGAAAGGAAAAATAAAGAAAGAAAAAAAAAACAGACATTGTGTACCTACAAACTAAAAGTGCAAATATATCAAACTTCAATAGGAAAAGTTTGAATAGAAACGTTAATAAATATAAAGAACAAGAACACGAAAGAAGAAAAAAAATGTTTTTTGTTATGACGGTTTTCGGAGGACCCGCGAACAATACTTTTTTTTATTTTTTTGGCGTTTGTCGACGTCGGTCGCGCGTTGTATTCGTCGTTTAGTCGGACGGCGGCGAGTTTAAGCAATCGCGTTTTCGTGCCGCCGCTCTCGGAGGAAAGTTCGAGTCGTGTTGAGTTTTTTCGCATTATTATTATATTATATTATAATATATTGTACACATTTTTATCGCATTAATTGCGGACGCATTTGTTTTGGTTAATAACCTATTATCGTCACACTGACAAGCACACACACACACACCACCTCACCTGCACTTGCACCACAATATTCTGTACACTTCTACACACACACACACACACACACATTGACTATTACGCGGGATCACCAGGTGGGTGTGCGGTGGCGGAGTGTTCGGCGTCCGTGTGTACGTGCGTCGTCCGCTCGTGTGCGTGTGCGAGTGAATAGGTACATGCCGCGGGCGGAGAGCGCCTCCCCCCCACCGATGGGCGTACCTGTGTGCTCGTCGCGCGGCGCATGCGCGCAGGTCGGCGCGCCGCCGTCGCCGCCGATCGCGGCGGCACACGCACCGGACCCCGTTCGGGCCGACGCCGCCGCGACCAGTGCGATCAGAGTCCGCATCAGTACCGGATCTTCTCCGCTACACTCCGACGCGCGCGCACACACCACTTTTTCTCTTTTTCGTCTTTTTTATTTTATTCTTACCCCTTTCGTTTCTCGTTTTCTGTCCACGCACGCAAAACCCAACGGCTAGTCCTCGCACGCATACACTCGACACACTGCACGCATAATATACATCGACAGATATATTATACAAACGATCAGCCGCCCGTCGAACGTCCAACGACCAAGAGAGACACGCCGGACAGGTGCTCTACCGCGGTTTGCACATACCGATATTTTCAAATATAATATTATTATAATATATTATCATATTATACGTCTCGCGCGCGAGTTCAAAGCGCAACGTCGACAGCCGCAGCCGATGCGATCGTCCGGTTGACGACGACGACGACGACCGGCCGGTCCAGTCCGCGTACCCGACGCCGCCTCCGCCGCCGCCACCGTGTTTGCCGCCCGGCGGGCCCCGGTCGACGCGCCATCAGCAATCACGTACTGCTACACGTACCCGGGGGCACTGCACGTAGCCGGAGAGCAACAGCCGCCGCCGTTGCGGACTTGTTGCGCGCACTGTTGCTCGCCCGCCGCCGCCGCCGCCGCCGCCGCCGCCTGCACCACTGCCGCCACAGCCACAGCCACAGCCGCGGCCGCCGCATACCACCACGTATATCAGCACCAGCATCAGCATCAGCCGCCGCCGCCGCAGCCGCCGTTGCACCAGTATCAGTTGGCCGTCGCCGTGACGCCGCAACCCAAGACGCCGCACGTCGGTGGTCAGCAGCTGTACCACTTGCAGGCCAACAACACGTATCTGCACCACCCGGCGCTGCAGCAGCTTCAGCGACCGGCGCCACAGTACGCGGAATCCGTCACGACGGCACCACCGACGGCCACCATCACCACGCCGGCAGCGGACGCCGTGCAGGACGACGTGGAAATGGTGAGTGTCGACGATGCCGCGGCGACGAGACTATATTATATATTATCGTCGTGTACCGCACATGTTCATAATAATATTATGTCGTTCTGGTCCTCGCGACCGAAAATCGTCCTTCGCCCTCGCGCCGACCGCCGCCTTGCCCCGACAATATTCTTTCCCCTCCCCGCGAACGGGTTCGTATGTGATGTTTTGAAATCCCGAAACCGTGTTTCGTCGTATTATACGATTTAATATATAAGATTACGGCGTGCGTGATTTTTGTGTGCTAACATATTATTGGTTTTGATTATTATTATTATTATTATTATTATTATTGTTACTCTCTATCGATTATTGGATATTATTTTATATACGCGCGTACCTATACACACATAATATTATACACACGTTTTTATAATATAAATTGGACATTTTAGTTTGTTTGAGTTTGCTTTGCGTTTCGTTCGTTTAACTTGCAGGATGCTGTCGGATATATTTCGCCGGATGATTGACGAGGAAATCCTTCTCTTTTAAATTCGTAAATATTTACTCGACGATACTTTTTTGTTTTGTCACTCGACCTCACCAACCACATGGTAAAACTGCGGTAACATTTATGTGTGCCCGACATTCATGAATTTTGTATTTTCAATATGCCCACGGAACTGCACTTTTTGCGGCAGAATTGTAAAAACCATACGCACTCGGTCATCATACATTTTTTATTACCCCGGAATCGAAATTTTGATGTAAAACTGCTGCTGCTGCTACTGTACACGGGAGCTCGAACATATTCTGCAGATTCCATCAATTTTCTTTAATAATATATATATTGCGTATTATTGTGTCGTTTTTTTTTTTAGTATCGTACCTACCTACAAACAAATTATTATATAATATATGGGTTTGTTTGGTCAAACAATAAAACATAATATAATACATTATTCTTTTCGAGTTGATTTGATCAAAACGTTCAAGGTCGATATTTGATAATATAATATAAGTGTTAAAGCTCACCAATAACTTCATGTGGACGTTTTTAAGTTTTATTTAAAAACATGTTATCTGTACAGGGGAAACAGCACGATCACAATTAATTTTTTTTTTATCAAAGCGTTTATTTCGACTTTATAGTTATTTCGTGCGTTATTAATTTAATATAACAATATAATATAATGTTGTGGAAACGATGCCCCTGCGTCTTTCGAAATTGGAATTCCACTCCTTTGGAGAATGTTCGCGTAATAAAACTACGTGTATATAATATTGTAGTATTCTCGTATTATTGTTGTTGTTCCTTCAATATTTAATATCAAATCTCTTCGATTCTCATTGTGATTATTCGCGTTTATATTGCATAGTTGGTGGATTGATATAATTTATGTGTGTGTGCAGTAACCGACTTTGTTTCGCTTGTCTAAAATCACAGCGCACCACCCTGTATAATATACGCGTTACAAATGTAACGTTTGCTATCTCGAAAAGTGCCTCTGTAATAATTTGTTTAATAGTGATGGCGGCAGCGTTGTTATCAAATTATGTCATTAGGTGTAATCACATATACGGCGTAGAGTAATCCTGTAGCTATATACACGTCAAGAGTATATAGAAATATTATATACCTAACATAGCTTACCTACACGTGATGAACGTATTTATTTTTTTAAAACCACGTAATAATTTTGATTCTGTATAGGGATGGCAGCGAGGGTTGATCGGATAAGCGATATACTTTATTATATGTATACCTACATTGTCATATTGTATATTATGTTGGTATATAATAGCGCGAGGTCTGATAAATCGCGTGCGGCGGGCTTAGTTAAAAATTAGTTATCGCGTACAAGTAGGTATACAAAAGTATGTGTATAAAAAAAAAAATTGCCCGCGGGTGGCGCGTGAAGTTGACGTTTTTAAAATTAAAACGAGACGCCGTGTGCTGTTCAG
Source organism: Neotoxoptera formosana (assembly GCA_022818045.1). NCBI lineage: Eukaryota > Metazoa > Arthropoda > Insecta > Hemiptera > Aphididae > Neotoxoptera > Neotoxoptera formosana. Next base: position 9,521,099 of record CM040633.1, on the reverse strand, counting down.
ACCGAGGTAAAATCGAATGCTCGCTGTCGTCTCTCTTCAGTATTTATTATTTTGTGTTTTCCGTTTTCTCGCCATCGATCCGTCACTAAACTATAATATCAACATATTAACGATCTATTTCATTTTAACTAGGTACGACACGACTTGCCGTGGTACAATTTTTGCAGATACCACGTCTCCACCACCACCTCCACCTTCACCATTGTTATAATCACATATTCGTTCTGTTCTATGCTCATAAGTATCGTAATAATTTATCGTATACATCCATAGAATATTATATCTGTCTGAAACGCGCTGCACGAATTCAATTCGTCGTCGTCGTGTCCTCGTCCTCCGCCGTGACCGCCGCCGCCACTAGCACCACCGGCGCAGTTACCCGCGTTCTACCGCATCCTCCAGCTCGTCATACCCATTACCGGGTAACCAGTAATTTGCGTCCGTACCCAATACCTAAATGTTTATTATGTATGTGTGTGTGTGTGTGTGTGTGTACTTGTGTACTTCATGGTGTAATTTTCTACGACGACGGTCATTACGTGCGGCGGTGGTTCCTCTCGCGTGTCTCTCGGAACCGCGGGAATCTCCACCTCGCCCGGTATGCCTTCGGTCGGTACTCCGAATCCGATGTCGGTGGTAGGGGCGCAGACGGAGGAGGGTTCGGTGCTTAATGTTAATCTGCTCGAGATCACGGCCGTCCGATGCCTCGTGATATTCCCCCGCCTCGACTCGACCGTCTACTTGGACGGCGGCGGCGGCGACGAACGCGCCAAGGTGAACGCGCGCACAAAGTGTGTGCCCCTCCCCCCTCACCGCCGTCCGTCGCGCGTTCGATCACTTCCATATTTCATTTTGGGTTTTTGTTTTTTTTTCTATTCTTTTCTAGTGCACGCCCACCGATCGTAATAATAGTAGTTACGAGAGATAATAGTTTTTTCCATACCGATATATTTAAAAAAAATGTATAATATGTAAGTACCCATAGATCGGTTGGTTGGTACTCGTATCCGTTTAAAATTTAAAAAAAATCATTCCAAAAATGACGCAAATATACACAAAACAACACCTATGTTATGTATTACGAGTATGCATATCTCATGTGTGTATACACAATAGTAGGCGTAGGTTGAAAAATGGTATATTCTGTACGGGCTGCAGGGAAGACTATTACGTAAATACGGCCTAACCTATGGCCTTTAATTATTGCCGTGATCCCGGTCACCAAATCCCGCGTCCGCCACGGAAAACGCGATTCGACGATTTTCGTTTTTGTTTCGTAATGCCGGTTATCCGGTAAATTGTTTAGGTACCAATCGTATAATTATTACTTGTGAATAATATATTTTCACTGCGCAGACACGCACTTTCGGAAATGATTATTTCGTTAATACTAAAACACATTTGATCTGTACCTATCTATAGACTCAGCAGTAGTCGGACTAATATTTTCAGTTCGTTTATGTTTATATAATATAAGGTATTTACCTATGTTTTCAATTTCGCTTTCCGCTATACAAATATTAATAATAATGGTTGTCCAAAAAGCTAGTTCGAAATTTTTTGTTCTTACTATTATTATTATTATTATTATTACGACCGGTTTATGTAATTGTTTTCGGATAAGTGCATATTTAAAAAAAAAATTGTATTATCAGAATGAAACAACGTTAAATATAATAAACTCCTGAAAATCATGTTCTATAAAAATGTTGTTACGTCATAACTTTATTGTTAGTACGTCATTTTATATTATAATTAAAAGTATCCATCGCGTAATCATTTAATCCATATACTCCCCAATGTTGTTTGAATACATAACATTTACATCTTATAACAACGAGTCGTTAAAATTATGAATGAACTCTAATTAAGTTATTGAATTCAATGCCTACGGTAGTAGGTATAATGGTATGTTATATTTTATTATTTATGTAATTGTATTTAACTCTGGCTGGATTGTACGAAAATAATAAAATAACTCGATTCCCTTAGAGTACCTGTTGGTAAAGATAGTATTTATTTATAAATTATAACTATAAAACACGGTTAGACTTGAATTACTTTAAATGTCAATTTCACTAAAAACACTAAGGTTAATTGGAAGTAATATCTTTATATAAACCTATTCTTACTTGTTACGTATTTGCTAAGGACCAAATTTCGTGCACTTTCCAATCATAAAATTATTATATTAACAAATTTATAAAGTATTAATAAATACGTTAAAAAATAATATAGATGAATTTTACTTTTTTTTTAAATAACCCAGTCACAAATATATTATATAATTATTATGATTTGTATGAGTAAATCTATTGATAATTTTTAAATGCTCATAACTTTCTTCAAAATTAAAATATCAAAAAAGCCTACTTGCAGAGGTAGATAATATATTCTTACCTTTGATGTTAGAAATATTTTGAAACACAAACAGCATTTATAGCTTTAATGAACAATGCATATTATTCCTATATGTTTTGAGTTTATTTGGAATGAGCTATAGTTAAGCCTTCTTTTTTCAAAGTACAAAATGTTATGTCTGGAAGCGGTGAGTTTAGTTTTTAGAAATAATAAATAATTTTGTTTTCTATTTTGCTTTCACTAAGCGCAAGATTAAAATAAAAATATTTTTGTGTGTCGTAAAAATTTGGCAAGCGTGCCATGGGTTTGCCACCCTTGCTTTGTAAGATATTTTAGGAACGTTACTAACACAATTTTCGTTCAGATACCTACTCTTTTTGTCTTATTATTTAAAACTTCAAAGTATTCAAGTGGACGCATTTTTAAAAACTTATATAATTTACAATATTAATTGTATTAATGATTATAAGGTATATTTAAAAATGGAAAATTCACAACTATATTAATTTTTAGTGTATTTCAAAAATAATTGTAGAGGATTAAATTTTATATTTTAATTTATAGATCATCAAATTATAGGTACTACCTACTTTTAAGCTTAAAAATCAAATGACCAAACTACATCGTATGCAATTGTATTTAAATTGAACGTATTTGTTTGTTGGATTGAACTATGGCGATTGAAATAGAGTTGTACAGAGATAAATTTATAAAATATTATTTACCAAAGGGATTTTTGAATTTTTCGAATTATTTTATCCGTCATAATGCATACGCGTACTAAATGTGGCTTATATTTAAAATTGAAATTTAACAATAAATAATTAGTTTAATCGTTTGTTTGCAGTTAAACACTAATAAAATATTGGTATTCTGGGTAATCCTGTAATTTTAAACAAAACTTTAATTTCATAAATGTAAAAAATTGTTTATTTAAGTCGTTTTATATAAATCACTAGATATATCCTTTTTTAAATAAACAAGCCGAGTACGATTATTAAAAATACAATTTATATTTTATTTCAAATATTTGTTTCAGAGTTGTTGAAAGGGCTAACATTTTTTAATGCGTTTATATTAATAATCTTGTTTAAAATCCCACGTTGAATTATACTTATTATGCATATATATCGATTAATTTCGGGTTTCGTTTTTACGAGTTTTGTCCAATATTATGCATTGAATTTGCAGAGACGACCACTAATCTCAAAAATTCGTGAGTGCCCGCCACCCATTCCAAATCAATTTTAATCTAGTTTTTCACACTCTTAAAACTTGTTTCGGTATATTACCCTCGAGGCTTGGTCCACCCAGAGATATAATACCTATTCATATGCGAACGGCCGCTGTGGAGGTTATGATTTTCATATGGCTAATACGACCAACGAGTTATACCTATGGTAGGTATTTTTTAAATTTAAAATATTGTTCTCATGACTATAATATTCATTCTATATACCTATCAGTTAAAATATACACATTATGTAAGTATACAAAATGAGATGAGTTTTTGTGACTGAACGTTCGCTGTGGTCGTGGACAGGTGCTTTGACTTTTAGCCACCGTTTTTAAAATGTCAGGACGTGCGCACGCGTCACGCCTTTATGCTTTTATGCGCTGCAGCTTTACGCGTGAAAAAGTTTTATACTTTATTTAAATATTGTTTTTTTACATGAAATACGATTTTGAATTTTAATAATTTGTTACTTTAACGAACGGCGGGCGGTCAATGTTAGTGGTCGGTTGACGAAGGAATCCGATTTTCGATTTCCCGGGCATTTTCCTCCACCACGCTTTATTATTATTATATTATTATCACGGAGATTGCGGGCAAACGGTGCGGAGGCAATAACTCACACGATCCCGGCGGAGAGGTAAGGGGGAAGAGATAGAGGGTTTTAAATCAAAAATAGCGGTGCACCCGGAAAACTCGCTTATATAATAATAACGGCCGTATATTATTTTGATATTTTTCGATTAAAAATTTCAAACACGGCGGCGATGGCGGTAAATCAGCGGAAAGCCCGCCAAAAACCGGTTGACAGGAATGCGGGATAGCCGCCGTCGTGCATAGGTCATGGATTTTAATAAAATCGTGGTCGAGGCGGTTGTTGTCACATGTGTGGTAGCCGCTTATTATACGGTTATCTCTAGAGAACGCACGCACATACAATAGTGTGCGGCTCAATATAATAGGTATTATTTAATAGTATATTATAATATTATAGTTTGTGTACCTAATATAATCACCGTGTGTGTAGAATTACGTTCATCGTTTCGGCGGTCAGTGATGTGTCGATGTTCTCCGTTCTCTTTCTCGTCCACGTACGGTGGCGGGTTCGTAATTTTCGTGGAGGGGGGGGGCAGAAATATGCGTGGAAAATGGGTTATTTTCGATCCTATTTCGGTCGAGCATATAATGACGGCAATCCGGTACCTACGCCGCGTGTGCTCGTAGACGGATTGTGATAATACGATTTTTTTTTTTTTATATTCCGTTTCATTTCAATCGTGTGTATATATATATTTTTTTTATTCATATACGAACCGTGCGACCGACCGCGCGCGCGCGCCTCCCCACACTCTTGGAATGAATGGTGGTGGCTGCCGTGTAACGAATGTGGCGGTGGCGGCGGTGCGACGTGCCTTGACCAGTCGTCGTCGTCGTTGTCTTCCACGCATAAAGACCGGTTCCCGGGCCCGGCGCAGTCAAGGTGAACCGGTCAATAGCCCCGGCTTGGAGGTCCTTGACTCTCCTCCGCGCGGCGGCGGTGGTGATGGCGGCGGGGTCGTTCCAGAGAGAATATAATCACTTTCTTCAACAACATAGAAAAAAAATATATATTAAAAATAAGACGCCGTCGTTTTTATTATTATTTTTTTTTATCCTCCCCACCGCACACCACTACTTCCTGACTCCCCCGATGGAAGTATGCGTGCCTTGCGCGGTGACTCATACAAGAAACGCGCGCTTTTAAAACACTATCGTACAAACCTTTATCGTATACGAGAGTTTCGTTTTTTCGATCGTCGGTATGTGTGTCGGTTGATGATATAACCCATCACGACCATCACTCGCCGCCCTAGATCGCGATGGTCGCGGGTGTGAATCTTTTCCGACCCGGCGGCGTACGTAAGGGGGTGGTGATGGTTACTGGCGGTTATACCTGCCTGCTGCAACAGTACACATAGCTAGGACGAAGGACTCGCCTCAGTCGTGTTATGAGCCCCGATTATTATTATTATTATTATTATTATTATATCATTTAGCATTATAGTATTATTACCATTACCATAACAATTTGTAAATGTGGGGAAAGAACGCTGACTCGACATGAGACGTACGTACAATGTAAGACCGTCCCGTACGGGCGAGTCAGTCGATGTATGTCTGCGTCAGTTAACGATAGTGTGTAGTAATTTTTGTCTTAATAAATAATTTTATTTATATAATTAAACCTATCAGTGCATTATCACATCTTATCTTCCTTTTCAAAAGACTTCCGAATTGACGAACTCAACGATACCTGGTTTCGGCGGATCAACCCGGTGAGACCATAACAGTCGTATAGTCACTATAACGTCGTTAACGTCTTCACGGAATCGTGATCTCCTCGCTCGTATACTCGCACATATTATTATTATTATTATTATTGTTGTTGTTGTTGTAGTTTCACGGTGGCTCCCCTTCCACCCACTCCTGACCCTACGATTTTAGTTGCTGTCTACGACGACGTACCCACAACTGGCGTATCTATAGTATTATTATAATATTATACCTACGTGCGCGTCTGCGTGTAATTTTTTTTTCTTCTTTCCCATCCATACTATGCTCCTTGTATTACTCCGCTCGCGCAGGACAAAGAACTTCCAAGTCACGGATTCCTGACCGGGCACCGGTCCGTGACTGCCGCTGCTGCCTCGACGGCGACGACGACGACCGTCGACTCTTCGCATTTCCCTCCCGTCCCCCTCTTGTCACGTTATTATTATTATTATTATTATTATTATTGCTACTATTGTTATTATTGTTGTCATTGTCCACAATTAAACGTAACCAGACGTGTGATAATACGAGTCCGTCGCCACCGCTCGCGAGAATGCGTTTGTCGGACGTTATCTCAGTTGCTTATCGCTCGTAGGATTTTCGATAATTCTCGGACAGTCGTCGTCGCCTTTCGGAATTCGTCGGCGATTTTACTCGTTATGATTACCTATAAAGTATACAATATGATTTTCGAATAATCGAGCTAAAAGTTTTTAATTTTATTCCTGAGACATTCGAACGTCTCGACCATATTATGCAAAGCATGCTATACGCATTCGTTGCCTCTGTCTTCTCACACCATCATTACATACTAAATAGGTAGTAAATATTAAATACGATTTTGTTGTTTCTGGTATTAAAGTAAATTATTTACCCTTTATCGATATAAAAATCGATAACATCCGGCAAGCCGCCCCTATCATCGTTTTTTAAAAAAAATATTCTAATTTTAAAGGTATTTCGTTTGCGACGGATCCGTCAACCATTGTTGTCTGTACATAAAATATTTATACTTTTATTTTTAAATTAATTGTCTGAATATAATCATTATGATTATTATCTTTCTTAAGCTGTATGTTGTGTTTCAAATCGCGACTTAAGCACAGTAATTATTATTACATGTAGGCACCTACTATGTCCCATTCATCGATATTATGTTTTATTTTTTGATTACCTAATGATTGTATCAACGGCAGACTGTAGCAGTAGTAGATATTTGACTGTAAAAGTAAAATATCTCAACGGTTTTTTTTATTTAAGATAATGTTGTTTCCACTTTCACGTGGCATTGTGCTCTTGCGTGTTTCTTGCGTTTTAATCAATTTTATGTGTTTTTATTTAACACGAAAATACTTATCTTTTTTATTTTATATTACTATTATGTGTTCTTTTTATATATCAATGTAAATAGTAATATCAATTTACATGAACAACGGCTCTAAGAACGTAAGACAACCATTGAACGTGGATTTATACGTGTGTTCCTGCAGTGAGTCCCATAAAAAGCGCCTAACGATGTTTTATGGGTGTTGAAAAAAAAACTCGTAACGCTACGGTATATTAAGTATTCCTGTACAGTTTGTGATGGCATATATACACCTATTCAAATCAAATTTTATATTAATACTTATCGAATAACTAATAAATATAAATCGCATCTGAGGTATTTTACAGCGAGAATATAACGAGCCGCTTGTACATATGTATACTGTGTTCGCGTACTTACTCCACATTGCACACCTATGCCAAACCCAGCTTCACGTGTTTTCGGTAATTTAACCGTATATCGTATAAATGCCATTGATTCGAATCTTATACTTTATAATCCTTCGTGTGACCGGGTCGCCCAACCGTTTTCCCGGCCGTAAAATACAAACTTTACTTTTGCCGCGGCTTAGCTCGTTCATGTATGTAGTTCAATCTCAGTCGACATCTATTAAATAATGTGTAGAGTGAATGAGTCTACGTATGTATGTGTGTATGTAATGTATGTATGTATGTATATATGTATGTATGTATGTATGTATGTATGCATGTATATTGTATATATATAAAATTGTATATATATATATGTGATAGTGGGATGTGACAATACGAGAAAGTGCTACCACCGCGACGATGGTGATGGCGATAGGGTTGGATTTAACATGAATATGTTATTGTGTGCCCTTGTGCCCGACTCATCTGCAGGTCGCTTACACCGATTTGGATATAGTGCGTGCGGAGTGGAATGGTTGGTGGGAGTCGTGTAGGTGCGGGGTGGAAGAGCGCGTTAAATTAATGAACCCCGCCATCGCCTCAGCCACCTCCGACAACGACGATGACGACGGCGGTGTTGGCGAGAGAGGGGTGGGCAAGTCGTGTGGGGATAATGGCGCTGTCACTCGGCCGTATCATTAGACACGTCGCGCGACGTCAATGCGACGTATAAATTATATATATATATACAATATAAGTACATGTATACACATATACACGCCGCAGACGTGCATTGAACTCCCCCTGTGCTGTGGTGGTTGGCTGGGTAGGTTTGTTGTAGGGGTGGGCGAGGGTGGTAGCTTGAGTTCTATAGAGCAGCAGCAGCAGCAGCAGCAATAGCGATAACCTCTATATATAATAATAGCATTGTTGCACTGTGTGTTGAAATCAGAAAGTTAAAATACGTTGTCCTGCAATGAAGTCGCGGCCGGCGACTGGGTAATAATAATAAAAAAAAAACCTTTTTTGTTTGTTAGTGGGTATCTATATTAAATATATATTGTATACATATATACGTATTTATACATAATTATAATACGCATACGCATATACACTTGCGCGTGAGTTCCTAGGTACCATCAATAACCTCTGCACGGCATTCGTATTTATGTATGTATATATATTATATTTACGTTGGGGGGTCACCGGTGCCATCGGCCTTCCGGGCTTAGAGTAGGGCCGTTAAGGTATCTCGCATCACCTGAGACCTCCGTGTTCAGCGATTTATATCCCTTACGAACGGCCCCGCCGGTGATCGTAGACCTCCGCGATGGTAGAGTGGGGGGGGAGGTATCGGTGGGGTACCGCTTGTTTATTACCACCCTGACCGCCCCGACGTTTCCATAATAATAACAATAATTATTATTCATTGGTTCGGCTGCGGTCAGTTTTTTATACGACCTCCCCTGCTATATCCAACTCTCCGCTGTCACTCTCCCCCTTACCCCGCCCTCTCTTTGCTGCAGTCTCTCCTCTCTCGGCGTGCGCGTTATACGACCCTCTATACACGTTTTTAAAGTGCGTGCGTATATGTTTTATATTATGTACATATAATTTCCCTCTCTGCCCTAAAAAAAAAATATATATATAAATTCGATACGTTTCTTTTCGTATATAATCTAAAAGATGAAATATCTTTTTCGATACGTTACGATGTAATGTAATTTTGTTACCGAGTAAAGAAGAGAATGTGATCTAAGAAAAACACCTCCATATGCCCCCTTTCGAGCTATATATACGTATACCCTCTAAAATTTTGATGTTTGAACAAAAAGAGTATATATATATATTATACTCACCCGGCGCACACAAAGGTATTCTCTTGCGATTCTTTGCTTCCACGCCTGTCCAGCTGATGATTTAAATGTATTAATAATAATTCAAGCTACAACCTTGTTACCTAACTAGTTATTTGGTCATCTCCGTCCCTGCTTAAACTGTGCGTCTCGTTGTTTCTCATCGTAAAATTGTTGCTCGGCATAAATATTAGAAGAAAAAAAAAATTGGAGGTAAGTGAATCGCGGAGTGATGAAAAGTATGTGTACCCTGTGATTTTCCGGGTCATTGACGAGACGACGGGGTTCCTTGAAATATATATTATATATTTATGATATTTTTTAGTATCTATGTAAATATATATCGGTATGATCGGGAAAAGGATTCCGAAAAATGGACAATGGACTTAATAATCCGCTTTCGCGCGTCCGTCACCGCCGCACGTCGAATCACCTCCAATATGTACCGCCTGCACCACACCACAACCGTACCGCTCACCTTATTTATATATACTCAGCTCGCCCTATTAAACACGTTTCACGTCTGTGCGTCCGTACACGGGCAATCAGCGTTAATGACTTGTTGATCCTCGTCGACGGTGCCAATGCGCTGCTTATTACTGTATATTACATAACCGTGTTTTTGTTGGCGTACGTGTTCGCGCTCTGCCGCTCGCAGCACCGGAAGAAACGTCGGAAATCTTATGGAAGGGTTATTCAGTTTGAATTCGACCGGAAACGCCGCTACTCGTGGCTTGTGGGCGGGTGGCGATGGAGCGTACACGGGGGTACAGAGCGGTTACCTTCGGGCGGAGGTAAGGTTGGCGCGAGGAGATTTTGCCGTCGAAGACGTTTTGTAAAATGCAATATATATATGTACACGTGTAAACGAATTTACGTGATACATATGTGTGTGGGAATACCACGTCTGTCGCGCGCACTTTTGTCGAATCCCTAAAGGACACGAGGTACCCGAGAATTAGTGTTTTTATATGCGCGCGTACGACCCGCGTTTCCAGTGGAGTGTGGCGCAGTTGCCCAACTGTGATAAAATATCGACTAATCGTTAAAAAGTTTAAACGTTAAAAACTTTTGAACTTGGTTTAAAGCAGAAAAATTACTTTATTTTATCCTCGCCGTCGAGCATTTGTGTATTTTTAACAATCGAAACTATCGTTATACCGTTGAGGTTGTGTCGCCGCTGTTGTTTTGTATATTATGGGTAGGTACCTGTGTTTCGCGTTTTATTATAATTTGTCGTCGGAACGATATTGTAATATTTTACTCGGCGTTCGTTTAGTGCGCAATAATAAAAAATAAAAAAATACGTCATTGTACGCCGCGCGTTCAATTTTTCCAGCTCGGGTTTTTTTGTAGCTTTTTTTTTATCGTCGTGTACGGCCATATGCATAATTAATAATATTATTATTATATCTCGTGTCGGTGGGTATATCACGCGCGCGCGCGCGCACGGTCGCTTAAATAGTAGCGCTAATCATCAAACTCGCGTGCAGCGTTCCACCAAAGTTTCTCGGCCATCAATTTTAGCGTTAGATTCAATTCAAATGTAATTATGTACGCCTTGCCCGAGTTGTATAATAGTTAAGTCAAACAGCCGAGTTATATTAACTCGATAAACCGAATGCTATATGTGCGTACGCGGAGATACACAGCGCTGCGCTAATACGTGGCGAGATTTAACGGCTATATAGGCTGTATAATAATCTAATTTACCATGTGTTATTCCGTCCGTCGGATGCGTTCGCGAGGTTGTAGTAAATATAGTGTACATATATATATATGTTGATAAATACGCTTCGTTTATATAAGTTCGTTCGAAATTACTGTTATTATATTAATAGGCAAGTATAGTCTATACTTGCGCATTTGCGTACTGTATTGTTGAAATTAAGGTGAGAAAAATATTTAATATTTGTAAGTCGTTATAGCAAACATATTTATAGACTTCACGTTTTGGTCATTTTTATGATTAAATTCAATCACTTGGGCTATTTTTCACTAGCTCCAATCGCTTCCAGCCCCAATTTTATACCTATGCATACACCTCGGCATCTTAAAACGTATAAATATTAACAATTAATTTAACAAAAACCCATCAGATTTTGAGTTTTGTCGAGGGGTGGGTGGGCAAAATTGTGTCTTGCTACACCTGAAAAATATGTCATGGGCGCCACGACTGTTGCATTCTTCTGCGCGTTTTTATCGTATTTTCTTAGCGAAGACATAATGATAATATATCGACGTGCTGACATAAATCGCACACACTAAAATATAGCCAGAGTTGATAGTGTTGCGACACGCCCGCAACTTATTAACCATACGCGATATTGCAGCCGTTGCAGCTCTCCTCTTGCCACCAACTCGCGTCGAGTATATAATAGATAGTAATATTGTGTATAGTAATCACATTTATATAACGTCGTCGAAAGCCACTCTGGAGCTTTTTAAAGCAGCCCTTGCACGACACAGCGCGTATACAACAGGCACACAGCTGCTGCATCGAACACACCTAACTGACGTGAAAATAACATCGTATCCAGTTTCTATATTATATAATAATACTTAGTATCGTACTTTGCGCCAATCATCCCTTCGATTAAATATATATAATACAATATTATAAGCGCGATGCTCTAGTATATGGGAGGTAGGTACCTATACCTATTATATATTTACATATATTAAAGTCGATATCGGTTTTGAAACAGTTAAATGAATACAATGTTTTTGATTTGTACACACAATAATAATGTTGTGTGAGGATAATACGAAACCGCACTCAGTACGTCATATACATCTTATAACTAGGTATATAATATAACCACTGCATACGTTTACGTATAACCACCGTATAATATTATGTATGATGGCGTTATAATTAACTGTTCAAAACGTGGCGGCTACAACGAGTGTAATATATATATATATATATGTAATATTATGTATCTATATACTATAGGATCATTCTTTTAACAAAAAATACTTTTTAAATTATTTCCAAAACCATTGATGGTTTTTAAGTAGGTATATTTTTTTTTACACATCTTAAGTCATTATAAAACAAACATTTTAAATGCAAAACTATATGATTTTTACTATTTTTTATCGTACTATAGATTTTTAAGTTTTTACTTTCTAAAATTACAGCTTCGTGTTTATTATTAATTTCAAATTCCGAAGTAGAATACTTATTTACTATGTGCATTTCGATGTAGGTACAAAAGATGAATATTAAACGAGTACAGTTTAGTAGTTATGAGTGTTTACAATTTTGATTAACGGAGTCGAGTGGCACTGGGGTACCCTGCAAAATGTTGTTCTACTATTCCAAAATAATGAGTGTCTAATACGTTAAAATAATCACCCGGTATATTATATTATAGTTGTAATACGTAGGTTGTTTAGGATTTTTTTTGTGCTTCGCGAGTTTTTATTGTTTTTTTTCTCGCGAGATTTTTCAATTCACAACTTTTTACATAATATAATCGACCGATTGTAGTAGTATGACTACAGTAGTACTCGACAGCTGACGAGGTCCTTTTTCTTCCTCTTTTTCTTTTTCACAATACCGAGTAAACACGGTCAATCAGACGGATGTCCCATTATAAATACAAAAATGTCGTGTTGTGCGCCGAGTCCGTTTTTTCTTCAGGAATATTGATAATAATATGTTATTTAATCTCGTTTAAAGGCGCGTATGTCTAGAAAAAGCTTTTGTTGTATATTATACCGTCCTCGCAGTAAAAGTTTAAAATCTATATATATATACGATTGTTATCGGTGTGCATTATATACCATATGTTAATTATGTACACTTTTTTCCGTCGGAGTATTTAGTGTCCATTAATATTTAATATTATATTATAAGTATACCTGTATTCGTTCAAAATTCAGACCTTTTTAGTCGTCATTTTTTCTCAAATTAATATAAAACGATATAATATAAAGTTTGTTTCGCGGGCATGACGATGATGAGGGAAATAAAAAAAAAATATCATAATCGTAATAGCATTTTCCGCCTAATTCGTGCATAATCGCGTTTCGCCGAGAAAAAATACGCGCTTTAGCTCGTATACTTCGCACAGAGTTATGCCAAAGCGAGGGATGCGTCGAAAGGGATTCTGATGTAATTGCTAGGGGAGCCGGCGTGTAGATCGCCGTAGCAAATTCTATGTGTATATATATATAATATATTTGTGTTTGTACAATTTTATATATTATTTTTACCCGCCCGTAGTCCGCGGATGACGAGAGATGTTCCGCCTCAAAAGGATTTCTGGAGGGAACAAAAAGACGGCGGCGTTCAAAGAAACGTTGTTTTATGTACGTTTCCCCGTTCGACGTAAACCAATTAATAAGCGCATAAAAAGTATCGCCGACGTGTTTTCGTTTTATTATGTACAACAGCACAAACGTTCTTTCACAAATCAAATACAATCATCCTAGTCTCTTTGTATATATATATATATATATATAAATATATTATTTTTTTTTGTTACTCTTACTTTAAATTCTGCGTATTTTCCCTTCGTCCCTTCGTCCGATCAGTTTTTGGATTTTCTCTTGCGCAGTGGCTCTCGTCCAGGCTATGTAAACGCGATGTAATGTGTGCGAAAAGCTCTATGCAGGCTATCTCACGGCGTGTCAAACCTCTGATATAGGTACGTAGCACCCGTACGTAGGTCTGTGTTGTTTTTGAGTTTTTTGACATCAAGATTGTTTAATGATTTTGATTTCAGTTGTATAATTACCGGTTTTAAGACATTTTGGTTTCCATTCGAGGGTATTTGCCCCCAAAATTAACTTTTATACTACACCAATTTCCCCAAACTACCTAGAGTAAAATGCACCAGTTGCTCCATCATTATATTACAAACACGACCACAATACCACTGCACCTGGGGCGTAAAATAGGGGAGGTAAATGTGTGACAGCACGACGACGTTGTAGACGCGACTATATATTATATAATAGTAAGTATTAGTATTAAATAATGAAAATAAAAAAAATTGCATATAATAAAAGAATAAATACCTACAATATTTTTAATGATAATAAAAAGTTGCACGCACTGTAATTTGTCAAAAAATATTTCGTGCCCGATGCAGCAAACGTTGTATTGCCTGTAGTGAATTTTTAAGAAAAAAACGTTGACGGCACCTCATCAAAACAAAAGCCATTTGTATAGGAGCACCAACCGAACCTTATATTTAATTATGTATGGCTTCGATAGTTTCGATGATACTGATCATAGATCACCGGAACAGTTTACCTACTATAACAATAACGCACAATAATAATTGATGTACAGATTGATATAGAATTACTGCGGGAAAAAATGACGAAAAGAAACGTTAACTATATGCACTTGAATGACAATTTAAATACGTCGCGCTCGTGCTCGAGTGTGGGTGCGTACGGGTGTGATGTGACAATTCTTTTTATAGTCGTTTGTGTGCGTTATTTGTCTAGTTTTATGGTTAAACGACGAGGCACAAAGAGCGCTCATATATATACATATGCGCACGCGGTTAGCATCCTCCCCTGTGATTTGGCATTACTATTACGCGGTGCCACGGAAAAACGGTTACATCCGGCTTTATGATGGCGTACTTATATACATATATGTATACGTATATATATATATATATGCGAGAGCGTGCGTGGTGCGGCGTAGGAGAGCGTGGTGGAAAATAAAATAAATTTGCCGGCGATTTGTTTCCTCTTTTCCTTCTTCCCTCCTCCGCCGACGAGACCCACGGTCCCCGCACGATTTGTATATTACGTAACTTCTATAAATGTTTTTATATATATGTATGTATGTACGCATATTTATTTACAGATGTGTGTGTGTGTGCGTAAATGCGCGTGTTTACATATTTCTCTTGTGCGTATTTTATTTTCAGCGGGGGTTCCTGGTATACGTGTCGCACGCTTATTATATTATTATTGTGTATACGTCGCCTTTCGTGATAACTAATTTTGTGTTCTTCTCGCACCTACAACATAATATTTTGCGTGTAACACAATTTCTATAGCACGCTTGAACCCTGCGTTTGGTTTTAGTTTCGTATATACACCGAGCTGTAGCGACAGACTATTATTGTGGTGAAAGGGATGAATTTTACGGTCATATATGTGTTTGGGTGGGGTCGCGAAGGAAAAATTCTAGGACTGTTGCTGCGATGCTATAATATTACCCTGTAAAGAGTGACGTGCTTCATGCGTGTTCAAAAATGTATATGCATTACTATATATAGGTAGGTATAACATATGGTACCTATATACATATTAAATGTAACAATTGAAGTTTTCCACACGCAGTATACGTATGTCATTGATATAATATGATCGTGGTTTGTATGGAGTTGTAAACATAGGTTTACTTTTATAGTGTTAGTCTATGGAATCTATCTTGTCGTTGATCGTATATTAAAGTAACAATGAGACATATTTTCGTCAGAAGATTATATATACTATAATATGGACAGACACGAAACGACTGCAGGACGGCGTCGTACTCCACTATACATTGTAACGATTATATTATATTATATTATATATAACGGGTTATCGCTTTTACGGGTAAAAATCCTCTCAGTGTAGTTTCTTATTTTATTTTTATTATCATTTCGCTATCGCCCGAACGGGTAGGTAGTTAAATACATTATTCGAATCACTATTTAACCGATGACTCGCTTCGACGTGTACAGCCTCAGATTATTCTTGTAGAGTTTGCGTCTACCTAACCGATATGCAATGTATGTATTTTGCGTTTGTGTACTTTGTGCGTTTTTGAGATGGTTTGAGGGGGTAGGAAAATAAAAACGTAGCGACCCCCGACAGGTGTAATATGATTGATAGACCGCGGATTAAAATATATAATGGGATACTCGTGCCGGCGCGTACGGAACGCGCATTCGATTTGACGAGGAAAATATTCACTTTTCAAAATACGTTCATGTATTATTCAAAAGCATAAAAAAACGCGTCTAACGTAAATGTTGCTGCTGAATGTCTAACGCCACGCAGGAATATACACGGTATTGTTTTACAAAAAAAAAAAGAAAAGAAACTTACGCGAACACCCACACATACATGCGCACTTGAAGAAAAGGAGTGAGGGGGTAGCGCATATACACACCCCCGTGAAATGGTGTACAAACAAAGGGCGGATAAAACGAGGCGAAAAGCACTTTGTGACTGGCTGTAAATAATAAATGCGCCGGATTTCCTGGATTATGCGTCGAATTTTCCGCGGAGGAAATTAGCTTTTACCAAATTCTGAATTTTTACTCCTTACGCGGCGGTCGGGGGGCACCCAAGCAGTGCCGAACCCCTTTGGTGTTTTCGCAAAATCGTGCACGACACTGGAAGAATAACGTCGGGTGTATAAATATTTTCTTATTCCTCCTCCGCATAATAACATCGTAACATATTCATGATTATGATATATAGGTATACCTATATAGATATAGATATATCATGCTTGTGTGCGATGTATACTTTATCTGCACGCGATATCGATCAAAGTGTGTGTACGTTTAATACGCGCTTGAGTTTTTAATAAAATCACGTACGAACTCCGTAGAAATAATGGTTTACAGACGATATATGGACTAGATTAAATAGAAATTTGTAGGTGTATATAAATATATATACCTACAAATTCCCATATATTTATATATATAATATTGCAATACGCGTGATAAATGGTTCTCAGTAAATTTGATAATTTTTCAAACACTTCGGGTCAATAGGCATCATAGTTATTATATGCTAGACGACTAAAGCTAAAGCATTCTTATTTATTATATTATGCTCGAATCGTCACTACACAATAATAGTGTATCGATTATTTAATGATTTAACGCACCTCTAGAGATATTTAAAGTTTTTATACATTTCTCAAAACCCGTCTTAAATATAGTAAAAAATTATAAAATGTACAAATCATTTTAGATGTTTCTAAATAAAAACACTTTC
Organism: Neotoxoptera formosana; assembly: GCA_022818045.1. Lineage (NCBI taxonomy): Eukaryota > Metazoa > Arthropoda > Insecta > Hemiptera > Aphididae > Neotoxoptera > Neotoxoptera formosana. The sequence continues at coordinate 9,503,651 of CM040633.1, read as the reverse complement.
GTATCATACATTTGTCTTTATTTTGAATCAATAAAGTGGCCGTCACATACATTTTGAATTGCCCTGTATTTCATATATAGGTATGACATATTATGTTGACTGAAGCAAGACTATATGATCTCTATAAAATATACGATGTGCGATGGTTTTACAGTATAATATACTTGTTGACAAAACCCAAGTCAAAATCGAACAAGCGCTGATCGTTTTGTTTTGTGTTGCTTTTTAAAAACCATTGTTTTTAGTTGACATAATGTATATACATATATATATATTATATAAATGTATATGTTGATACATTTTTCAGGATTCTTTTCGTTCTGAGCCTTAACGAATCGCTAGACGGTGTTTGGACTGTCATACGACCATTATTTTTCAGTAGTCCTGTTGTTGCTTTGACCGGTGTGTAATATATTTTTATAGATTTTTGTCGAAATCCAACTGGATTCGGACGACTAGAACCTCCCCACGGGGACATGGATCAGACCACCGTCCCCTTATTTACTTTTTGGCGTCGAGACACGTTTTTTTTTTTTTTTTTTTTTTACCTCAGTGTCGTTCGTTCGACATTTATTTTTTTTCCACGCCTCGTTTTGCCGAAACGACGAAAATCAATTTCAGGTTTGTGTGCCGTCGGGGAATAGAACGAATATGCCACCCGTGCCTCACCGGCCGATTTATCACTGTATACCGATTTACTATAAAAGAAGTTTTATATATATATTGTACTCTTTGACGATGAACATACGACAAAGCCGATGGATTTTTTTTTTATTTATTTATTTACTTATTTATTTATATTTATTTTGCCCAGAGTCCGGTGTGTATATATATGGATATAAATATTATTATTATACTCGTATATGAGGCAAAAGGGAATTAGGTTTCCATATGTCTTTGACATATTATGGTTTCGTCTATGGTCTTACCGCGTACACACTCATCGTTAATAAAAAAAAAAAAAAAAAAATGAAAATAAATAACGAGGGTTTTTATCTTCCAAGACTGGCTGGCTCTGCCGGGAATCGGCTTAACCGTTTCTGCCTTCGTCTGGTCTTTGGCCAGGGTAATCGCAAAGACGGATCGAACAATTTTTTCGAACAAAGCACTCGAACTCTGCCCCTTATTTATATATATATATATTTATGCGAATAATGTCGTATATGTCTTTAATATTATACCGATCCGTTTGCAAAGTCTGCAAAGTCTTCGGACGGCGCTCCGTATAGGCAATTCAATGGCATAGCCGTCTTTGATCCAAATACCTCCTATATTATATTATTATTATCATTATATACTTCGCACAGGATGGCCGGCGGTCGTTCACTCTGAATAGATCATCCCCGCTGATACGACGTAATTTCGGTTTGTGTTATTTCCTCCGATATAATATACGAAACTGTTGCAATACCACCAGGAAACGTGACTTTAACTATTTATTATAATATTACACGCGACCTCTTCTCCGACTTTATGTATAAAATTACTTTACAGGAACGCGGCGCATAAATGTACTACCTCATTCGTATGATATAGACTATAATAAGGTACTACCATCTTGGAAAATAACATGTATGTCTTAAAATTGTTGTCGTATCGATTGGTTTAAAACCGTTAAAGGTATATTTGCGCAAGGATACGATATTTCCGGCCACCGCTCTGTTATAATACAGTTTAGACAATCATACGTAAATATATAATCTTATGTATCAATAGCTTTGGTATACTTGCGAATATGTTTTTCCCGCTCGATGGGTTTAATATTTAACGGCCGATATCACTTCCCCGCTCAGTCTTCTTCCGCACGACAAGATGCAATGAGTATATTCGGATATAAGTTTATAACTTTCGAATATAAAAAAAACGATATCCACAAAACAATAAAGTCGCCATTACAATTGTTTCGCCTAAATACGTTTATATGCTGGGTCGTTGGTGTATCAATATAATTATGTATACGAGCTTATCTAAAATCATAATGAGATAATATAGTATTATACCTATATGTGTGTTGTTTCAAGAAAATCACTTTCGGTGAGTGTGCTTACACGTAGAAGAGAATATGAAATCAAAAATCGGTTCGCCGCCTACTTATATACTCTCCAAGACATATGTACCGTTCAGTGTGAAAATTGGTGTACAATTATATTATACGACTGTAGTTATTGCTTCGTACAGAAAACAAAATCGCCTAAGGTCACACTTTTCTTGTATATTACAATAATAATGTATAACATTATTTATGGATATTTTGTTATTATATTGTCGTGGTGACGGCGGCGAATTATGTACGGACACTTGTTCGAATCAAGGTCTATCCGTCATCGGTTCATTATCACGGATCGCCGAGCATCTTTCCGATACCAATCTTTGTGCTCCGCTGAATCCGAAATCGGTGTGCGAGCGTGTCACGATCGCTGCGGCGTCGTCATTTATTATATTGTTGATATAAAGAAATCCAAAAAGAACCCAAAGCGTTCACACAAATCTTTTTTTTTTTTTTAACGCATTTGTTCGGAATGCAAATCGCAAACACGGGTTTGTATTAGTATTGTCTGACCGCATATTATATAAGAAGTTGGTAAATATAATAATTATGAATCGCACCGCACACAAAGTATATAATTATTGCACTTGTTGTAGAAGTAATAAAATACCATCGCGAAAGATTTTTCCTATTTCGTGTCGTAGATGAAATTATAATATATTTTATAAGACTTGATTATGCAACACAATATTATAATATTATATGTGCTGTATATTGTACCCGTTCTTCGATAGTGTTCTATAATGGTATTTAGTGTAGGTATAATCTTACATTTTTACGTTTTAATATTATTATTACACTCTTTATTTTTCGATTTTTCATACTGGTCATGTCAGATCCACAATTCGTGTTTTCAATTAACCTCTTCGCCTTGCCTACCGCTGGTCGTAAATATATAAACGGCGTGTGTCGCGAAGGGGAAAAAACTTTAACGTTTTTCAAGTTCTGTAGGGTACCAAAAAAAAAAAAAAAAATTAAAAATTAAAAAGGCCAGCATCCGGTGGCTGGATTTTGCTATATAAAGTGTATACTGTTATTTTATTTCCTCTCTGCTTCTCGCACGCTCGCACAAAGCCCTATTTAAAACTAATTACTCGTTCAAGAACTCTGTGTATAGCGCGTAGTCTGCCCCGGTAAACGACATTTGCATAATAATAATAATAATAATAATAAAAATAATAATAATGATTACAATAAAACGAAACGAAAAAAGTCTCCTGTACAATATCCGGTCGTATAAAACTATTTTTAATTTTTAGAGCCCGCCGGAGTGGTGTTGCGGCGCGGTCGGCGCGAAAAGCTGGGCTTAGTATTTGTTTTCGTCATCCTCTTTTACATATATTACAGTATAATACACATATATATAAATATATTTTATTTTTTTAACGTATTCCAGACGAGATTTTAATTGACTTGTTTGGACGGTTAAAAAACTATTATTTATTACGATTATTTATACCGTAATTCGGCTGTCGTCGGATTTAACAAAAATATCGCGCGTATATACACACACAACATCCAATCCCTCTTTTTATTTATTTATTTATTAATTTTTTTTTTTTTTTTTGATGGATTACGCTTTTTTTTAATTTTTACACTCTCCGCCCGGACGTTTGTATAATATATAATAATTGTAATAACCGGTCAAGTTTCAAAGTCGCTTTTGAGCGCTGCTGCAGGTGTGCAGTGTATAGAAGGTATTAAAAACGTTGCGACCGTCCGGTGTGCCGAGCGGCGGCGGCGGCGGCGGCGGCGGGGAAATGGCGTTTTACCCAATTATGCGTTTTAGTGTTCCCGAGTGCGTGGATGTAAAAATTTCAAGACCCGACTGATAATATTTATTTCACGAGGGTACGACAAAAAAACTCACACACGCGCATGGCCGCGTGTTAAGTATACATATATACCTATATATATATATATATATATATAGAGAGAAGGTAGAGAAGGTATACTGTTGTGGAAATTGATTCGTTTTTTTTTCACCGACTAACGAAATTATGAGCATATATAAAAAAAAAAACTGTATGTGACGTATAAAAATGTAGATATAGGAGTGCTGCAATTTTCCGTGGCACTCGCGTTTCGTGGACGACTGCTGTGAAATGCATAGTAATCAACGCGTAGAATAAAAAAATAAAAATAAAATTACGTATCTTATTCAATTATCGGGCTGTTCGATCGCGTTTGTCGCGGGAAACCGATTACCGATGATAACCGCGGTATCGTCACATCGCATCACTTGCAAGCGAACACGCGATTGCCATATACATATTATAATATTTTACAGCAATATATATATATATATAGGTGGTTCGTTTGGTTTTTTAACCGCTCAAACGCTGTGCGGCGGCGGAGAACCAAATGAGCTGTCCGCGCCACGTATTTGCGCTGCAAAAGCTCTTTTGACACTCGCCCAGCACAAATGCGTTACATTTTTTTTTTTTTTGTTACCATGTACTGACGATAGGTGGACGACACAAAGGTTACTATACATTACGCTGTATGCGTGTACACGCACACACACACACAATAAAACGCCGGCATATAGAAAATGAAAAAATTTTTTACTATACTGCGTAAACAAGCAATGTGCTCTTTTCGTACGTATATATAGATGTCGTATCGTATATTATGTCGGTGTTTGTGTGCACGGTATTGTATTTATACATACGTAACCACTTGTCCACCCCATACGCGACTATTTTTTTCAGTTTCTTTTAATGACGACTATATTGCGCTTCATTAGAACATTATAATATATATATATATATATATATATATATATATATTACTGCTGTGCGGACGGGTGAAGTGGTCGACTGCGAAAACGTCGTCAGCGCGACGGTTATAACGAACATTTCATGTTTTTATCTCCCTGCTGTCTATGATGTGTAGTTTTTATCCTTTCGTATTTTTCACAATCGTCTTTTTACGTTCTGTTCACAGCGCGGGTCCGACGAGATGGTCACATCACCTGGAGTCGAAGGAGGACCGGTGAGCAACGGAGACTCGATTGGAACCAATCACGTGGACAACAATAATGACGCGAAGAAGGTAAAAACAAAAATATATATTTTTATGAGTAAATAAATGTACTAGAATTCGTCCGGTGATCCTGAAATACATTTAAACAATAGTTTTCGTGTCGTATAAAAAAACTGGAATTAACAATAAACGAATTCGTGAATCGATAAATCGTTTAAATACAAATTAGATATGGTTTGGAGTCTCTATAATTTTTACGTATAGTTGTTGTGGTCATTTCCATAAATAAAAAAAATGCACAAATAATTTCGTTCTAAAAAGTTAATCTAGCTACATTATTTAACTATTATTTATTATCGAAACGATCTAAATTAAATATGAATTATTGTGTGTGCAATGAAGATTTGAGATGTGTTACATATTCATTTATGCGAATTGTACACACAAAACATAAAGGTTTTTATTTAAGAAATATGCAATTCAAGGGCAGTATCGCATATAAAAGCTAATTGTTTTTAAATATTACTCACCCTTAGCTCTAAAGTCTGAATCCACCAAACTATATATTATGTTGGTACATTTTTCGTTGCCCGATCTTAATTGGATCCGTAAAATATATTGTGTAAAATCGTATGTATATGTATGCATTGTGTATGTAATGTGTGAGTGTGTGTGTGTGTGTGTATGTATTGTAGAATTCCTATCGAAATTCCGTTCCCGTGTGACAATTCGCAGTTATTCTATTTTTATAAACTTTTCTCTGCAATTTTTTTACGATTATTGTTATTTGTTATTATTTTTTTTTATCAACATTTGACATTTGTGTGAACTCAAACCTCGATGGAAAACTCACTACGGATGATTGACAAATACGCCAGTAACTTTTTATGTAAATATATTTATATATATATATATATATATTAAAAAATCGTTGTTTCGCAAACAGAAAAGTTTTACGAAGACGCGTTGCCCCTATTTTATACGTTTAAGATAATATTGACTAAGAAAATCTCCTGTCAGGAATTGCGTTTGTGAAATGCAATTTTCGCAAAACCCCATTTCTTGTACATATTTGTTTAGGTTTTGTTGCATTTGAGGTAGATTCGGAGAATTCTCATTATAGATTCATATCTTACACCGAGAACCAGACGTTTTTTTAAAATGATATATTTTACAAGTGTTATTTTACGAGTATACGTTTTGCGCATCCACACAACAGTATATTATTATTTCCAATATTCCATCTACTGAGACTAATTATTTATGACCAATAATACATTTCTGTGAACTATGTCAGAATTTTCCGTACATTTTTCGATAACTGTTCACACAAGCGTTATAATATTATATTCAGCGTGTCACGAGTATATCGACTTGTTGACATCGGCCCTCCTCCGAGTTGTGGAAACTGAGACGAACAACCGATTGTCATGACAACCCGTATCGAAAACACAGGACGCAAAACATAATAATAATAATAATAATAGTAATAACAATCGAACACTTGTATGACACACTGGGAAGGAAAGGGGTGGTGTGTGGATATTTCCCTCACCTTTCGCCGTCAGTGGTCTTGAACTCGTCCAAACACACACACCCACTACACATTATATGCAGCGTACACAAGAGACGTCAGTGGCGGTACTATCGAAATAGGTGTCTGTCAATAGCTCGCGCCATATTTACACACAAAAAAAATGTATAGAGTGAGAGAGAGGAATTATGACTAACTAAGGAAGGGGCGTAGAACTAGTGCAGGGGAAAATCGAAAGAAAAACGTTCGAGACACGGTTAAGGTGTTGTAAATATAGCGTATATATAAATTATATATTATATACCCGGTACATAATATATATTATAGGTATAAAGTGAAAATTTTTAATAACATCGTTTTCCAGTCAGTGTTTAAAATATATTATTCTTCTTTATTAAATTTCCTACGCCGAGGCCATAATAATGTTTGAATGCGGTACCTATAGTATATATATACACGGCGGGCAGGGAGATAGCCGAGGTAGAGGGTGGACGTGACGTGCTTGCGTTCAAACCGAATTTGATGGTTGAACGCTTTCGGGCGTGGGGGTAGTTATATATACATATATATATACATACAAAAAGGAAAAGCTCGATATATACCTACCCGAGTGTCCCGTTTTGCTCGTTATACCGCGGGGCTCTGCGGCTGACTACGATTTTTCATTTTTAACAGGCGCGAAAAAAATTGCATACGAAATCCGAAATAATGTATATCTCCTCCACGCGACGGCAGCAGTGTTCGAGGGCCGCTCGCATTATTATTACGAGACGTGAAGGATTTATAAATTTATAATATTATATATTTCCAACGCTCCCTCCCTCCTACAACGATCCATATATAGCCGACCTTATTATACATCCCGCCGCCTATTATTCAGTATATATTGTATGTATAGTAGGTACATATTATATATTTATATACATGTGATATGTGTGGTGTATCATATAATATTATACATATATATATACGATGTGGTGGAATCGTGTCCGCTGCCGTTGCGGTTCTCATCAGGCGCGGGCACCTTTAATTCAATTTTGTGGTTGACGGTGCGCCGACGATGGTTGGCGAGAAATTCGTCCCGTTTAATATATATATTATTTGTACAGAGTTGGCGGTGAGGAACAATTAAAAAGAGAAAAGAACACGCAAAAAGTGGACAGTAATAATTATACGCTGCCCCGAGCTCCTAGGGGACGGGCTAAAAAGTGTTTGAAAAAAATCTTCCGCGGTGCCCTCCTCTACTCGTACTATGCATATATTTAAGTGTTTGTGTGTGTGTGTGTATAGTAGTAGTGGTAGTAATTTAGCCCGCGCGCTAAACGCTCCGGATAATTTGAAAGGAGTTCACAGTTGAATTATTAATTACACGGGGAGGAGCGCTGCACTTGTGTCTTGCGTTCGTGCGAGAAGCGATACGGTTTGAGTGGCGAACAGCAGCAAACGGCGGGGAATGGATAAGACGTAAAGTTTCGGCAGGCATTACGACTATACAGCAGGTCACTGCAAAGAGGAGTTTAAAAGCATTATGAAGATGATGATGATGATGATGATGATGGTAATACAACCGAGATAATTGGGAACGAGAGACAGACGGGTAACCCCTTCCCCTTGCCATCACTCCTTTTACCGAGGCGCAACGAAGAAGAATTTTACAGGCTAGTATGCATAAAATATGTATATATATATATATATATATATATATATATATGTTCGTCTAGTGTTTCTCTGTTAATTCTATCTCTCTGGGTACGATATTAATTCGCGTCTTACTTACATCAATTGATAAGACTTGTCGTAGTCCTGGCGCGTTTTTGTTTGCTTTGAGTCGCCTTGGAGAAAATCGCGAGCGTTTATAAAGTTAAATTTTAAAGCCCGTTTAGACGGAAACGATCCTGCTTCCGGCACCCGGCACACCGCAAGTCGACGTTCTGCTGAATCATATACGCGCAGTAGCCTTTAATTGTCTTATTTAAATTTAGCTAGAATTTTCAATAGTTTCCGTCCGCACGACACTGCTCCGAAAGTATAGTGCATTGCGTTTGTGTTTTAAAATTTTTTTTTACCAATATTATTTCTATTGTGGTAATCAAAAACACATCCAATGTTTTTCATTTTGTCAAAAAAGTTAATCTGAGTATTTAAAAAAAAATTGTAGTCGCGGAAATGTTTTCCTTACTAACGTGTAAATTAGGTAGTTCTTTATTTTCGTTTTTCAAACGAGCTCGCGTTGCCCGCATAATTAGTCCAGCCTCTTTATATTCTGTGTCTGTATTTAATGAAGAGCCCTGAAAACGTTTATTTTTTTTAAAATAAAAAAAACATCACATAATTATAAAATGTAACGCATAAAATATTATTTAAATACTCTGTAATTAAATTAAGGTTTTTCTTTCTGGGCCTTGCAGTATTCTGCAGTTCGTGTTTTTTAATATTATATAACATAACCATGTATATATATAGTATGTATAGTGTATATATATTACAAGTATAGTTGTATAATATTTACTTGCGCTTATGCGTTGAATATTACATTTAAGTAGTTCGTTTGTAAAACAGTCGAATATCTAATTATAATTCCATAATTACAGTAATCGTCGTTATTAATTATAGCCTTCGCTAAGAAATTCGATCGCTGCATATAAATATACTGTCGCTGCTGTATGCTCGTTAATTATATTGTTATGTCCTTCGCTCAGTCGCATTTCACCGACGATTTATTACGAAAATATTATAAATCGGGTACGACAAATCTAATATTGCAGGTACCTGCGGGAGGTGTCGTAGTGGTGACGCTGCGCTGCGGTCTCGAAAAAGACGACGCTAATGGTATACCGGAGTGGACCAAGCGCGACGGAAAAATTATCCTCGCTTGACAATGTAAACTATAAGCTATTAAGAAAAAAGAGTTATAATAAGAGGTTTATGAATACCGGCATAAAAGAAACTTAAATTAATTTTAATATTTCGAAAGAAACTTTTAAACCCTGCGGGGCGGTTTATACGTGTCTGCACATGGGTTGACGCCCGGAAAGACATTGTTCTTGCCGAAGCGTCCGAAAACTTTAATATAACCAACCATCCCGGATTATGCTCCGCGGGACCCGATGAATGATGGCAATTTCAGCGAATTTGTCCGAATTTTTGTGAAATATTAATGTGATGCCTCATCTCCAGCTAAACAGTCGTCAATATTTTACTTTCGAATTTGATGTTTCATTTTTTTTTCCAAAGTAAATTTACTTACGATTTAATATAATACATACCTAATACTTGTAAAATCGTAAAAGCGTCTTTGTATTATATAGATACTTATATAGTAAACGTGACATTTGCATGCATTTTGTAGAATCTTATATAGTCGAACATTCGATCTTAAATATTTCCTTAAAAGCATTTCCAGTAACGTTCTCAAAGTCATCGTTAATACTAAAAATGGAATATATTTATACATCATCGTTTTACGAAATTTCGCATTTAGGATCAAGTTATGATATATACGTCTAAAAATAATGGTTTTTCTGTGTGCATCAGCTTTTATTTAATGGAAAGGTTGTATATTTGTCTACGTTTAAATGTTTCGTTGAATAATTGTTTTTATAAAATAATCTCCTGCATTATATGTTTCCTTTGATCCGGTATCCTGCTGATGCTAAACCCATATTGTTTGTTCATACGTATTTTAATATAGGCGTATTTTCATTGGTCATTTTACGTACCTATATATGATTTCAACGATTTATTTCAAACGATCGTGTAGGCGATTATAATATTATTATAATATGTCCGAAATATGTGAATCACGGTTGAAGTAGGATTGCGGTTTTTTAAGTGGAATCGTTAAATCCGTCGTGGTGAAGAGAACTACGGCGGTTCTCTATATATAACGAAACGATTCGTATCCGAGACGAGTGCAGAAACAGTTATGTCGGTCTTTTCTACGTCGTCCGGTTACCACCCGAAATTACTCGACTTACGAGCTTCGCAATAGATTTTTATTCATTTATTCTATCCTAGAGAAATGTGGTAAATAATAGCTCGACAACCGGCCTCATCTCGTTCTCCTCGTCCCTTCCGGCGCCCACCGACAGTCGCCGCCTGACCTTTGGCCGCAAATTGAATTCGCCCGGTCGTTTGTCTGCGGTCCGCGAGATAGCCAAAGCCTGCAGTGCGTGTGTCTGGCGTGAGGCCCGAGTTCCCATCGTCATCCGTCTGACAGTCCTTTTTGCAGACCAACGTGTTTTAATGATGTGAAAAAAATTTCCAGGTCAAACTCGACAAAACCGCCAACAACAAGCCATCCCGGGTGATACACATACGCAACATACCCAACGAGGTAACCGAAGCCGAGGTCATACATCTTGGCATTCCGTTCGGAAAAGTGACCAACGTGCTCGTACTCAAAGGCAAAAATCAGGTAAGAACATTACTATATTATTATCATGCGGTATCGCGCGGTACGATTATCATTATTACATACATTACATTTGTAGGTACTAGGTAGTAATAATTGTTGTAAGGCCATTCCGTTATTGCTATACACGATTGACGCATATGTTAGCATACGGCTGCGGTGTTGGGGAGGAAATGATTATTTTACAATAGTTTTTACTCCTTATATAATCTTTTAAAATGCGTTTTTCAGTTGTATGACTTAGTCTGACTTTAGAGTCCGTCACAATGTTTGTATAAGAGCATTAAACCACCGAGTTCTTACAGATTATAAGATATGCGTCACAACTTTCTGAAGAGTTACAAACTCGTCATTGGTAAAGTGTAATTTTAGTTTTCAAACGTTATAATTCGTTTTAATTCATTAAATTTAATTTGCGAGAAAATTTTGTTATGCTAATTATGCGGCCCTTTATACTCTTCTTCTTCAAAAAAAAGATTATGCATTAATAAGTATATATATTCATTAATAATTAATAGTGACACCTTAAAAAGCGTGTATTAAATAATGCAATTTAATTAATAATTTGTGGCGTTGCTCCGTCTCGACGAAGGCATATTATTTTGTAATGGCAGACTTATTCGGACGTTTAATATAAATATAACTACTTCAAAATAAATATAATGGCCGTGCGCTAAAACGGTCGGTCGGCAAAAAGTTGGGCACATTGTATTATGCATGTGACGCTTTATATAAATTCAGAATTCTCCGGCAGTTTTGTGTTGTTTCTACTTTATATGTATACGTGGACCGGTGCAGCAGTGTACTATACGGTATAATAACGTGCGAGAGTTTTCGGACACGTTTCTCTTGTATTTTTGCTCAATTCAATTTCCTCTTTCTGCAGTAGTTCGCTGCCGCTGCACCGGGGCGGCGGCGGGTAGGAGGTATATAGTCGTCGCGTATAATACGTGCTTGTCGTGCATATACCGAAATTTAATGAAAGATTAACGACCCGCACGCGCATTTCTCACGGTATTGACATTCACAGTGCGGTGTGTAGTTGTACCCTTTTAAATTGATCACACCCCAGTGTATGTGCGGCGGTGGCGTGTGTATAGGCGTTTGCGAGAGGGGCGTGTGCGGGCGGCGGGCACATACTATAGTGTCACGGCATATAATATCTACTCTCCGCCAAAGCTTCGACGGCGGCGGCAGCAGCGAATAATAATAATAACAATAATATAATAATGATAATAATTACATTTTTTCGTGCGTTTGCGTGTGCATTTGTGACCGATATAGTATATGTTGTACACCAGCCGTATAGGCGGCACTGCAGTCGGTCGTATACAAATAATACACACACACATATATATATATATATATAAAATATATACGCCGTGTGTGCGGCGGGCCCGGTTTAGGGGAAAAAGGGGTGACAAGATAAATGCGAGATTGTAGGAAATCACGATATTTCACGCCCTTCTATTTTGCCTATATATTATAGGTACATAGCTGGTTACCGCCGACGCCATGCACACCACCGCCGGCGCTGCCGCCGTCCGTCCAAACGTTTATTCTCGACGTTCGTTTGTTCGGGTATTTTTTTTTTTTGTTTTATGTTTTTTTTTGCTACTTCGACCCTGATGGATCACAAAGAACACACGCGTATATATACGCGCTCGATGCATGGGTAAATAGGAGTATTGTACCGGAAGTGCAGGAGGCGAATAATAAAAGAGACGAAAAAACAAAAAAATAAATAAATAAAAAAAAAACCCTCGTTTCGACAGTCTTTATTTCCACGACGGCCGGGCGAGACCGGGGCCCAGTCGACCGGAATAATATAACTTTCTAGGCTGTAAATCCTCTCCTCGGCGGCGTGCTCTCGACGTCTGACGTATCGAGGAAAAGCGTACACTAGTTTTCCCTCGAGTGCGCGTATATCTATAATACGCGTGTGTATATGCGCGAGCGTCGTGTGCTGATACTCGGGCGCCGCTTGTTTGCAGTCGGCGAGAACAGAAAGGAAAAAAATCCGGAGAGAAAAAATTGCCAAGAAATGCCTCGGGAGGTGCCTTTCGTTTATGCAACATGTAGTATTCCATATATGCATATATATACGTATGTTTATATTGCAATATATACGCGTGTGTGTTCGACACGATATTTGTTGCATCTGTTGTCCATGTACAGGATCTTACGGTGTAGTCATGTGAACTTTGTAGTGTATATATACATATATATATATATATATATATATATATATATTGCGAGCTTATATGTCAAATAAAAATCTATAACACACAAGTATATGATTTATATTGTATATATTGTTTGTCGCGACTATAACTACCTATATAAATATTTTCGTGCGAGATTTTACGCTCCGATTGTTATCATCGCGTTTGGCTATCAGTCTGTTTATCTATCTGTGAGTAATTTAATACTAATAATGCGCAATCAATGCGATTAATTAGGTACGAAAATTGTCGCCGCGCGTGTTTAAGCACGTATTTTCTTGTGGGATCGACTAATAATAATTAACCATCGACTTCGATTTTCTACGAATCATTTATTCTGGCACGTGGCCTTTTGCGGGGAATATTTATGCACGCATATATACACACATGCAAGCATGTACATATATATATTATAATGCATTATTGCGGCGAAACAATTACAATTATCTTTCCCGCTACAAGCAGCCATATACGCGCCTGGGATCTATTGTGTCGGCGCTCTCGCGAAACTCTAAGAGTAAACCGAATACCGCAGTGCTCGCCGGAATAATCATTTTAAAACACTCCCCGAGAAACCCTATATTATTATACTGCTGTACAGGTGCTGCGGTGTAATTAATAGGCTCGCGCACACTTTCAATTGATTGCGTAATAATAATTTATTTTTCAAACCATTTTTCTGCTGCCGCTGTTCGGCGTCCTGTCATACATGTCGTACATTTCGCTTATTATAACAGTTTATTGAGTGTCAGTGTAGGCATCAATGCATCATGTGAGTTGGCATGATATACACGCTTATATTTGTATGTATTATAATTTAAACATATAATAATATAATCAATGTGTATTAACCTCCTGTTAACGAGTTCCACGCGAAACAATTTAACAAAAAACAACTGCTGCACACTGCCTCTGATCAAAGTTTAACTCCGCTAATATCTCGATGAATGACAGGCTATTTCCGTCCCCGTCGTTTCTCTGCGACGAACATAAAATGTATTATATGGGAGGTAAATAACGAAAAAGGATGAATCCAAATAAAGCTCATTTATAGACGTTATCGATTTGTGCACATGGTCGTGTAAACGTTTTGTCCGTTAAGAGCGACGAAAAGGAGGAGAAAGTGGTGGCGATGGCTTTGCTAACGATGTCTTCTCAGCTGGGTTTCTCGTTAAGGGATTGCTTATATATATAAATACTACCACACACACACACACACCTATGCTGTATACGCATTGGAGTATTTCTCTTGTAAGACGTCTTGTGGAGGAGGAAAAAATAGAAATTTTAAACCATCGCTCCTGCTGATGTATATAGTTATACGGTGGCGTGTAATCGAATAATTGAAAATTTTGGAACAATATAATAATATACACAAGCTCCCGTTTACACTTTATTATTAATCCGCGACGTATTTCGATTTTTTTTCAAAATATTGTTGCGCACATATTTTTAAATAAGTTATGAAATACACCTCCAGTTTGGTTAACACTCTTGTTGTTTGAGTACCCGTGTACATATATACTATATATGATAATACTTGTATTCAAGTGTTGAATGCAATAACAATATTATGTAGAACTTGCGTGTTATTTGTGCACATAATGACGACTGTGTAGCTAGCTGCTGCGGCCTGCGGGGCGTTTTAAATGTCAAACGCTGCAAAGTCTGGCGAAGTCATTTTGGTTTTTGTTCGTCATTACTGTGTAAAGTACGTGCATTCCAGCAACTACGAAACTATTCAACCATAATTCCAAACAACTGTAAATATATATCTTAAGTTTGACGGTCATGAGAGGCAGCCACAGTCGTAGCTCCATCCATTGTCGGGTAGCGCGTGTACACAATAGTGCGTATTAGTGTAAAAAAATTGTTTAAAAGATTCAACGCGCCGCCGTCGTTATTGGAAAAGTTTCGTGCAGAATATTTGTTGTATTGATAAAACCGCACCCCACGTTTAAACTTATTGTGAAATCGATAGGTATACGTGTGTACTGGTACATTTGGTGTGCATATTCTTTTGACAGCAGATATACTTGTCATTAACGTGCGATCAATTGTTGTATTTTTCAAAATAAAATCTAATTTTTTTTATAACGAATCATTCAATTTTACAATTTAATACTGAACTGAATTTAGTGAACAATTTTGCGGAATATAACAATGTATATATATATATATAATATATATATATAATAAACAGCGTATTGACCTAGGAATAGTATATTATGAGCAACTCCTCTCGATTAAATCTTAAACGCTTATTGCTTATCTAAAACGTCCGTCTTCTGAAATTTTATATTTGTGTACAGCTTAAAATATTGAAATAAAAAAGTAGCTGGTATCTGTCAAAAAAAAAAAAAAAATTAAAAACACAAGAAATGTGACCGAGACGATGAGTGTTTTTCGTTTGACGAATTGCTCGGCGTATATACATTAATATGAATGCGTATAATGTGTGTGTGTGTAAACAGTGGAAGGTCTGTTATTTTTATTTTTATAATACGTCTTTTCGGAAGTTTTGCGAAAACGTTTTACGACTGCTTTTTTGTTTAGTGCTTTTTGTTGGTATACGCGGATGGCGCGGGTAACGCATGTCAAATTAACCTTTCCACCCGGAGAGAGAGACTATATACCGCTGCTCGTACCTACCTTTATAATACTTTGTGCACACACACGCGCGCGCGCGCACGCACGCGTTTATATATTATATACACAATATGTGTATGTGTGTATGCGGCGTTCCTGACGGACCAAATCCAATTTAATATTATTTTGACGGTGGTTTTTTTCAGTATCGTTTATTTATTTATTCTCTTCCCCCTATCATTAGTATTATACCGTCCGGCGGTTGACAACGCTCGCCCGGTAAAGCGTATTACCCGCGCGCGGAGCGGTCGAATGGAAAAAGTTTAGAATTCTGCTTCGAGCGACGAAATAAGGAGGGACAGTATTTTCAATTTCGCGTTTACAATGGAGATCGTTTTTCGCGCCGCGGGCCACTTACGAACCGCATGTCGAGTCCCCGTCGCCGCCGCCCGCGTCACGACCATTGTACACGTACCGCGTTCGCGGAAGAACGTTGCACGCTCGCGCGTCATTGGGCGGGTTCAAGGGTCGTCTAGGGGTGGTGGTCAAAATAGGGGAGGAGGTGGGTATAAGGGGTAGCGGACGCGCTCGCCGGATTCTCCGTTCCGTCGCGGCCTATTGTGCGTGCTAAGTGGAGTGGCGACGTCCCGTCGTCGTTTAAGGCGATTGGAAAATTTGTCAGAGCAAGCGCTTTTCTATACATATTATATATACTCTTTATTATATATATATTATGTATATATATATATCCGTCGGGCCGGTGCAGCAGCAGGCGATGGTGCGTATATAGTGAGAGACTAATGCGGTAGAATCTTCTTGTCGACATTACTTTTTTTCACGCCGAGTTTCTTATCTCGCGGCCGATTAGTTTTACCGCGTTCGAGCTGCTACAGAAGTAGTATACATATATATATATATATATGCGAGATACCGCACAAAGATCCACTGTGTACACGGATTGCTGTAGGTAGATATGGGGTTCTATAATGCATTTGCCCATCACCTGAAGCCGAAAAAAATCGCTTGAAAATCAGTCTTGTGTGACGGTCTTTGGGTTTCGAAGCGTGTGTTGTCATATCCAACCTGACTGGCTACCTATATATGTATACGTTCACTGCATGCATATATATTATATACATACGAGTGCGTGTCGCGTTTGATTGTTTTAACAAGTGGAATATTTTTGAACGAAAAACATTCTTGGTAGAATATATATTGAACCGTCTTCTTTTACGTCTGTGCAAACACAATACTTTCCATCACGATACCTATAGTCATATCAGGGATTATACTTTACAAGTTTTTTTTCACCACTCTGAGTGTTCTATACATATGTATATATATATATTATGTGTGTATTATATGACGTTATTATTATAACCTGTGCAGCTGTGGCAAAAACGGACGTTTTGAACAAACCTCGTCCTCATATATCACTCACAGTGCACTGCACGTATGCGCGCATATAAAATCCATCGATGACGTGGGTACGCTAATTAAAACTTATATCGGTTGCGATAGCTGGTTATGAGTGCAATAGTTATATATACGGCAATTATTCACGATATACCTAAGTCAAGTATATTTTCATTCACGTTTGGGGCCCGGTCTCGACTCGGTCCCGAGCTCGCAATGCATGCGTATAAATCCACCGCCTGCGAAGAAAGTTCTTTCGCGGTGCTACATATTATATATTATAGTTTAGTGTGGCATCATTTTTGAGAAAGAGAGCGAAATAGGTAGTTTTTGTAAAACTGATGGGCAACGCCGTCGCCGCCGCCTCCGCCGACATCGTGTGTGCGTGCCTCCGGGCCAAACGTAAGAAATTCGATTAAATCCCTCGGCGTTCGTCTCTTCCTCACCCCACACCGTCGCCGTCGTTCTCTCCGAACGTTTCACCTTTTAGTTTCCCCGCCCGAGGATGACGCGACGCGGTGCAGTAAAACGGTGGGGTACGCGAGTGGTGGGTCCGGTGGTGGGTTGTGGGGGGGGGCGGTGGTGAGGGGACACCATCCCTAATTGTGTTTGACATAATTAATGTGCGCGCGACAGGTACGTAAACAAAACCACTCTACCCCCGGCTAGTTCGTATAGACTTGTACGCGTACAAACCCACACACACACACACTCGCATGTGTATATTTTGTGCTCGTGTGGCACCCTCTAGTCATCGCGTAGTAGTCGTCAATGCGCGCGAGTGGCCCGTATATGAAATAATAATTGAAAGCGAAAACATTCGTGTGTGTATGTATGTATGTACCTACGGAAACCAAACACTGTCGAACTCTGAAAATACTATATAATATAACAACGCGTTGTGTATAGTATAATAATATGTGTTTTGTTGTATGTGCATACTCACGTTATCGTTTGCAATTTAACCGGCCAAATGAACCGTGAGCAAACGCACGATGTGTGTGTGTGTGTGTGTGTGTGTGCTTTATAATATGTTTATGTATATTTAGGTACATAGTATTGTATGTGTGTGCGTAGTCGTAGTAGGTAGTACCTAACCTTTGTCACCGTCGCGAGGGCGCGGAATACGGTCGGTACGAATATAGTAAAAAGGTACCGCTGCTACTATACGAGTGTATTATTATTATTATTATTATTATTATTTTACTCGACGAACAATATGTAATATATATATTATGTTATTATATTATATTATCGTAACAATTCAATTACCTACAACGATACGACGCAAACTCCGCGGCGCGCTTTCTGGTATATAGTCCGCGGTGCGGTGTGGTGCAAGGGAATTTCAGTGAGAAATTTACGATATTTCTCAACGATATAATAATAATATGTACGCGCAGGTAGCAATAATATACCGCAGGCTTGACGTCGTGATGTATGACGTGTATCGATCACACCGAAGAGACACGCTATATCGAACTTCGTTTTGGTACCTATATATGAATGTTTACCGCGAGCGATGATGGCTTTGACGAGGTCGTAGCAGCGTTATATAATATGTTTATAAGTACCGTGGCAAACAATGTATGTATACGACCCGGCCCTGGTAATAATAATAATAATAATAATAATAATAATGTGTTCGACGTATTCGTAATAACCATATACCGGCTACGCCGTATATATGCGTTGCACAGAAATGAGGGACGACGGCCGCGACGAGTGTTTCATATATTATTAATGCGACGGTACATAATATAACATAATAATAATATGGGTAGGTATACACGGGGGCGCGCCGTCGACAAGGCGGCGAAGGCTGTCAAAATTTGACTTTGATTTTCTGCAAACAACACGCATGCATAATGGGGAGGGGTCGCGGCCCTATCGCGTAGCTATAAATATATAGACACATGCTTCACACACTCCGAGGGAATATATGTGTGTATATTATATATGTCCTGAATAAACCCTGGAGTTTACAATATATATATATATATATGTATTAATACCTGTACCCTGTTGGCGGTATATACCTATACCGTTGCTATATTGTATGCAATATATATATATATGTATGTATTGATACCACCTACGCGGCGTATTACCGCACGACGAGTGGCGACGGACGAGCGTCAAAAACTTTGTCTGTCTTGTCATCGCGGCCACTGCGATATTATATTATTATTATGTACTTGAAAAATATTTCTATTGTGACGTGTGTGCAGTTTGCCCGGCGCCAATATCGTTTATAAATTATAGTGTTTACCTAGCGCACAGTACCTTTTTTTTCGTTATTCATTTTCTCTCTCTCTTTAAATATTTATAGTCCGAATAATGGTGTTTTTTCCCCCTTTCAGTGCCCTCCTTTCTGATACACGTACGCACACACACGGGTGAGCTCGCTTTTATTTCACGATTGTTTCTTCTTCGGTTTTTATTTTATTTATTTTCACGCCGCACGCGCAACAGTGGCAAAACTTCCTCCCCGCCGCACGTCTCGTGACTATTCCGAACGAAACCTCACCGTCAACAGGTAAGGGGGTGGCTTCGCCGACGACGGTTATAATCATCGATCGCATTTGGCAACAGTTTGTCGATTGTTGCTTTCGTGGCTCGTTGTGGTATGCACGCGAGTATATATTATACATACAATGTCACAGTATGTATAATAGCGTGCCACGATAACTATAATAAAAAAAAAAAAAAAAATAATAATAATAATAGTTTTACATTATAATAATAATAATAATAATAATAATAATAATAATAATAATATACACTTGATATGATTTATTTTAATATTTACCTGTATCGGTTCATAATCGCAATTATCCTAATCAGACGTAACATTGACGCAATACATATAGTTGACAACTGCAATATAATAGTATTATCGGTACCCTAGCTGTAATGTATATTTGCAGTAGTATCCCTGCTTTATCTGCAATACTGTTTTTCAAAGTCTGGTTCGGTCTGTTTCACCGGCATTCCTCCTGTAACCACCCCCGACTCCCGCTAAATATTAATTTTCTATATATTAAATCTGCAGGGTCTTAAAAATCCCTCCTAATGCGAGAGTCCGTCTCACCGCCCTGCCACAGATATATCTGAAGCTAAACAATACCAACTGTAAGCAATAAAGACAAAATAGGTACATTCCAATCTGTGACGTATTGATTAAAATTGTTTTAATTCGACGTCGTGATAAACCTTGTACTGTCAGTCGTCCGTAAAAATCGTCCATAAAATGATAAATGTACCCCCATAAATACTAAATAATTACGTATTTTTGTTGTTACGCTGCCCATTTTTCGGCCGTTATACATAATATATAGGAACTCCCTTTTAACGACCTTTGCCAAATGACGCGTTATTTTCACTATTTTAGTTATTGTTCGCGGTGATGGTCGCCCACGTAGGCTGCAGGTATACCAGTTCAATACTTACCGACTTATCGAAAGTTTTATAAATATAGTTTTTAACTGGCCGAGATATATTTGTTTACGTCTCTATATATCCGTATAAAATGTTTGTTTTTTCACTCAAAAACTTTTTTTGGAAATTTCATCCTAATACGTGTGTGTTCAGTACTCCTGGCAAATGTTAAACTGTCTGTTTGTTCTTTTTTTGTTTGGCGACCTTCCGTACACGAATTCCGATTGCCGAATTAAATAATTATACGAACCTATAGCCGCTATATATTGTACGCATATTATTGTTGTCGGAGACAATAATTACGCGACGACCGCAGAAAATATATTTCTGTTTTCGCGCCGTGGATTTTTCGAAAGCACGCTAATATATATATTATATATAAAACACCGTAATATACGGCGCTATGTCGCTATATTTACTTGCAACCTTTTCGAGTGTAGTATTAGGTTAATTTGGTTTTGCAACGGAATGTTCGTATCAAATATTTACACGTTTTGAAAATTGTTTTCCTTCGACGAGCGGACTGCGTAATGACGAGACTATATGTGTCTGTAGCTTTAAACGTATAATTGGCTAATGCACCCGGGACTGTGAAAATAATGCATCGAAAACACTTTGATGCGATCCACAAGTAATGAATTTAAAATGGACTTACTTCGTGTCATGTACAAATAGCAATTATAAAAACCGAATATCCGTATATTTTCATTAACGACGATCTCCCTATTGCAAAATTGTCAACAGTAAGAAAATTATTTGTTCATTTCGTGTTTGAATTGTTTGAATTATTATTGTCGTGTCCGATGTAAAGTTTTCAGTATTCGAAAGCTACAAAAATATTAAAAACGTAAGTTATGTCACAAATCACACAGTTATTGATATAAATCGATTAGACGTGGTGCTTGTGTGGAATATTTGTCTGGCGTGAATTCGGTCTCATTTGTGATTTGTATTAGGTATATAATATGATATATATACGTTATATTTTCGCGTAGTATTTTGGAGGATATCTGGTGGTAATTACCTATATATATATACATTGCTCGAGTTCTTCGAGTTTCAAAACATATAGGTAGGTGGCCCGACTCGAAGGCCTGACGCCGCCTGCAGAATACGATAACCGCCATTTTCAGTATTGCAAGTCTTATACTCGTCCCATTACGACGAGCAGTCTTCCGCACATAAAATACGACGACGATATACATATATATGTATACTGAATACACAGGTCACGATCCTCATATCAATCCGTTTTCGGTCACGTGCGTAAAACTTTCGGTCCACCTGTGGGGGCCGCCGCGTGTTTGGCGTTTCCCAAAAGTTTCCGTCGCCCGTAATTAAACCTAAACGACCGACAAACTCGCGCGGACAATCGGCTCGCGTTTGGACTTTGTCCACTTTATATCACCTGTCCGATATCTATAACCTTCCCGAGCACACACACACGGCACAGACACCTTCGCGGGTCGTGCCATAAAAGAGACGTTTGCGTTGTTGCCTGCAGGTGCAGACCCTTCTCGTGTCCCGACTTATATAATATAATACGCTTTGTCGACGGGGTTGTGATCGGCGTCTTATGTATTTTGTATTATTTTCACCGTTATTATCGTAGTTGGTTGTTGTTATAGTTCCTGACGTATAATATTTTCCGGGATAATCTGAGAAAAAAGCAACAAACAATAACAAACTGCAACGATGTAAAACGGTCGTTTTTACTCCTAATTTAATATTTGCTTACGAACCATACCGCCGCGAAATGAATTTTCTTGTTCGCGAAATAATAGAGCTTCGGTCGTCGCCCATACACAGCCTCGTAAAAACCCCATTAATGCTTTATATCGTAATGTAAACTCATTTTCACAAGAACAAATGTTTACGCGTTAAATTAACCAAACCCGTCTGAATAGTTCATGTGCGGTATACCTCTATTATTCCATCCACGCGGCGCTGGATATTATCCGGGCCGGGCCCGGTGGAAAAAATATTGGTAAATATGACTTTTGGCTATATGTATAATATATAACGCGCGCGTACCTAACCCTGCTTGAGCGATTGTCGACCGATTAAATTCACTAAATTACTTTATTATAAAAAAAAATCTTTTTTCCTACCACATAAAATATATAATAGGTACTTACTCATAGTTCGAATTATTTAATAACAGACAATGCTAGATTAATAGTTATTATTATTATTATTTTTGTTATCTCGAAGAGTCCCTTCAGGTAGTTTCAGTATATAATATAGCCGTTGCGATAACCCACGCGTACCCACCTACCTACACGCTGCAGTATAACATTATGTAAATACTTCGTTTTTTTCCCAATTTAAAATTGGTGAAAAGAAAATCGTATTATTTCGTCTCCTATTTAACCGCAGCTCATAAATAATAACTAGATACCGCGCGTATATATATAATAACACGAAGTCTATGTATTCTCAAAAAATTGCTAGCGTTCTCCTAATTCAATCTTTTTACTTTAACAGTTTCCTTTTTTAACGCAACGCCGTTACACACACTCACGCACCACACATGTGATATATTATTATTATTATTATATACGCGTATATTATATCTTAGTTTCCTTTTTTCCCCTTTCGCTCCACGTATATTATATATCCTACACGATACGTAAACCTGCGGCTATATATATATATGTACCCGCAGATACCTTTATCATACTAGACTCTCCGCGGGATTTGACGCGCGACGGGGTGAACCTCCCCGTGCACGCGTTGCACAGCACCCACCCCTCCTCCGTGTTTATATAATATAACACCACTGAATCAATTTTCTTCTCCGGAGGAGGATATATAAGTCTGTCGAACGACGACGATGGTCGTGGCGGTGGTGGGAGCCGCGAGTAGGTGGCTCCACGCGTACTCATTTGTGGTGGGTATATGAGGAGCTATATAGTATATACTTGCGGATTTGTTAGCAAATTGAAAATGGATTTTACTCTCAGTCCTACCTTACCCACCCTATTACACCCCTTATACGCGTATACGATATTATCTCTTGCCGTCATCGAGTACGACCTATACATAATATATATATATATTATTATTATTATTATATAAGTATCAAATCGTAATCTTCGGTAGATATAGTTTTTAGATGATGCGTACCTCTATGTAGGTACGTGCCTATATGGCTATATATATATATGTGTGTGTTATACTCTATATATATATTAGCGCAGGACACCGTGGGACGAAACAAAAAAGACACATTTCGAAATACTGCTATACAATAGTATTCTTTTTCCGGGAACGTCGTATTATTACAATCGTGACGATTCGTTCCATTCCGTACTTACGACGATCGCGGCTCCGGTATTATTGTATACATGAAGAGATCGGCTTTTATCTATATTTAGTTGTTTCTATACTTAACTACTAGTGTGCTCTGTACAGCAGCATGCAGTTGCTGTTGTAGTGGGCACTTTGTGTCATCGCGTTAAATCCCGTAAAACTCTTTCTCGAAAAAGCCGGTGAAAACTTTGCGGTACAGCGCGAAGAAAACTTCTGTTCCATTAAGCTTATCTGTCATGCGCGACGGCGGTGAAGACGGATTAATACGCGGCCTACAGCGCCGTGTCGGGGCCTCGCGTTTTCCTCGCGCCGTGTTATTATTTTGTCACTTTGCAGTCTTCACCACTACAGGGTATTCTTCCCGAGTTAACAAACCTTCTGGGAACATTCTGGTGCATTTTCAGAGTATAGACGACGCGCACTTGCAGTGAAAAATGGATACCTATATAGATAGCTGGGTTCACAGCGAGTATAATCCGTGGCGACGGCAATATTTATTAATCCATCGCTATAATACAAACGCTTATATATTAACTCCGCGCGGCTTTGTCGTCCGTTCGATTTTACAAATTTATCGATATACAGCAGGTGTTATTTCGAATGAGCGAATATTATAAATTGTAATAAAACGTATATACGCGTTAACTCAAAACGTGCACGGATTACGGAAGAATTAACAACTTTGAATTATCGTGACGAGACAGGTATATAAAAGTTACTATTACTACAGCGGCGGCGGTCAACGACATCATAACCGCTCTCGGATATACAATATTATTATGTATTATTATTTAGATTCAACGAAATAAATTGCCCAGAAATCCTCCAGTTCCGGTTCACAACCTCTATCGTAGCATATAGTTTCAAATTGAGTATAATGTGTTATCTTAGGCAAATCTATATTATAGCAGCGTATACGATAGAGTTATATATATAGCGAACGCGGCATAACACTACATATTATGTATATATGTATACGGCATAGGGATAATCGTAACGTGTAAATTAATTATTAATGACGCCCGCGTTACCTCGTTAATAATGCTATAAAAAAATTAACAGTGTTAGAGTAAGAAATGTAATAAATAGTTGCAGCCGGACGAAGGCGCTTCTGCGGTTACGCCAGAGCGGATTTAAGACAATGGATGTGTATGTATATATATATATAGTTACAGCCTACAACAGTGGTTTGATTGCGTTTGTTTCCCTCTTGTAATTATTAGGACTTATTCGCTTTAATCGTATTTCCTTGATACCTGCGAAATCATGTCTGGGAAAATATTTCTGATTGGCTCGTCGCAGTGACTCCGTGTGAGAAAAAAAATTATCGTTAGGTTTTTGCGTGCGTTTATTGAATCGTTTTTTGTTTTCGTGTAATTTTTAATCCGTATTTTTATAATTTAGTACGATCGCGGTCGACGGCTGACGTTATGAGGATTAACGAGCAGATAGTTTTTTGTGGATATAAATAGAAAGTGCTACCTACCTATTCTGTATACCAGCCGTACACCGTATGTGCGTTGAAATATCGATTTTCGGATGTATGTTTTCTGCGACGGGATTTTTAATACGTTTACGCGATAGGGGAGAAAAATATCAATAGAGCAACACACAATAGTCGTGCGATAGTTATAGTGTGCGACGGCGTTTGTGAGGGTGGTGATGCGGGGGGAGGGAGGGGAGGGTAATAAAACAAACTTTCGACTTCGGGTCGTGGAGAGAACCGCGAGTGTTTGGCGAGATGATAAACGACCCGGCTTTTGTAGCGAATTTTTCCGGTTGCTAAGACGTTCGACCCGTGCGGAGAAGGAATGAATGTGTACGTGTGCGTGCGTGTGTGTGTGTGAGTGTGTGTGTGTGTGTGTGTGTATTGTGTCGGCACGTGGAAGAGTCGGAGGGAATTGTCCAAAAAGTTTTGTCACCTTTTGTCAAAACACCGTACTTACGGACAATAGAGGTCGATGGTACATAAAATCTGAATAGAAAACGGAGAGGGATGCCTTGGTGACGACTATTTATCACGAATAAAAAGGGAAAAAAAGGAACGCCGCCGCCGTAACCTTATAACGTTCTAACCTATACCCAGTGTACCCTATACCTACCTGAGCGATACGAAACGCGCGTATTATATAGACATGGAGGTTTTTATACACGAGTGACGAGTGACGTTTTTGGATACATTTCGGGTGAAACGTATATAATATATTTATATAAAAACAACAAAATATAATAATTATAATAAGAAACATTTTCAAATATGTGAAAACCAGTCACGTGGCAGATCGTGGAACTGTCGAAAAACCTCCTTTTTAGTTTTTAGTATATAAAAGCTATGCGCCGCAGATATACCTGTTGTTATTTGTAGTTCGCATGTATAGATCGGTATAAGGAAAGTACACTCTGGGGAGGAATATTTTCCCTAATAACTTTCTTGGCATACGGGTGGTTGTCTGTGTGTGGAGGGGGGGGGGGTGAGTTAGCGAACGTAGCCGCACATTTTGACGAAAAGAAGACGCGCGTACCTACATACTATATATATTTATATATGTTATATAAATGGAAGAGGAGAGTTATTGGTGTGTGTGTATATATATAATATTACACGCGTGCCAGAAATGAATGATGTCGCTCCCTTTTATTATGTTCTGATAAAAATAATAATAAAAAGTTTGTTTATTTATTTTTATTTTTATTATTATTTTCGTGAACGACGATGATGGAAAACCGCAAAGCAATTTTTGCTTCCGTTTATACTATCATCGCGGGCGAAGCAGGGTGGGCGTGTGTGTATGCTTTAACACCGTACATGCCTATAGGTATAGGTTGTGGGTGGGCGGGAGGAAGATATGGATGGATCACACGAGGTGAATGGATTTTATTTCGCCGCAACGGCTCGATGCTTTTAGCTCGTTGAACAAACATGGTCTGGAGATCGGTTATTTCGATTAATGCATCATCATCGACTGCACGTCTCTGACTCTCTGTGACGAAATCTCTGTCGTATTCGTCATATCCGCGGTATTACCTCTCAAAGAACAAAACAAACCGAAGGGTAAAATAAAAAAAAAATTGAAATTTTTGATTATTTCTTCTGTATAGCAGGTTGTATTTTCACGTGGTTCGAACGCGCCGAATCAGATGAATTCGGAAACATATCTTACGATTATGTTTTTTTATACTAAAATGCAGCTGTTTGATATATTTTATATATTATTATGTTAACGTATACGAATAAAAAAGTTTCGTATTTGTCGGGGGAAACTACGTTAGAAAATTGGATAGGAAAAAAAACAAATGCGAAAATATATTATTCTGCGTATATATAAGAGAATAAGGAATGGAACCTTCTATATACATACACACCCACACACAAAATCTTCTACGCGTGCTCTATTCGATTTGTATCGAAAATATTAATGTAAAAAAACATTATTTCCTACTATAATATTTCGTTCGGATATTGAATTGTTTGGTTTTTTATTCTTTCGGAACAGCGAAAAACACACGCGCGATCTTCTCGAGGCCGATATATGAAAACGCGAGACGGATTTATGAGCAGTTTATTACGATATATAATTATTATGGCGACGAGTCCATAACACGCAGTTGTCTTAGATTCCTTTAGAAAATAATATGTTTTAAATCGTGGAAGTTCGAGACAATTATTGTGTACCTAAAGTGCAACTGCAGCTGACCATGTTTCGCGGTCGCCGGTTTCGACGCCGTAATCCGATTACGACGTTTCTCGCCCAGCGATATCAAACACTTTCCCACTTTTCTCACTCCCTCCGTGCCTCTAACAAACCTAGATTCTCTGGAATTATATTTGAATTTACGGGTTCCGGAAAACCACCCTCGCCGCCATCCCGCGCCATCAGCTCGCGGTCTGTCGCATTCAGTCAGTCTTCCGAAAGCCCTCGGGCAGGTTAGGTTAGGAGCAGGTCAAAAATCATACCACCGCCGAATTAGCATTTCACCTTTCCCGTTTCTGACGTCGTCTAATGAACCGGACCGACCTGTACGACGACCTCTTCGCGCGTGCCTATATTATCCTTTGTGAATTATTTTATTTACCGTCCAATAGGATGCAGTTTGTCGGATTATTAATAATTGTACTAATCAGTTTGCTCGTTGGTTTTTACAGGCCTTCCTAGAAATGGCGGACGAGACGTCGGCATCGGCCATGGTCACATACTTCACGACATGCACGGCTCAGCTCAGGGGTCGCGCAGTGTTCATTCAGTTCAGCAATCATAAGGAGTTGAAAACGGACCAAACGCACAGCAACGCCGTAAGTCTTTACAATATATATATGTATAGGGAAAACTTTTGTCCTCCGAGGATGAAAAAAGTTTTAGTTATTATTTTATTTTCAGAAATTGGGTTTCTTAATTTTTGAACGAGAGTGGTTTGTTGCCTGTCGTAGGTAAACTGCTAAAAGTTATTCGCATAATATTTAGGGCTCAAGAGTAAGATGGGTGGAGAAATACTAGTGTTTAAGAAAAAAAACATAAAATTCGTTTAAAACGACGTTTCGAATTCAATTTTCCAAACAAAAACATATTTTGTTTACGTAATAATTTATTTTAATATTAATATAAAGTTCGTCGCTATTTCGATATTTTTTTCCCCTATTAGGAAATACGATAATAATAACAACGCTAAATCGAATAAAGCTTTTCACTAAATAATTCAATTTTGACCAAATTAATATGTAACATTTATTAATTATTTCTATATAAAAAATAAGAATGCAGTCATTATATTGTAGCATCGATATTCAATAATACCGTGAATGTAATAATGTAACTGTAAATAAAACAACTGTAAAATGATGCGTAGATATATGTGACTTATTAAATCTACGCGAGTAAAAATCAATATAATTTCGGTCCGAACCGTTCAATCGACAGACTTTCGAACTTTATAGTATATTAAAACATCATCGGTGTGTGTGTGTGTGTGTGTGTGTGTGTATCGGCAGAAACAAAGTTTACAAAACTAACTACAATGAGGAGGGGTAGGTATGTGATTCGATTCGCAAACCTTATTTCTGAGGTATGTTCGGTTGGTATCCCAATAGTGTGTAATACTTTATTGTGTGTACGATACATCATTGTGACGGCGATGGGTTTGATGAGAAAAAAAAAAGTCAAACCATCCGCTGTCGCTGTTACAGAATGTCGTGACGTATAAAATATGTGATAGTCATTTTCATTTTTTAGATAATATATTATATTACCTGTAAACTGCAGTGGGTCGCGTTTTTGCACCGTCGAAACTATTTCCAATTTGATATTTATGAAATAATATGGTCAGGATATGATCATGACTGATAATAGTATATATATATTAGCTATTCACAATTTTATTAATAATCGTTATATTTTTTGTTCAACCCTATAAAATGTCTTTAACGTTTAGGCAAGACGTGATGAGACGCACTGCTTGCTTACCTATATATATTTATTTACGCACACCGTAATTCGGCATTGGGTAGAACATATGATATCGTCATAATTCTTTTGATGGGTAATTTTTTTTTTCAGTTTATTTATTTAGCATCGGCATTGATAGCCATTACCTTTTTTTTAAGTTTCTAAAAATAAATTTTGAACACCTTATATCTCCGCTGCTGTGTTCGTCCGTCAGCTAGATACCTGCAGTACATAGTTATAATTGTTCGTTTTGAGATTTTATAACGGTTCTATTCAAAGTAAATAAATTCATGCTAACCAATAATAAAAAAAAATATACCAAAATATAAAGTCAACCAATATTTTTTTAATAATAAATTGTTTATAAAATTGTAGTTAATTGAGTTGTATATTAAAATAACGTTTAGAAACCGTGAACTTACAGGCGCGTTCGCTGAGGGAGTTTTCCGAAATCGTTATTACTAGGGGATGTAATGCCCTAAAAAACCCAAAAATAGGTTTTGCAGCACCGCATAGTTTTGTATCTTCTACGTAAACTTGTAATCTGAAAAAATAATCATTCTCGTTTAATTTTCCCTTACCACTCGTAATCACGATTTTAAAACTTACGAATTCATTCGAAAAGTTTCGGTTAGGTAAACTCCTTGTTAGCATACGTTACAAAATCACTTTTTAAATCAAAAACCTTAAAATTAAATTTAAAAAAAACTGAAGTTTTTATTGTTTTAAATGCTTTAAAAAATAAAAAAACGACGTAATAGTTGAAAATTGTCAAAAAATACAAAATAAAAACTTCTTATTATGATTCATGACACATATATGTTTAAGACAAGCACCGAGTATCTAGTGTTGGAAAAATAATACTAAGTCCATCGAAATCCCAGCCTTGGTTATTACATATTACTATGCTGAAGCTTAAGTTAGTTAACATTAATTTTTTTTTTTTTTGATAGGTTATTATTTCCATTAATACACATAAATACGTAATGTGCGTAGTACAAAAACGTAACAACGCAGTTGTTGAGTGAGCAACGGCGTATTATATATATAACGTACAGTTTGAGGAAACTAACTATATACTACCGCCGAACTATATATATACACGCACACCTATATGTATATACAGAGTGCGTAACACGAGATCGTTATAGAGATTTCTCCTAAACAGCTACTGTATACATATATATATTATGTAGGTAGAGGGTTGCCTGCAGTAGCTCGCTAAAAACTTTTAACGAGCTTATTACAAATTGAAACCGTTTTTTAAACCTTCTCTCCGCGTCCTCGCTTTTATAAACGTGAATGTACGTTCGCATTCCAACATTCATCCTTCCTCATCCGGACGAGGTTTAGGTTTATATGTATACGTTTGTAGTAGCTCTATATGTATTTATATATATATAGTATATATAGTATATATATATATATATATATACCACCCCGTGACGTATTATTAATTCCCCGTTTGTCGTCGCCGCGTACACATCGCAGCACATACATATATTATGTATATATATGACTCGTTTTGTAAAACGGTGACATTGCTCCGAGCTAAGACTCTAATATAAAAGTCCGACGGTAAAACGAATAAATATAATATAATGACTAT
The DNA here is from genome assembly GCA_022818045.1 of Neotoxoptera formosana. Classification (NCBI taxonomy): domain Eukaryota; kingdom Metazoa; phylum Arthropoda; class Insecta; order Hemiptera; family Aphididae; genus Neotoxoptera; species Neotoxoptera formosana. The sequence goes on along the minus strand of CM040633.1, from coordinate 9,472,635 downwards.
ACCATATGTCATACATACATACATACACATTACACATATATATATATATATATATATATATATATATATATATGTCGAAAACGTTTACGTATTTATGCTCTGCTCTGCGGGGTCTGTTGGATTTAGATTTTTCGGTGACGTATCCGTATTTCGTATCCGGTTTCGGGCTTCAGTCCTTCCTGTTGCCGATTTACGGACCGCTAAAAATCGTCGGTGATTTATTGGTTCGTGTGACTCCGTGATAGCCTGTAGATATAATGTAAATAATATAATATACGAGCCACGCGAAAACACCGCGGTAAATCTATATTATATAGCGGCCGAAATAATAGTATACATTATGAATCCTGATCAAAATCGCGTAGAGTATAAAAACTCCACATCTATAATAATAATATGTATTAAACGTTACAGTTACGTGAAAATTTCAATTTTAAAATACTTACTCTAGCGAAATGTATATAAATCATTAATAATTATCTCTATAACTGCGGTATATCAAAAATCGAATTATTTTATTTATATCTTTAGTTCAGGTAAATCAAAAATATAATAAATATTAATGACTGATCTCTTATTTAAAAATGATTCGATAAAAATTACACTGTACCTACGTTATTATTTTATATAATAATAATTATTATAGTTGTTGCGTAAACAATATAATAATAGTACTATATTATACCTACTAGCGCGACCTTATTAAAAATTTAACAAAAACCGACGACATTTGTACTTTTAATTACGCGTGTATATCGCATTATGTAATATTATGCGATCCACCCCTTAATACCTCCCAGGCACATAGCTGCGGCGGTAGTCGGTATATGTATATGTGTGCGGTATGTATATGTGCAGAGGATGTCAAAAGACGCTAAAACGTCTCTCGTCTCGCGTTCATATATAATTGCGTTTCGACAATTGACAATGGTTCGCGGTAAAGCGTACAATATATATAGGTATATAGGTACAATATAAAAGGCGGTATGAGGTATATAATATAATATTATATATTATAATATAATACGATATACTCGCGAGCGAAGGATCTCGAAACGAAACTGAGCGTTTTTTGAGTGGTGCGAGCTCGATTTGCCGCCGCCGTGGAGTCTGCAGCGTATAATTTAATATAATATCATAATATTGGCATAGAGGTGTGCAGCGTCTGCAGCGCAGTGACTGTGCGTATATTGTATTTTCTTATTCGCGCGGTAGATTTTTAATGAAGAGGACGCTGTGCGGCGACGGCGGCGGCACCTGCTGAAGCAGTCGGGTAACCCGAAACAAAACAAATAATCGCTGCGGCGGCGATCCCGCAGACACACACCGCGTGTGTTATATTATATACATATAAATATATTATTAATCCGTCGTGCCGCGGTTTGCACACTATACCTATTATAATATATCACACGATTTATCATGTCGTCGTTGTCCCGTAAGGTTTACCTCGTCTCGGAACGGCGTTTATACAGTCACGTCGTAGACATGACGTTATAATATACATTATACGTATTATTATTATATTATAATATGTAGGTATATATTATTCTAGCCCATAAGTGCCGTATACTAACCGACGTACAGCAGCGTTTCGTAAAATAATCACGGATTCGCCGACGCGTATACGGCGTAGGTAGGACGTATATATATATATATACAGAATACAGATGATGTATGTGTAGGATTCTATTGCAATTTTCTCACCTTTGTTGCAGATTTTTGAAAAGAACAATCGAATGATTATATTGTCGTAAAGTGCTCTTTACGATACATGTATCGTGATTTTGTTACGTTTTTTTATCAAATACCCATTCGCTGCAGCGTTAGTATATAATTTATACCTTCGACGCGTCTTAAAAGTCTTCGGCCCCGATATACTTGGTACCTATGTGCGAACGCTACACTCCGCCCGAACGAATATAATATTATAAAATTGTTATGAAATCTAGTTGTGATCATACTTTTTTCCCGCCCTTCGCGTTACTTTTCTCATCTCTCATCTCGGATCTGCTCGAGTGATAATTTGTAAAATATTATGTTTAGGTACACATCGTGAGACTCTATCGTCGCGCGCAACTGCACAGTTTGTGCGTTAAAATTTAAGAACGCAACAATACATATAAATATATTATCTATAAATGTTCCGTTCACTGGAATAATGTCTAGAAAAAATGATTTAATGAAAATAGCACACTTAAACCCAAACGACGTTTGACCCTCGATTTAGTATAGGCGCGACCCCGGTGCCTCCCCCCCCCCCGAGAACTTGATGATCGTGTGACGTAAAACTTCTGAAACGATGATGTCCGCAAGACAACGCGTGTGTTGTGTATACGCATCGTAAACCGCCCGATTACCCAAATAAAAACGACCACCGGAAATGATCCACATAAAGCACCGCGCGTCCGCCCGTTCGCGTTCAATCCGCATTGGAGGTTCGTACGATTTTCACCGTACAAATTCCGATCTGCGATCCAATAACCGCGTGTTTACGGACGGCTGTAAAATATACGCCAGCGGGGGTACCGTTTTACGTCATAAAACCGCGATAAATCCTTCTAGCGCAGGACCTCCGCCGTAATGGTCGACGGCTGCAATAACTCGGCGCTCGTGGCGGATAAACGTTTATTTAATACCGCACCCTTCTTAAGGTGGTAATAACGACATTGTTCCGTTCCCGCCGCCGGTCCGATATGTATACCACGTCTTAAACCGTGGCAGTTAACCCCCTGCATCACTGGCCCCCCCTTCGTGCTGACGAATCTTCGGTGACCGAAAGCCCGCCGCTCCGAGATGTATAAGACGTCTGTAATAAAGATTTGTGAGCTGCACACGTGCTCGCGTCCTATACATATGTATATAGTAATCCCCAGAGCGGTCGATCGATTGATGAACAACGCCGCGAGGTTTGACGGCGAAAAAGAGAAAGGATTTCGAGACCAAATTAGGAGAGAAAAAAAGTATTCCCTTTGTTTTCGCTTGATGGATTGAAATAAGAAACGTCGGTGACAAGTCCGTTCCGGAACCATTGATCTTTTTTGTTTTCTGCCGTTCAAAATTAATCTGGCGAGAAAAGGGTATATAAAAAACGAGCGAGAGAGAGAGAGAGAGAGAATAAACATTAGATATGTATGTATACTATATATATATATATAGACTACGACGAGTCGGCGTGACAACGCGTGTGCTTCGGCGTAAATGGACGGAAACCGGAATCCGGACAGTCTGTGTGATGATGATAGTGGGGGAGGATACCTGTCAGAGAAGTTTTTCGGGCGATCGATAAGTGCGTTAGGGGGAAGATCCGTTATAATATAATGGTCGTGTAAAGTTTTCGAACATCCGCGGCGGCGATAACATCGTCGTGGGCCCGGATGAAAAATGGCGGCCGGAGGTGTGCAGACGAGCAGACCGCGACGATACAAAAGGGTTGTGCGAGCCGGAACGTATATATAAACGCGTCGAAATCATTGTCTTCTTTTAGTATCATTGTGATTTTCGATATTTCGTCGTCGTCGGCAATGGTAATTTTAGATTTACTCCTATCGATTTCTATAACATGTATATAGGTATAGTATAGTACTCTTTGATATGGCTAACGCGATAAATACATATACACACCCACACCTACACACACACGCACATGTATATAATATATGGAGATAGATGTCATTTTGTATACACTCTCGTGTTTTTAGACCGCCCCGCGACTGTAAAACAGCAGGACACACTAAATCGTCGTCCGCGTGTGTTTGTGCGATGATACGACGATGGTGCTCTCGAAAAGGGATTCGACGAGAATGTCGTTTGGATTAATTGTGACGTACCCGGGTGGACAAGTTGAGTAATTACACGCGGGGACAGACGGCCGTCGGTCGCGTGAGTGAGCGAAACTCGCTTTTACAAATCCCCCGTGTCCAGCTGGAGACGCGCGAGCGGTAGAGCTGCATGCTGACTAATGGTCGGCTACTCCTCCCCACCAGTTGCCCGATGCTGCCTTCCCCTTCACAATGAGTTTTCCCGAATAAAACTAAATGTTTACTAGTACCATTTGTAAACGTCCCCGCACGTAGTGTTTTAGTTTTGAGGTTTTTTTTCATTCCCGTTTTGAACGGACCGAACCGCATCTTCTACCGCCCGCCGTGGCTTGCACGTGTCATCAACCCTTACAGCTCGCTGACCAAAAATAAGGCGCATATCACACGAAAAACAACACCCGTCCGCCATCGTCGGTTTACCTGCCGTGTGCTATATAGCACATCGCACATGCGAACAATTAACACATACCGCGTACACAGTTAACGTAAAAGCTGGCGGAACTTGCTCACGGTGTTTTACAACACAATCCGTTTTGATGCCGATAAAATATTATAAACCTCCATCGCCTACCTGTCCGATTCGTCGTCGTTAGCATCGCGTCAGCTCTTGCTCTTCCCGCTATCCCCGTTGACTGCAGCCTCCACCCTTTCGTAGTGGGTATATTCCGTATTGTTAATGGACGGCCTAGATATATTATAATATAACATATAATATCTCTCGCTCTGCACCTCCTCGCACTATCTGAAACCCAGTCACCTTCCGCCAGCTCTGATAAGAGCGTCCTTTCGTCGCGTCTTTCCTGCTGCACCGTTATATCATTTATTATATTGGTTTTAATTCGTTTTCCAGAATGCATCGGCTCAAGCGGCACTACAAGCAGCCCAAGCACTTGCTGGCCAGAGCGACGTACAAGGAGGTCCAAACACGGTGCTCCGGGTAATCGTCGAGCACATGGTGTTCCCAATCAGTCTGGACGTCCTCTACGAGGTGAGTTTTCCAGATTACACTTTTTTAAAGCAATGAATATACGCCGTGGATTTAGACGTTCGGCTGATTTATCATAAGCACTGCCTCGGGATCGGGTCATACAGCTAGTATATATATATATATATATAAACAGTGGAACCTCGATAACTCGAATGTCTATACGTTGAATTTTCGATAACTCGAAGGAATGTTTTGGCCCCTGCGCCTATGAATGTACATACAATTTTTTCTATAACTCGAATTTTTTTCTTGACCCTGACAGATTTGAGTTATCGAGATTTTACTATATGTACACGAGTTCTGGCACCATTGTGTTATCTATGGAGTTGCATTTCCGATTCAATCGTTTGTACACAGAAAACCAATTCCCCGCGGTTCAACTATATCGCATGCTCGGCGTTGTACCGAATTCTCGTTACTATCAATATATTCGCGTCGTTTCCGCATGGTATTGCTGGTTTGAGACTGCGTTTCACGACATTTTAAATTAAATAACAATTTCAATGTCGTGGATTCCATGTTAGTGCAATTTATTACGATGAAACAGGCAATTTAATATAAATAATAAAGGAATAGTGCTCATATGTATATATATATAGGTACATTTGTAAGCGAATCGAACACTGCGAGAGCAATTTTATTTCGTTTTACAATTGTACATAATGTATTATAACTGTGATACGACGTAATGTCCATCATCGATTCTGTGAAACGTGTCCACCCTTGTCGATAAAAATTGTTTTTTCCTATATATGTCATTAAAATTATTCCGATTAATCTGCAATAATCATATAATATATATGTATAGAGTAGGTTATGTATAATGTAACTACAAAACGACTTTAACTTAAAGTACAATTTATTTTTTTGGTTTTTAAATAATCTAAAATATGAAACAAACAAACGATAACACTCGCAATATCCAAGTATGAAATACCTGTTCGCAGTACTTTCGACAAGAGTCCAGAAAATCTATTTACAACCTTTGAAAGTTATTTGCAAAAAGAACGTCGATCTCTTGTGCAATATTATTATAACGAAAGAGCGCTTATTCTCATTAATCAATAAAATAAAAAATTATGTTTTTGTAGTTTGGCGTTTAAGTGATTTGCAAATTGACACTATATCCACGATGCGCTGTAATTAATAGATGTTTCCCATGTACGTTGATATATTTATAGAACCCAAAACTCACTACAACCCCCCGTATTGCTTGTAAGACTGATAACTGTAACAATTATTATAATAGTTATTATTCTTATTATTAATTACGATTACGTCGTGTATAATTAGCGCAACTCTCGTTATGGTGGGATGGTCGCGGAGAGGCGATTGGCGAAATCACTTTCAGCCCTAATAAGAGTTTCTGACAACGGAGCAGGATTATCGTCGTCGTATCCAGCTCCGCTGTTGTGCTGTTTGGCTCGTTTAGCACGTTTGCGGCCTCGCGCTTAGGCCCAGGCCCGGGAGGCTGGATTTGTCGACCGCAGTGGCAAAACTCGAGTACGGATCAGAAGGAGTAATCGCTCCGAGGACCCGCATAAGATAGAAAATTGTTTTTATAGTTCTACGCACTTCTTATTGTTTTTATAGCTCTACACTTATATTATTGTTTTAAAACACACTGCAGTCTATAACAAATGTGTATCTCGTATGAAGTTTATATAATATATCTCCCCGGTCGTGCGGTCGTGGTAAAACGTTGTAAAATGTTTAGGCGATTCTAACAAAAAAAAAAAAAAAGTATATTCAAAATATCTTTTAACCATCTACGCATGCAAATGAGCAATGTACCCCTGTCGTCGTGATATACGCACCCTAAAGCTCTCAACCGATGTATGTATATTGTATATATATATATGAGAATTGGAAGCTTTCTGTTCGTTCCCGGGCCTGAAATTTTTGAAATTACGTCACTGATCTTTCGTGACGCCACTCCGTGCCTGGTCTCGGACTGGCCGAGCGTATCGTAAAACGGAGCGTGCGCGCGCGCATTCTGGCCATCGACTGCGATCCATCCTCCGCCGTCGCCGTTTACCCCTGTGGCGTAAATTTAATTACGTTTTCACATTAAACCTCCGCCGCCGCCGCCGCCGCCGCCGCCGCTGCCTCCACCGGATGGTTTGTGTATAGCGATAGGTGTGTGGGGTAGCATATAAATGTATATGTGCGTGCGTGTAGGCAACCCGGTCTGAAGTTGCTGTGGTCTTATATATATTACGCTCTCACCCTCCCCACTCCACCACCGGTCGACCCTCTGGCGTCACGTTTTCACGTACATCTGAGAAACGTGGTGTGTTTTTATCCGCACACGAACACGCGACCACCACTGAGTAGGTGTAATCCCCACCCCGAAGACCTGGCTCCGCGACGACCCCCGGGCCGTGGTGGTCTTATTGCGACCTCACGCAACGCTATATATATATATATATATCTCACCTGAAGGTTTTTTCGTCTGCTGGAAAACGTATATCGTTCTAAGTCTCGCTTGCTTCTTATTTAAAAACGTTTCAAATTACGCTATTTAGCTGCAACGTTTTAATTAAATTTATGTGCATTATGTTATATTACTATATTACTAACATTTTGTTACATTTTACCGGGAAAAAGAGACGGATTGAGGTTTTTTAACTCTCATTATTTTTAAAAAATATTCAATTGCTGCCCTTCTATTAATGTGACTCTGCTGACAAAAAAACCGTTCTTATTGTCCAATATCAATTATATGCATATGTCGTATATTTTCTCGAATTTTCGAGAAAAAACACGTGAAGTTTTACTGTTACAGTTTTGTATTTATTATAAACCAAAACAAAAAAGGACTATATACACAATAATTAATGATAAATATATCATTGTTCATCCTACAACTATCTCGGCAACATTGAATATGAGAAGTAATAGAGTAGTATAGGTATATAGAAAAATTGTCTTTTAAAATCTGCCGCGACGCTCTACTTGTTTGGCATAAAAATTGGCGGGACTTGCCCGAAAAGGACAGAATCAGCCCTAATAATTGGTCTCCGAAAAAACTAGATTCACATAAATGTAGTGAAATTTCAGAATTTTATAATTTTGATCTGATTTATATGTGGAGTACTGTGCATATTAATAATATGGTTATTATATGGAATTAGGTAATTAGTTGATGCAATTAAATTGTTACATAAGTTAGAATATATAGATTACGAGTTAGTTAGTTATTGGTATTTTTTTTTTCCATTTTCTATTGGTACGTCCGCTTGATAATATTTTCGGTACGACGACGGTACATAATATAATGTATGCGCTTGCGTATATATAAAGAGGCAGCAGTTTTATAAAACAAAATTCGCCTTGCTCGACGCTCCATCTCGTCCTCGTTCGATTGTTGTGCGTAACGTCAAGTAGGTACTGCAAAGTTTGTGTATACTACTACGACGGTTATTTTTTTATTCTTTTTTTCCGTGTTTTATATCCAATTAAAAATAATTAAAGTAAACATTTACACAACGTCGCTGCGACGGAAAATGGGGGTTTTTTTTTAAAAATGTATTTCCCGTTTAATAGCAATGATATGTTCGTGTATAGTTAGTAGTGTGTAAGTTGTACTACACGAGTCATTTTTTCTCACTTGGCATATGCTTGGACTCTCGAATACTCGTACACACCGCAGCTTGTCCTTTCCCGAAATAAAATCAGATGAATTTCACGACGACTCGTAGTGACGAATAAATAAATACAAAATATATGAGTTAACGACGGCGAGACATCGTGATATGTGTGCAATAATTTTCTATAAGTACATTATGTTTAATGTCGATCGGTCTGTTATGACATATTTTATTTTTGTTTTTCGTCTAAACGATATAATCTGGTCAACAAACGTGCAGTGTAGTTTTAAAAATATACACATTTTTCGCTCTCCCGGGTGTAGCGCGTAGTAGCGGTAGTCTTGTTTTTAGATCCCGAGCGACGATGGAAAATATGTTTTTATACGATAATCGTTTTTTTCGATTTTTATTTTTATTCCCGAGTGAATACCGTCGTCTAGATGCCGCGCGTGGTGAAAGAGCTCCAAAAGTTTCCGCCCGCGTCTTCTTTCGACAGTCTTTTATAACAGACAACGCGGCCGCCGACCGGGTCGTTTTATTTATTTTTTTTCAATTTTCGTAATAGTTTTGCTTTCGAGGAAAACTACTACCCTGCACGATCCGCAGAAAATATCGAATACGACTCGCCGCGAGTCCGTCCGGCTTTTGTGATTTTTCTTTTTTATTCGTATCGATCGGCATGCGGACATCGAACGTCGGCATCCGGCAGTGTCTATATATTGCCAATTAAAACGCGACGTAGTTCTTCTGCACTGCGTACGATGATAATTAAAATTGGAATAAATTCTTTTGATCTAATTTCGACTTCTATATATTATTCGCGAGACCGGCGATGGGGGGGGGGCGTGTACACACACACTCGCGCTTTTAGAGCAAGAGTAAAAGCGTGTCTCTCGACGAACTTTAAGTGTGTTTGCATACATAGGTAATTTATTATGTCTCGTTTCGTCCCCGTTTACAAGAAACCTCCCGTCGCGGGTAACTGCAGCAGCAGCAGCAACGTGCACTAAAGTACTAAGTGCATTATGTATATTATGCAGCGTATAGGCGCACAAGTATATTACGTTACATAGGTTATACCTATTACGTTACATAGGTTACCTATTACGTTACACAGGTTACCTATTACGTTTTATATCCGTTTGAAGTGTACCCATCATAGGTGTAAGTTTGCAGTGTATACGGCGACTATATATATATATATTATGTAGGAGCAGTATAAATCGTTTCGATCATCGGATCCCGCGGCGTGTTGTAATTCGATCCGATCGGTTTCCGAGTGTTGTAGTATAATATATATCGCACATACGTATTATTATTATAGACCCTCTAAAATATATACTTATCGTATATAAATGCACATTGTCCGGTTGGGTTGATCTCGGTGCAGGAAACTTGCGGTGCGAAAAGTTTTCGCGAACATACCGCGGCGGCACGCGTCTATCCCGCCAGCCCGTCCGCCACACACATATATTATGTGTAAAGTGTATTATAAATACCTAAGCATATATTATAGTATATAATAATTGTTATATACTAATTCGCCACCGACGACGTTAAATCAAAATTCGCGTGTAAATCCTTCACGACGTTGATATATTTTTTTTTGTCTGTAATCGTATCGGATCGCGTACACGACGCCATTATTCAAGCGCGTACATACCTAATCGGAATTTGTATTCATCTCAAAGTGCTCTATATAGACGCAAGAACAATTTTAATCAAATTATTATTAAAATCGACGTTCGAAACACGAGAAGACTGAATTTAAATTCTTTTTAAAATAAGAATATTGGCATAAAATATACTATCAAAACCTGTTATATATAGTGCTCTATAAATAATAGCAACTTTGATAAACAATATTGATAAATAATTACCAGCAATTTTGTAGCTTCGGAATTCGGCGACTACCTGCGGCCGGTGGTTTTACTAAATAAACGTTTCGATCTATGCGGCATTGTCAGGCGTACGCCGCAAAACGTATCATTGACTTATGTAGCAATTTTGTATTATATATTATCATATATTAAACTATTGCCTATAATATTGTAGGTATTATCGGGTTGCCGATGATGGTCGCGAGTGGATATTATTTCGTTATAATAATAATAAATATATAAACCTAGTGTTTTTGACACATGATATGATTCGTTCCGATCGCTGACGCTAGCGCGACGATCGGTTCCCTGCAGCTCGCTCCCGTGAATTATTACCATATTTCATTATTGTATGATCCTTTACGGTTATGATATTTTATTAAATTCCACGGTTAATAAAATACGTACACTCGCGCATGCGTTTCCAAACTAATTACGCGTTGTTGAAATCGTAATTGTTTCCCCGCAAGACCATCACGTGGCTACGATGATATATACCATAATAATATGACCTTACGCGGTATAATTATTTCAAAGGTAAATACTACTAATTTTCTCGAAAAATATCGACGTTTTGAACATATTTTTTTTTTACATAATTTGAATTCATTACAAAACACAATATTGTATAAGTACAATATTATAATATCTATTCATTACCTTGTTTATATACATATATATGATACACATTATATAAACCGCGAAAACGTTTCAATTCCGGTTAAAAATACTTACGCGTCTTAGTCTAAATCGATACGTTCGATATCATTCGTATTAGCCGTACAATTATTTAACGTTATATACGCTAAGCTTCTAATATGCTTCTTAAAGGGCAGGTCAGCATACAGGGTGATTCAAAATTTATCTTACGACCAATTTATTGGTTCAAAATAGAAAAAAATGTATGATACGATAGTTTTTTGATTTAGAAACATCTAAAATGCTTTGTACATTTTATCATTTTTTACAATATTTTAGAGGGGTTTTGGAATTAAAAAATGTCTTTATATTATGTTGCAAAAAATGTATAGAGTCCTTATTTGAGTTTCTAAAATTGGCCACCTAAAACCTCATTAATATAATATTGTAAACAATTATAAAACGTACAGATCATTTAAGAGTGTTTCTAAATCAAAATACTTTCGTATGATACATTTTTCTGTATTCTGAATTGTTGTGATAAAATAGCTGTAATATAAATTTTGAATCTCCCCGTATTCGGATACTTATAGGTAGTGACATATATATATCAATATAATATGTGTGTTCAACTTGAAGTTAGAGACTTTTAAACGTTATTGTGTTTTCTTTGAGACAATCATTAAAGATGAGTATTACTTCATAAACTTCATATTTTATAACAAGGTAGTAGTAGGTACATATTATGTCAAACGCGATACATATATAATCTGAAACGCAACGATTTATACTGTCGATACACAAATATTTTATTCCGTATTGAACTTACCACATGTAAATACCTTCATTGTATAAAAAATATTACAATTATATTATAAGCCTTATGATTTTCAAAGTGAAAGATACTTTGTAATAAAAAATTCCATACATACGCCGACGGTATAGCGCGCGGTTATATATATAACCTTCGTATGATAATGAACAAGCACATATTGCATTGAAATATTTTCATGGGGAAAAAATGGATATGTTGGTATAGGTAAGTGAGTGGGTGGGTGGGTAAGCATGCACCTACCTACTTACCATGTATATATATATACATGTACATTATATAGGTATACGCGTTGTAAAGGAAAAATGTATTTAAGAGAAAAAGTATTTTTTTACGATGATAATAATGCGCCCCGTCGAGCGAAAGACGGAAAATTCTTTTCAGAAATGTTTAGAAATAGGAAATCTCCGTGCGTACACATATACCTCCTATACACCCCCCTTCGCCGCCTCAACACGTTGCAGTACAGTTCGCCCGTTGTCGTCATAATAATAATAATAAGCCCGCGGAAAATGTTACACCCCGAGCACATCACTCGTGGTGGATAAGCGCCGTGCGGAGGAGAGCTATTTCCGCTTATACTTCGATAACATTACATAATAATTTATGTATATAAGCGTAGGTATATATATATATTATTATTATAGGCGTATATATATATGCATTATGATTTATAATCGTATATCAAATTAGCGCCAAGTCTGTTGCTGGTCGGGTCACAGGGCTGGGGCGAAAATCATTGCTATGTTTGGCGGGAGGGGGGGGGGGGTGAAAGTCGGGAGCGCTTGTGTGCATGTGTGCTTTGGGGGTTTAAGAGATTATCCCTTTATATAATACGCTCGTGTACGTATATAAATTTGGTATAGAGACACTACAATATATAATATATACATATATAATGCGTAGGTATACTGCTGCACGTGCGCATAGGTGAGATAATGTTCTGTACACACACGATGCATCACGAGCGGCGGCGGAGGCGAACGAGTTAATAAATTTAGCGACGAGCACGGGAGAATAGGTGCCACCACCACCCCGTAGTGTTTTCTCGAAAAACAACGATCTGGGGCTAAGAGGATACCGCGTGATAAGGGGTGGCGGCGGCGGCGGGCGTATAATGCTCTCTCTCTCTCTATATATATATATATATATATATATATATACGTGTATATATACGTGCGTGTATATGATATTATACCGCTCTTAACCTCGGCACAAATAGGATTAAGTTTAACCTCCCCGAACACCTCTCCTGCCCCCGCTATTAACCGGCTCGACGGTTTCGGTTACACTCCAGTTATTGCTCTGTATATATATATGTATATAATATAAAATACGCGCCCGAGTTCTTTTTAAAAGTATTTGCCGCCCGAGCTCTTAAAACTTTTGATACACCTCACCCGCCCAGAACTGCACCCACCCACTGCCCTCGTCGACGTCGACACACCGTCCGCGTCGTGTGCAGTACACGCGTATAAGCACCGAGTCCTTCTCCGCGTGCCGTAGTCGTCTCGCACATAATTCCGTATGTAAATCAACAATTAAACGGCGGCGGCGGCCGCGTTCTGTGGCGTTTCAATTCTATCTAGAAACGACGGCGACGATGACGACGTTCCCGCCGCCGCCGCCGCCTCGACGTCCTGCACGCGTTTATTATATTTAAATATGCGCGTATAATATATACGTTATTATGTTAAATCGTATAATTTCCCGCTGTACCTACATTTTGTTCTCCTCCAAACTATTTTTCTTTGTAATTATTCGTTTTTATTTTTTTAAACGCTCCACAAATTTTCTCATTCATTATATTGTTGTAATTATATTTTATGCGCATGCGTTATCTCCTCGACGTCGGCGAATCGTAATTCGCTAGTGACTGTACTGCAGCTGCATTATAATATACTCATTATTTTTACCTACAAGTGTAATTAATTCCATCGCATCTCGCGGCGTTGCGTGGGAAAAGGAAACTGCCTTGCAACGGACGGACGTAATATAAATAATATATGATGCGTACGTATTTATAAGAAATTATAACTTAAATATATATATATATATATACGACCCGGTTTATAGCGGAAAATCGAGCGTGTGTGAAAATAAAAACTTTACCCGTACGCGTTTGGCAGTTAACTTGAAAACAAACATCCTATAAAGATAACTTCCGCCTTCACGCTCCATCACCCGCGCGCGCGTCTCCTCCATTTCGGAAAAGTCTTCGTTAAACTCCTTAGTCCACTCGGTATATATACAGCTTTATTATCTACAGAAAGTGTCTAATACATTTACTTAATTGTTCATTATTTATCATCGTTAAAATATTTTTCCTTTCAGCATGATTTTCGGTACTCGCGAATATATCGTTTCGATTTTATCGTCTTCATTATATTATAGATTAAAAATTAGAAATGCGTTTGGACGGTGCGAACTGAAAAAAAGACGACGCGCGTCTCTAGTTTTTGTCCCTTTAATATTGGTCGTGTCGGATACATATTATATTATGATGACAACATATAGGTTTCCGTTTTATGTACATCGTATAGTCGGAATAGTTGGATCAACGTCTGTTATATACGCGACATACTTGTTGAACGTTTTTTTTTATCATTACAATATTATTCCTAGCAAATGAATATATATACGCGTGTTACGTGTTGTATGTCGTGGGTCGCGTGTCCGAGGATTTATTCCGTCAGTTTTGGATTGAGAGGAAGGATTGATCGTGTCATACCCGCGTTATATTATTTTGGACCGGATGTTCAACCGACCGGGCTCACGTCGTCTTTGCGGGTGTCCGTTATTCGGGTCGTTTTTCCCGTCAACGTCGGCCGTCTCGGTACATTTGAATACGAATTCGTGTTTAGAAAGAGCAGGAGACGACGAAAAAACTGATGTCCGTCTGATATAATAATATATTATGTAAACGCACGTTGTATAGTATTGCGTGGTTTGCCGTTTTAGTCGAATCGTTTTCCCCTCGCCCATCATTAGATATATATAGTGTTATTTTATATTCTACGTTTTATTGTATTTGTCGTCAGCGTCTGCGGGGAGAAACACTAGTTTTTAAATCCCGTTCTGCTCATATATTCTTTGTGGAAACTTTTTCTCTGTTGACTTATCACCCGACCGTCCTCCTCACGCTATACTTCTACTACATACTTCTTATTATACTGCTGCTATACCCAGCTATTATTATTATACCTTTATACTGCCGAACATCGGTTGCACGCATTGTTTGTCCCTTACACCCGATTACCCCTCGTTATAGTCAACTCGCGTCATTACTGCGCGATTAGTATATAACATTAGCTATTTGCTTTCGGTGTGTTATGTTGACAGCTGCGACACTATAATAACGCACTTATCATCACCGTTACACGCAATATCCGCGGTAAGCAAATAAATAAACAATAGGCGATTACAATAATTGCAGTTTTAACGATATGTATACAAAAAACAGTAAGCATCCTTATTTATTATATTATACCTATATGTACTAACCACTATTGGCATTTAAACATTTTTTTTTTTTTGAAATAACCACGACTTAATAAATCTTTCAAAGTACGAGAAACTTTAGTATAGCTATTATGGGTTTTTAATGGGTCGTTTTATTAATATATACATATAATATATATATACGTTCGGTACTTACTTAATCGCTATTATAATAATATGATGATTGTCGACAGAGGAAAACGTTGAAATATTCACCTGAAAATTTCACCTCGGATTATTCGATGTAATATTTATACGACTTTAATTTAAAATGTAGGATCTCCGTCGTTACATTAATTTAGACGATTATTTAAATATTGCAGTAAATCCCGTCCTTTGGGAAAATTCGCGCTCTGTGATTAAGTTATTTAAATTAAGATTTTTACGGTGTCATTAGTTATTGAGTGTGCGAAATTCTCCATCCGTCTATAGATGCAGTCTGTGTGCTCGTCTCTCTTTATGATTTTATATGTCTTTGTTTATGTGTGTGGGGGTGTGTGTGTGTCTCTCTCTCACCCTCCCTCCCTCACCACAATCTGTATCGCTCACTATGTTTCCGATTCGCCGTGTGAAAATCGTTATTATTACTGTTATTTGTTTTAGGTCCTTGTGAGATGACCGACTATATTATATATTATTATACAAACGGAAAATAACAGACTTACCGTGTGGCGCGCATTTCCCCCCTCCCGTCGTTGTGTTTGTTGTTCAATAATTTAAAAAGAGCCTCATGGAAGGTAATATAGCGTGCTGTGCACGCGTGGGTGAGTACGGGGGTGGAGCGGCGGGGTAGATCGCGCGGAGCACATCCAATCAACTGATCCGGAATGCGTACAACTTCTCATGAATAGCGTATAGCCGAACATCGACGCAGAATCTCCTCTTATACCGGGGGTAGGGTCGCGGCGGTAATCGATAAATCTGATAATTTAATAATTTAGTATATACATATATATATATATATATATAAACTGTAGTCGCCGTCCGATTTGCTCGTGACGGGTGCGCGCCACGGGCTGAGGGGATGACGCGACGGCGTAAACACGCCGCGGAGGGGTGGTGGAGATTTGTTGTTTCTCTCTCCGTGTCCGCTCGCGGCGGCGGCGGTGGTGATCGCCGCGGCGTGCGGGAGAAATTGAAAACTAATGTCTTTAACTCCGGGGGCGGTATTCGTATGCATTATTATTATATATACGCGTATTCTAAAATGTATAATCACTCGCGCCCGGGTTTTATGCACACGCGTGTATAATATATATCTAATTATTCGCCAAATTCGCATTACTGTGCAAATATTTCTACAAAACCAACCACCCGATGATACGTCTATATGTTGACGTTTATCTAAAAAATAATGGACTTAGAGCTCGGCGAGACGCTAATTTTTTGGTTTGTATGCGTAAGCCCTGCAGTGAATCTTATGTCTTCGTAATATAATATATACATAGACTTTCGACAATGTTGTTTTTGTTTAGCGATGATAAACGCGCATACGATTTGACGGCGAGAGAAAATAGGGAAAATATTATTTTCCATAATTCCGAATATTATTACAACAATTTAAATGTCACTGTTTTTCTAAACGCGCGCGCACGTCATATCGATTGTGCATAATATTGTGGTTGTCGTTATTGCGTATGTTATTATTGAACGCAAACCCCTTCGAAGTGTGGTTTTTATACACTGCTGACGCGATGCTGCGCTAATGTATATTTAGTGCGGTGCTGCGATGGGGGGTGCGGCTGTGGCGAATATTTTTTTAACAGTGACCAAATATGACATAACTGTTCGAATTTTACTGCCCGAAATATATCTATATAGGTACCCACCCACTACTATAACAACTAGGTATACGAATTTGTTGTTCAACTCCGAAACGATTGTACACACAACAATGTGTTTTGAAAATACGAAAAGCGACGGATGAAACTTATCAACGAAAACAAATGCATGACTGAACCCGATTCGTTGCCAGCGATTACGCTTATGTACACACTTTGGTGTACCTTTATATATTATCATTATTATTATATTTATGCACCGGAATTCGGCTTCGAATGTTTTAGAGTTCTCCCTCAGAGAGGAACAAACCAACATACGCACAATTCGGCCCTAAGTCTCCACAACACCTACCAGTGCTCCTTCCTTGTACCGCCGAGTTATTTGTTACCCTATTTTAACATTTATCGTGTCGTTTTTATTATATTAAATTCGCTGTATAGGCTGGAGCCCTGAAAATAAGTGAATATATAATATAATAATTATGGTTTAACGATCCGTTATTTGCGTAATTGTATAGGGTATATTTGCAGCGCTGTATAAAAAAATATCTAGTTTATTTTACGGTACGATGGAATTTTTCATTAGAAAAAACACCTTTTACTAGTATTACAGGTACATACAACACTATTATCATTATGTACCGCCGCGTATGACTCGCGTAATTAAACACATTAATAAATCGTACTTTTCATAGCCATTTCATAGCCACCTATATACTGCAAGTTGTTAATTATATATGTATAATACAGTTGTGTGTGCGCCACGCGTTTTTAATTTACCCGATTAATCGACGACCTCGCGGATGTGTCGAAAAAAAAAATCGCCGATTATAATTATAATTAAAGCGTTCGAAATCTCCGCCAAATACGCACCGCATATATATATACACTCACGATTTTAAGCCCGGTTATAACGACTGCTGCTGCGTATTGACGGCAATATTTCCAGCGTAATGGAATCGCAGTCGGCGTACACACTAAATCAGTTATGTGCCGTCCAGAATAATATTATAATGGAATTAAATTTTCTGACGGGATCCCGAAACGTCAAACGCGCGCGTATCTCGCATCAGTTATCGAACATTGACGGATCAGCCTATATACGACCCCTCGGCCGACGATTATCAACCGACCCCCTCCCCCCCATGTCCCTTCCGCGGCCGCTGCCCGATTGTCCGAAGGGGTGAAACTACGGCGGCGTCCGGTCGAACGATCGCGGCCGGGGAGGGTCGTTGTCGGCGGCGGCGGAAATGACCTCTCTTCTATATCATCATCGCAACGCATGCGCAGTATTAGCCGCAATAACATAACATAAATTATAATAATAATATATGTGCGAGAGCGCACGGCGCAATGCACGTCATTATAATATCATATTATGTATTGTATACTATTCGAAGTAAAAGTCGTCGCACACCGCGCGCATTCAACCCTCCTCCGCTCGTTCGAAAAAGTTCACCACCCCCGCCGTCGTATTGCGCGTATTATATATTATAGTGCGTACACGCCGTAAAAATATTTAAATATAATATTATATATACATATAATAATAATATTATGACGTGTGAAAAATTAAGTTTGATGTGCACACGCTCGCACAAAGGTGCCGGTTAATCCTTTATACTTTGGGTCGTCCCGAGAACACGGGAAGGGGATGATGTTGCGGCGGCAGTAGTGACGGTGGTGGTGGCGGTTATAACGCAAAAATCCGTGGGCCGTATAAAACGAATATTAATTAAAACCGGATTCCGTGTTTTGAAAACGAGGACGGCGCCGCCGACAAAAGAGACGCCGCAGTGTATATATAAGTGTATATAGCCCGAGCACACGCATATATATATATATTTATATAATATGTATATACATATTATAAATGCGTATATATACGAGCCGTTGTGTTTGGAAAACGACCATTAATCCGTCGCCGCCGCCGCCGCTCGTACAGGGCTCGCGTTTCCCACAAGGCGTTATTAATATTCATTTAGTGTCAAGATTTCACTCGCATCGCCTCCACGCCACTATATATTATATATATATATATATATTCATATACCTCCACCGCCACCGCCGATGATTTTACCACCCTTCGACGTCGGCGTCGTCGCCCCGAAAACCGTATATTATAAAACATCGTCGTCATTAACCCTCCGCCGCCGCCGCACTCACTCGTATATACCAGCTAATACGCTCATATATATTTATATACGCCGTCTCGTTATTATTATCATTATTTTTATTATTTTCGGCCTTCAAACGCCGCCGCTTCTCTCCTATATAATAAGTAATAACATACAATAATCGTACGATATAATTATATACAGGTACACCTATACGGTACTCGGTATTATACCTATAGTATTATCAAATATTCGGCATTATTTTTTTTTGTCTGTACGCACAACTGTTGAATATTTTTGATACTCGAAAACGGTGTTAGTATATAATATACTACCAAATCGCTTCGAACACCATCGACGCGAGGAGAGGGCAACGGTCGAGGTCGACGCCTTACAAAACAAAAAATTCAATTAATCGTTTAAATTTATAATTTAGTCGTTTTCTTGCTTACGTATGTTTATTATAATAAAATATAATAAGTCGCGTTCATGTCTTATTCGGTTAATGTCTATACTCACTCTCCACTACACAACTTCCCATCAACAGGCCTATAAAGACGTTTTGACGTGCGTCCGACGTTTTTTGATATTAATTTTTTTTAATGTACGTTTCGGATAATGACAATTATTGTTGTAAAATTACATTCCGTAAAATTGTCTGTATGTGTTCGTGGTACAAAATAAAAGAGAGGAGAAACGCGATGGAACTATAAAACTGTTTCAATATAGGCTGATTCAGAAAGCATGCACAATACTCACCCCACATGTATTCGAATTTTTATTTTAAGTATATTAAAGACAATATTTTCAAATACTTAGATTTTTTATACTGTTTAAAAAGGGTCCAGTGGAGTTACAATTAATTTTTTTCAAATGAGAACGGCCTTTTTCCTATAAATTGTTATGCACACGATTTTTTTGAAAATGTTGATGCATTTAAATCAAAATGGAATCAAGTACTATGTTTTGAGATATAATACTTCATGCAATAAGGATAATAGTCCCTTAATATTGGCATTACATAAAATATAAAATGTATGTTATATTTAGTATTTATTATAATTTAAAAAAAGTCATAGCTTAATTTATCTTTTAAGACTATTTCATCCTTGGTTCCATATAAAGCCATTTAGAATTCGATTTATATAATAATATATGAATCGACATTCTCTGATTAACGCAATTGACATTAAAAAAGGGTGCAGGTTTTCATTTGAAAAAAGAGAAACTTGTATCACTTTGTGCCAAATGATAAAGCAATATTTAAAGAAATATCGTATATGGTCTTAAAGTGCGCCAAAAAAAATCCAAAATCAGGATCCGAGTATATAAATGCATCGCAGTTAAAGGACAAAAATTGTGGGTGATAGCTTGGTCGGTGAATCGCCCAGCCTATAATTCTGCGTTATATATTATAATTTACACACTCTCGCGCATATTACGCTGGAAATTATTAAATTAAAACAACAAATTCGGGGCACCGCGCCGTGGGCTTTTCAAGGGAGTATTAAACGAGTGAAAATTAAAAAAAAACACCGCCCACAAAACGCTCGAGCGCGCTCGCACGCACACTGCCAAGTCGAGTGGCAAGCACACATACATACATACATGAAGTAGCTTCTCCTCTTTGTCACGCATATCGGCGTTCGCGACGATGTTTACGTTTAATATATTATATAGGCCGGCTGTTTGCTGTGTGTACAGTGTACATAATATATTATAATATTATTATGTTTTCAATTCGTTTGCGCGAAAGACGCGATTATAATACCGGCTCGTCCGTCGAGCGATTTCGTCGTCGAGACCGCCGCCGCCGCCTTCGTTGCCGTTATTATTATATTATATTATTATTTCCTCGACTTCTACCATTGAGATGATTATTGTGTCGAGTGTGTTGACACGTGTTCGAGCGCGGCGTCGTCGTGTGTAGGTAGTTCTGCCGGTCGGGATACACCTCCACTCCTCGCGTGCGTTATATAATATACGTATAAGTATATTTATGGGTATACATAATGCGCAATTATGCTCACACACAAAACCACTTGATGCCCCAACTCCCGACATCCCTCCCGTTATCGACGCTGTAGCGTTTTCGCTGTGGTGGTGGTTTAAACTTATACAGTAATACGGTAAACCCGCAGGTAAATATTTAATCATTAAATTGCTTTGAAAATTATGATGAAAACATTTTTTTATTTTTTGAATATTTCCACTTCAATATTTTAATATTTATATTCACATCCATCAATATCGAAACATATAATATAGTTATTCGGTTAGCATATTAAGTATAAATTATGTGCATTTTATTATTTAAGTAAGACTTACATATAGTAGGTATACTCACTTTTTGGCAGCGGATGATTAAGAAATCGTTTTTAAAACGTTGCTACGAATTATATGTGTGTCGAGTAATTGTGAGGGTTGAGAATTTGTAGCTATTTCTCGTTGAACAAAGTTTGAATAATAATATAGAAGTTCATTTTAAAACTTTTATTTTGTATATTATGGCATTTTCCTAATTTAAAAGGCTATAGTATAACTCTAAGATAAAACAATTTAGATGCCCTTTCTGTTTTATATTTCCAGTTATTTGTTTGTTCGAATTTTTCTTGTATTTAATATAATATGTCCAAATGATTTCCAAATATCTTCTTTTCAAATATTAAATGCCAATATTAAAAATATACGTGAAATCCTGTGCTAATGCAATTTTTTTTATTTTGTAAGTAAAATTAATCAATAATTCGTGGGAACTCAATATACAATATTTTTTATTGTTTAGTTTCAATTATTTTAGACTCAGTTTTTTTTTGAATTCTATAATATGCGATTCGAGTGTTTAATATTATATCATGTTAAACAAAATATACTATTTTTATGCATAATCACAGCTCAATGTAAGAAATACTAATTATACAACTTCTTGGTTTCGGTTTAGGCTCTTAATCTTCACACGAATGTATAATATCTATTTAATAATGTAGGTACCATAACATTTTTCTCAAAAGAGTAAAAATTATTGGAAAAAAAAGCTCGTTATAAAACCAATACTTACATCTATAAACAGTTCTCGATTCGCTACAAATCTAAAATATTAAAATTGAACTGAATAAAATATTTTAATACATTTTGTTATCTACTTTTTGTGAAAGTACTGCCAGTTATATTATTGTTGCACACTTGTACTATCGATTTTTTATTAATTGTGCAGTTATTATCCGTTAAAAAGTAGAGCAATTAATTTTTACTTAAAAAGATTATGCACTTAAATCTGATACCGATAATTCTATGGAAATTAAAAACAAATTGTTCTCGTTAATGTATTTTTTTCTTTCTTTGGATCCTATAAAGAGAAGTTATACTCTGCAGTGGAAACTTGTTGTTATTAAATTTGAAAATAATTGGGTTAGAGCGTAGTAATGCTCGTTTTTTAATGAATGGTTTTTGTCATAATTTAAGTAAATATTGCCAGTAAAATTGAAAAGTTTTTTCATAAAACATTTATAATAGAATTTCGAGAGCACCGCCGCGTAGAAAGGATGGAAAAAACTTATAGGTACGCACATTATATAATACTATAATATATATTCGCGGTTTTCGACAAACAAAAAATCCCGAATTAAATCGAATTAAAATATATTCTACTGCGGTGTACAAAGCCAAAATTGAATTAAGACCTTACGTACATATCGTATGGAAATGCTTGGACCTAATTTACCTTTACGTATTATTATTTAATACGACAGCGTATTTAGCGAGGGCGGTCTCGGTTTTTTTTGTGCTACGACGACTACAACTAATAAAAATAACGACTGGAGTTCTTTTTTTCTGAAAAAAAGTTTTCAAACAATCCTGTTGTGTGGTGATGGTATACCTGTGTATGCATAGTGAAAAAGACTGGAAAAAAACCAATTAAACGTTTTGCAAATTGGCTCCATAAATCACGTCGGTTTCGTATATTATATTATATTATGCTCGTGCCTGTGTATAATACGCGAAGTCTTCTGCGGCGAACATTACGACGACGCGTCGTCATCGCCGTCGTAGTAGTCGTTTTCTCGTGGGACGTCATCATATGATCTCTCACAAAAGTCTGCTCCGTTAACCGATCGCGCGCGCGCGCGCGCGTGTGTGTGTGTGTACATTATAATAATATAGCCGCTTTATGTCGTCGAACGATCTTCATATTTCAATAAGAGATCGAAGGGTCGGCGGGCGGACGAACGGGAGGAAATCTCAAAGTCTCCGCCGCCGTCCGGGGACGAGGCAAGTACATCAGCAATATTGGCTCTTGGTAATCCGCTAGCTATACGTATATTTATATATAGGTAATACAATATACATATATATATATTGGAAGTGGTATTATTATTATTATTTTTTTTTTTTTATAGGTAATACATATCCATAAATACATGTAGGTATATATATCTACCCTACCTACTACGAATACTGTGCATGCGTTTTTCCACCAAAAAATTTTGTACTCTGCTATATTACGGCTGCTGTAAAAAAAAAAAACACTCAAACGATCAATTCTGTCTGTCGAAAATACGACATACGCGTGTTCGATGCCGATGATGATAATATCATAATGTACCCACCGACGAGACTATAAAATCTAATCGCATTAAAGCACTATATATATATATGCACACATGATATAATATTGTTTTATTCGTCGTCGCTTGGTATATCATTATTATTATTTTTTTAAATACCGAATATTCTTTCCGCGTCGCGACTTGTGCGTCAGGTGTAGTGCCCGCTTTACCTGCTACCTGGGCCTGGAAGTCTCGTGATGTGCTCTGTCCGCCGAATAATAACAATATATCATAATGTAACAACGACATGATTTATCACATCAAAACCGCATTAAATAATGATATCGTCTCGTATACCTACACGTACACGTCGCGGGCGGAAATAAAAATAAATAATTTCAGTGTGCGGTTATCCGCTCATATCGTCGTGTGTACAGTGTACACATCCGCGTGCGTGTCGCACTAGAAAGCAATTATTATTATAATAATACGAGAAATTGGAGGCAGGCGGGTAATATTATTATACACGTACGCCGCAGTTTTTGTGATTATTCTAAAAGCATTGTTTGGTTTTAATCCGTCTCGTTTGATATTAAAAATTTACATCGATGATTAGTGACGTTCGTATTATACACGTATATATAATACCTAAATTTATCGTGTTCTCCCTCTCCCCCCCCCCGCCTTCGCCCGCCGAGCGACCTGTCCCGGCGATACGGCTGTGGCACGTACACCTATTACGAGCGCGCTTGATTAATGTACGATGTAGTTACATAATGGCAATCACTCGTCGTAAATGCTGCGTCCCCGTTTTCAATCTCGCTTTAAACGCGCGCGTGTGTGACTTACGAAAATAATCGAGAGAAAAACATCGCCGACACTCTGCTGCAGGTTACACGCTACGCGTGCGTGTATTTGCTCCGTGAAACGTACGTTTATTTTTATTTTTTTTCGGAGCCGATTTTTATACAATATAATTCGGTCGCACCAATACACCCTCCCGACGGCGCGCCGTCACTGTCTGTCGTGCTGCAGCGGTGGGCGCTGACTAGATAATCCAGTCGATCGATCGACCTGTTATCGATTTGATATATAGTACTTTATCGTACGTATTAATCTGCGGCGTGGCGCCGAAATAAAATAAATAACGCACAAGTTTATATATAATAGATAATATAATATGACGATAAAGCCTCGCCGTGGTACGATAATATAAGTACCTATAGTCAACGACCCGACGATGGATCGCTGGCATAAACCGACGCTTGTTGATAGGAGGCGGTAAATTCGCGAGTACATTATAATATTGTTTATAATATTATTATTATTATTATACCAATATATAGTCGTAGTATACTGCAGATCGAATGATGCTGTGCCGCTCTCCTTTCCGACATCTTCAGCCCTGCTCCCTGCTCGTTCCCGGTCGGCGATGTGGGATCGAAAATCGACCTTATAATATTATTGTTTATTTTAATATTATATTATACTGTGGCCGCGTATTATACGCCGATCGTAGATATTATTAATGTATATTTTATGTAGGTATATATATTATACTACGTATACTGTATAGCTGCTGGCTTTATATGTAACGGGTGCGGGATCTTATTATACGCGTATAAAATGTATACGCTAACCGGAACCTAGGTTACATCTCACGGATCTGTTCTGAAAAGTCCGTTCCGTCCCGCTCGTCCGTATAATATTATAGCAGCAGCTCCGGTACACAGGTATACCTGCCGACCGGTATATATATTATATACCTAGTCGATAATAATCGCATAATGCGTACTACACGTGTATACATATTATAACGTTCTCTGCGGAGTTATTTTTCGACTGGGCACGTACCGTTTGATGCATTTCTATATACTCGAAAAGGTCGGTCGGTCGGCGGACCCCGTTACCCGCACACCGCCGCGCACCCACCACCACCCCACATCCGCCACCTACGACCCCCTCCCCGAAAAAACACGTCGGTTTTCGACGGGAAAAATCGCACGTTTATAATATATACACACCATCACGGCGGTCTTCGGCGGAGGCGTCCGCGGGGTATTATCCGCGGGCGCGGTAATGGATTAGTTTACGATACCGCGTTGTAACCTCAAAGGGCCCCGTGGTGGCGGCGGCGGCGGTGGCATCCGGATATCCGGAGTCGTGGACGGCGGGAGCGGTGCCGCTGCAACGGCGGTGGTATCGCGGGACCGAGACCGCCGCGTCCGGGGAGGTGGTGGAACGAGAAGCGGGGGCTGCGTAAGGCCGTTTTCGCGGGGAGTGTATATAATTGATGAATGAAAGTTGGCAGATTAAAACTTTGGCTCGCGCGGAAGCGATCGGCATTCGGGGACTGTAAAACGTAATTAGATTCGCAAAAATAAAAACAGAAGAAAACAATAAATAAGACTTACCGGAAATCTATTGCTGCCGCAGCCCGTCTACGGTACCGAGTCTCGTCGTCGTCGTACACGACGTGCCATACATATAACATCGCGAATGTACATATATTATATAAATGTAATGTGCATGTATATATTATATTGTCCGCCGCCGTCTTCGAACACTTATGCTGTTGGGGAATATTATACATTTAAACCCTTGTTGTGGTAGGGGGTGAAATGTTAAGTGTTATATTAGTATACGATATAGTAAACATATATAATATAATTATTCGTCGCGTAACAATATTAGACTAGGTACTTAGAATTAACACTAAGAAATAATAATTTACTACTTTTTCGTTTTTAGTGTTACATACTGGTGGGACTCTTGGTCATTCTTAAGCCTTGATGGGTATTTAGTAATAAACGGAATGATAGGCATAGAATAGGGATAATATTTACCTATTGTCTTTAAAAAAAATGTCTAGAAAATCGGGATGTGCAATTTTTTGAACATCTGTATAATGTTACATTATTATGTTACCTTTATAATTTATTAATATATTACGCGTGATTTTATCACGTCGGAATCGTTTGTAATAAGTATTCAAAAAGTTTTGAATCGTACCCGAAACATTCGTATATACGTAGGTACGTGTATATCTAGTTTCTAACTGATTAAACACTCTGTATACACATTACGGCAACAGTTTTTCTGCAGTCGCACTTTTCAATAAACGCGACGGTTTATTTGAATATATACATAGTATATAATATATTATGGCTCGGTGTGACCTTTAAGCATTTTTTTTTTTATTTCCACATAACTGTATTATATACAGGTACTTCATATATTATATAAAAACTGTTCAATCGTGTATACCCTGCAGTGCCTGCACATATACAATGACCAAGCTTTTAATAATAATAATGCAGTATTGTACGACGTAGACGTGTTTAATAATATGCGAGTTTTATATATCGGAGAATTACGACTTCGGAATTGCATCTAGATATTATATTCTCAAGACACGAGAAAAAGTATAGAATCTAGATAATATTAGAAAAAAAAAACGTATCGGGTTAATATATTTATCCATCGCATAATTTCCGTTCGCTTCTATATAATATCATAATGTATATAGGTACTATAGTTTTATACGAATAAAAATAAACATAACGTTTCGTTTTCCGTCTGCAGCGAACGGAAATTCCTTTGATTTTCGCAGCACTAACGCTCATAAATAATACGCCTAGCGCGCGTCTCAGTTGTTGGTTACCTACCTGTATAGTATATAGAAGGAAATCGGTTCTTCGAAAATATTGTTTTTCGCTCGGAAATATTGCTGAGCCGTGCACTAA
This sequence comes from Neotoxoptera formosana, assembly GCA_022818045.1. Taxonomy (NCBI): domain Eukaryota; kingdom Metazoa; phylum Arthropoda; class Insecta; order Hemiptera; family Aphididae; genus Neotoxoptera; species Neotoxoptera formosana. The sequence continues at coordinate 9,445,190 of CM040633.1, read as the reverse complement.
TTGCAAGTATAGAGCTTGCTGTACATTATACAGAGGTTGGGGTGTATATTATACCAGCTAGTATACCACTGTTAACGACAGAGCATCCGGGCTAATTGTGAGGGTTGCCCACCGCCTCCCCCCCAAAAATTCCCGATACGCGCGCGTAATCCGCCGGTGCATAATGTATAATGTACGCAACATACGCACGCGATAATAATATACAGTCGCGGTTCCTTATATATGATTCAACAGAGACCATATTTTATTCACTAAATACGTAATGAGTAATTTCGAATGGATGCGTCTTCGCGTATATATATACCTATATATATATATATGTGTGTATAGGGTAGGTACATATTATATACATATATTCGGCGTGTGTATCCCCGTAGGTAGGTACATAATATTATTATAATATGTATAACGTTATTTAGTCGTGGGGCGAGAGGGTGTATATGTATAGGCAGTGTATGCACCGAGCATATACCTAATGCCATATATATATATATAGGTCGTCCCTAAGTACGTATCGTATCGTTAGGGGTGCGGGTAAGGTTCGGGTCGGCAGCTGGTGTGCACGGTGTCGTTTTATACGACGATATATATCTATAACTTGTATATTATATATATTATAATATATATATGTATATACGCGTAGCGGATAGAGAGTCCCTTTATACGCTGGAGCGTTAGAATCACGCAAGTCCCGACCACATATATATATATATATATACACTTACGCGTAGGTATCTGTCTCTCTCTCTCCATATATATAATATGCACTAAGCTTTTGCGAGCGCCAGAAGATTGACCCCGCTCGTCGTAAACGGGCCCTCGACATTAATTTCGGTGCGAATTATAATTATATATATGTATACGCGCGTGTATGATGACATTATGTCGTCTGTTTCAAAGGCTGCGTGTACGCCTAACCCGCGTTATATATATATAATATATAAATCGGCAGTGTGGGTATGATGACGGCTCGCGAGCAGAGAGGTTCCTCTGCGTAATAATTATGTGTAATACAATATATACGTGGAAAACGTCGGAAAATCGCTTAATATTTATACGCGGACAGAGATGACCCTGCAGTCTCTTATGGTATTAAAAACACCGCAGAAAGGGTGTCCTCGCGTCGTTGGCCGCTATCGTTTGTCCTAGATAGACCCGAATATTCGAGAGAAATTCGGACGCGCACGATGAAATATATATGGACGAGCGGACTTTGGGAAACGCCGAAATATCTATAGTATACATGCGCATAAAGGTATCGAGACCATCGCATCACGATCATACAATATTATATTTTATTTAAATGGGTAGGTAGGTAGGTATATATAGGTGGCATCTCCGGTATAATAATCATAAATATTATATACGACTTATTTCAACGACGAACCGTTTTTGGAATATTCAGACGATTCCCAGCACGGGGGAGTAATATTGACCTAGCTTATAATGAGTTCGTCGGATTTCATATTTTTCGGATAAAACCTTCGAGTGCTGCGCTTTGCCGTGAATCGAAAAATCGAACGCTGTACGTTGTGGTATTTAAAGGTTTTTATTTATTCATTATTTCTTTTATTATTTAACTGTACATTTTGCGAAACTGCTACGCTCTGTGTCGGAAATACTATTAGCCCCTCTATCAGAAGACTTCCGACCCGGCCGACGGTTATTATCCCGTTTGCGTTTTTCACGGCTAGGCGCTGTGCGACGATATAACTTTTGTACACGCATGAACGTTTCATAATTTTTCGATTTTTGAGAAAATATTATTTATAATTTATACGCGCGTCTCTGATAAGTTTTTAGGGTAAAAATTAATTTTATGAAATTGTTTTATACGGTAAATGTTTGAACAAAAGTTAGTTAAAATGTAGATTAGTGTGGTGCAGCAAGAGTATTACCATAAAGTAAAGTGTAGGTTGGTTTAGTTTTTTTATTTTATATTGTTATTCTTTGAACGAAACTTTCTTCTCGGCTCTATATAGTTAATGGTTATTTGATTTTTTTTTTTTAACAAATTTAAATGTTTAATCAATGTAGACTATTGTGTGTTTAATATTTGTATTGTATACCGCACCATAAACCGTATAGAATATTATTATATTTATTATGTTATATATATATATATATGCACCAATGTATATATATCGTGTTCTAAGGGTTGTATATATATATATATGTATATACACACCCGCGAGACCCTGTTATTATGTGGGTATATTTCGTTTTATTATACAAGATGATTGCTGTTGTTGAGTTTTTTTTTTCACTAACCTCAAACATTGGTAATTTATATTCATACCGGTAAATTGAAAATCAAAAACGTTACGAAACGCGTAGTATCGATCATTCCGTATAATATACAATATAATACACATAATAATATATATATATATATATATATCGGTACCTATACTTTATTTGTATAGTAATAATAATAATACTGTTCGCTGGATACGCTCATATTATAATACTCGCCTGAAGTGTATTTCTACTGCAGTAGACAAATTACATTTTCCCGGTAAAGAAATAATAATATGCTTATATGTGTAGTTTCCAGAAACAAAAACGTAGGTTTATCAAAACAACGACGGAGTTATACAAGTCGAAAAATTATACGGTTAAATGTCCGGAACAATATATAATACTGTAACACTGTTGCAAATACCTCGTTTCGTGCATATACCTATATGCCATTGTATTTAGTGAATACTTGACAGCGGTATATCGAGAAGTAAACTCCGTTTTAAATATTAGGGTAATATTAAAACATCAATTGCATGGGAAAATCGATTCATAGGCAATGGAAATCAAGAGGAATTCGATAATGAAAACAAAAATATAATATAGTTCACACAAATGTTCATTTTGTTTGTTCCCCGCGGGTGGAAAAGTAACGCGCAAATTGTTTGTGCCGAATTCTTTTTTCGGCGTTTAACTTAATAATAATAAAAATAACAAGCATGTATTCCGTGCCAAAAAAAAAAAAAAAAGGAACTATATACCTGTGATATATATACACCTGTAGTATATATAACTATATATACTTAACCTATTGTATATGTTAAACGCGCGCGTAGTAGTGAGTATGACTACATAAATTATATTTATTTTATAATTTACTTATAATATTACTATTTTATTATAGCGCTGTAAAACAAAAAAAAAACTCGGTCGGGGTGGAAAAAAAACCGTTTTACCGGTATTTTGGTTAATTCGTATAATTGCGGCCGTCCGTGTGGGTGTGTGGCGCGCGCAGGTCGGCGCAATAATTTATGTAATATTATATTATTATATACTTCCAAGAAAACGTTACGACGGTAAAGGTGGTGGGCAGGTGAAGGGATCAGCGACGACACAAAGACTAAGTAAAATTGAACAATTTCGAATGCATATTTATATTATATATTATCTGAATGTGCTGCTGCACGTGGTGCTAATATAGACGTGCATATTAAAATACAGTCGACTATAACGATAGTATACTATAACGACTGTACAATAACAACAAAATAATGTGTTTTTTTATTTTTTATTTTTGCAGATATTTTCACGTTACGGCAAAGTGCTGAAAATCGTCACGTTTACCAAAAACAGTGAGTACCTACGCGACTGCATATTATACTTACATTTATAAATATTATATTATTATATAATAATAATAGTATAAAAAACAATAATGTCGTTCACCGGACAAAAAAACATCTGTGCGCATAATTTGCATATATATTATTATTATGAAGATATATATAGGTAAGACGCGGCAACCCTATATTTTTGCAAAAACTTTTATATCATACGAGTGTAGGTATATGTATATAAGCTGTGTTTTTTTTTCTTTTTCTGAATTAAATTTTTTTTTTTATCCCATTTGCGAGAACATTTATACTACTTGTAGAACATTAGCCTCTCGGTAAAGAAAATCCCAAATCGGTCGCCTATGAAATAGGAACTCGTACTTTCAAGTAATTCGATTTTTCCTCTCGGCAATTAAAATATATAAGTACATACGATAAGTAGTACAAAAATCGATCGAGGAGGAGACGACGTGTTGGACATTTGAAAGAGAAAAATCGCCTCGTTGCACGTATATAATATATATTATATATACCCAACCCAGGGCGATCGCGGGACTGCAAAATGTCTTTTTCTGCTCTGCGTAGTCCTTCGGCGAGGACACGCGTTATTTATCTCGTCCCGGCGATCTATCAACGCCGACTCGCAAAAGCGCCGTGCGTGCCTTTGAGAATAATCCTTTTCTCCAGAAAACAATATAATGCGAGCACGGTTTCATCATATCAAGAAGTTTGTGTTCGGTCCCGCGGACAATTAATCATATCTTCATTTTGTTCTCGCCCTCCGCGCAGCAGCAGCAGCAGCAACAGCAGCAGGAGTGCAGGGTATTATATATTATATATATACAGTGTTGTCGTCGTACATTAATTAACGTTGTGCGCTATATACGTATACGTACTACCTAACCCTACCGATCTACCCCCCCCCCCAGCCAGCCACGACGTCTCTGGAGAGGGGAATATTTTCTTTTCAAAAAAAAAAAAACAAAAAATGACCGTTTTTAAATATTTTTTGAACCTATATATATTTTTTCATTGTGTGCGCGTAGAAAAAAGAAACGTTTAGCGCTATAGTATATTTTCTCGCTCTGCAAACTTTTCCGCCAGCGCACCGTGTACACACACATATATATATATATATATATATATACTGCACTCGAAACAATGCAGGCGTCTCCTTTGTCAACGTCTCCGTCGCAGTTTTTCCATTAATTTCGCGCGCGCGCGCGGCTTATTATCGCGTGGAATTAAACGCGCTCGTGTGTGTGTGTGTGTGTGTGTGTGCACAACGATTCGTAAATATATATTATTTTCCACCGTCCTTGTTCGCAGATTCGTTCCAAGTGCTGATCCAGTATCCCGACGTGGTCACCGCACAATCAGCCAAATTGGTAAGTGTTCGACGGTCGTCGATTTAAATATAATAACATATACTACTAATATACGTACGAGTGTGATATTCGATATAATATGTGATAAACCGTGCTGTACTAATTATGTTATATTGAATGAGAAAACAAAATTGAAAAAAAAAACGTTCAATACCTACTATAACAAACGTATGCCGGTAATTTTTTTTTTAAACCATGTCTGACACAGTCATTGGACGGACAAAATCTGTTCCATACCGGCCATTTGTTTGATCTGTCGCATTTGAACAACGTAAGTCCAGGACCACACGTGTATTTTTTACAACCAGCGCGTGCACGTGTATACCTACCTATGTGTGTTTTGTGTGTTTCTACTTTATACCTATACAACTATATAGTATTGTATACACTCCTCCGTCCGATATATACTCCCACACCTCACTTTAGCGTTTCCGGGCGACGATTTATTTAATGTGATTACTAATTATCTATAATATAAAATATACAGTTTTATATATATATATCTTCAACCTCGCCCACCTCCTTTACTACTTCTTTGCATCGAGCCACTTTTTTTTATATAATCGTAATTTTATTTGGTTTTTGGATAGTCTCTGTCGCCCATATAATATTATATAAAGACGCGTATCTCGAGCACCGGCAATCGTTGATTAAACGCATTGTTTCCGTTTATTTTATACTTTTTTCGTCTTTTCTTTCTTTTTTTTTCTTTCTTTATTTCTCTCGTTCTTTTCGCACCCCGTGAATAATTAAATTCGTTTAAAAAGCGTCTGATTTATTCGCAAGTCGTCGCCGTCGTCGTCCTCCTAATAGGGGCGAGATACGTGCTGTCCGATTGGCCGCCGCATAATTGGATAATTCGTTTTCTCGCTTTAATTTTTTACGATCGTCTGTTACGCCGGCCGTACCTACCTAAGATTTATAAACGTTTATTACAAAGAATTCCTCGTCGCGACCTAGATCGTATCCTAGACTATATCCATGTTTTAATATTTTCACAGCAATCGCGAAAAATAGCTTCCCACCATCTGAGAAGCTTTATAATACAAAGATATAATTCTATTGACTTACAACTATTCTAATTTTGCTTGCGATATCACGTGTCGGTGGTGCTGTTGTTATTTTTAATTTTTCCATCATTCCTATTTTGAAAGCTCTCCCCTCCCACCTAATACGCTCCCTAGACTCCCTACTTCCGCCCCGAAAGACCCAAATGCCCCCTAATAGGTTGTACAGCTCACGTTAAGAACCACTAATGCTGTATATAACAAATTATGTAGAGGAGGAGTGCATCTCAAGCTAATCATTTTTCCCCATAATTCTTCTTTTCTCCTCTAATTCTTTTTTTTTTTAGATTATTGGAAGTTATGGTGTGTGTAGTATATATATATGCATCTGTATGCTGTTAGTACAGAGTGTCTCACCGTGTTCGTCATCCTTCGCAACTACTCTTTTTATAACTACCTACATATAACATTTTAAATGCTCAGTTATTCTAATTCCTACATTCTCAAAGTATTTTTTGTCTTCTTAAACTCGACACTAAACAATTTCAAGGTATCACTTTCCATTTGGTAAAGCTAATTCGCGTGAAACGTCTTTCTGCGGTATGTTATAAAAATATTTCAACGGTTAAAATATTAAAGGTACCATAGTAGGATTAGCCCGGTGAGACACGGTATATAAATTATATTCCATGTAGTTGTGTCGTATGCCATCTACCAAATTATACGGGAGAACTATTATAATATAGCCAATCGTTTTGGCGCAGTTACACAGAAGTATTGACCACAGATACAAAAACCGTGATTAAGGGTAAACATATACATCCTCGTATGTGTAATTCAAAGTTGAGATATGCCAAACTTGCGCGTAGTCAAAAGACGACGGTTTTGATGTAATCGGACATGCTGCAAGAGTGTGTTCATTTAATATCGTTTTTATATAATATTATGATAGATCGCGTACGACACTATACAATAGGTATATTATAAAGCTATTATAGTGTAGACTTATCATTAAGACTATAGGGACAACTAGAAGTTTGCATGTTTTTAAATAATTATTCAAAATTTAAAGTGCATATTTGACCATTTTTGATACAAAGGTTTAAGTTTTATAAATATTTTATAAAAAAACATATACCTATAGTTTAATAGATCTCCTGGACTTGAGATATTATTTTGATGGTTTCATTCATATGTTTGTGTTATCCTCAAATCCTCACCGATCACTCGCATTGTTACTTATTGGTACATCGCACACGTGATTCCCGATAGTGAAAAAATAATTATTTAAATATTATATCTATGTATTAAAATAAAAAGGTTTTATTAAATACTATGAATTTTTTTTTAAATGCATATTTTAGTAGCATATATTTACTATTTAGTGATTCTTTAAGTCATAAATGCATGTATATTTTAAAGGTTTTTAAGGCATGAAGTCCTTAACCCTACTTATTATACTTCCTATATACGATGAATGATATACCTATTTCACTACTCACTTCGTTGTTACTAATTATACGTTGTTTCCTTTTTTTCGGGATTTCCAAATTCGCGACTTGTGATAATAATTATACAGTCCCTGGACGGCCAAAACATTTACACGTCGTGCTGCAAGCTGCGCATCGAGTACTCGAAACTGTCCAGCCTGAACGTCAAGTATAACAACGACAAGTCTCGGGACTACACCAACCCGACGCTGCCCAACGGCGACAACACGGTAATGGAAACACTTGCGGCGCTCGGCGTGGACTCTGTGGCCGGCAACCAGCTGCTGCCGCACCAGCTCAGTCTGCTGCTGTCCGGTGTGCCGAGTGCCGCCGCTGGACTTCCGCAGGCCCGCCGGCAGCTGACCACCGGCGCCGACCATAGCCGACTCGCAGGTTCGTACCTACCCTAAACTCTGGTATATGATAGTAATAATGCTATTCGATGTTCACCCACACAATTGGGTAAATCACACGAGATTTTTCAACAGCGCTCCCTCCACCCTTTTTCGTACTCAAATCGTTAAATTAATTTAATATTCTGATTTTTTTTTTTATTTGAATCTAGATTGTAGTTTATCCGAGGGATTTGACGATAATTGCACGTTTAAATCGCTGTTTAAGATTTTAAATCATTCTAGTATACTCGCGGAGACCGCGTTTTCATACTCCATGATTTTTATGGCGTTTGAGGATTCGTTTTTTATCAAATGAACGGTTTTAAAGCTGGTTACCTCACCTTTTTTCATACTTATGCGAATCGTTGAGCAGACAATTTCCTTATTTAATCTTTGATTTACTAAAATCAAAAATATATAACGAGTAGGTAGTTTCTGAGTTGTTCTCATTTGAAGAAATAGTATATTTACGAAAATATTATGAACAAAAGTATGTTGAATATTTGAATATAATATGGTATATATTTCTGAGGGCTTTGAATCCATTGCTTCAGATAAAACATAATTTGAAAAAATTAAACTTATAAACCAAATTATTATTAATTGACATGTATGGCGTGGTCTACGTATAGCCATGAATCATGATGAACCATTTATAGATTCAAACCCCACTAATTTTTATGAAATTATGTTCACATAATCAATAGACTATAATTTTTAGTAGATACATATTTAAGAACTACCTAGAAACTGCACTTTAAAATGTTTGACTTTAGTACATCAACATGTCAAAAAAATCTCTTTCTTAACAATTTGCATAAAAAACTTCTACTCCCCATGTTTGGAAAAATGGTCTTAAAACGCTTAAAAATTTCAAAAATCCTAATTTCAAAAAATGTTTAACTTAACCAAAAAAATGGGGCGAGGGTGCTTAAAATATCACTCGGCACATTGTACAAAAAAAACTTCACTCCATTCTCATGTCCGAGCCCCAAAAATAATGTGGGTGTGATATGATAAGAGAAAAAATTAAAATATCGGAAGATTTTAAGTCTGTCAAAATGATACAGCGATCGTGCGTGTTTTGTACAAAAATCAGTTAATTCTAATAATATAATATTATAATACCCGAGAAAGGCGGCACTTTTCGTGTCAATATAATTTCATGGAAAACGGTGATTTTAATTTCGAGCAGAGAGATGGACTGTACATTTGCGAAAAGCGTGTTTTTTTTAAACCTTGTCACTATAATCGTCCGGGGTGCGATGAGCGCGTGATGTCAACGCATACATTATATATACGAGAAACGTTGTCATTCGTCCCTCCCCTGTTGCATCGAGCTTACGAGAATTCTGAAAGCTTTGCAGGCGCGCACGATCGAGGACACTTAATTATCATTAGAATATTATGACGCGCGTCATATTATGTATATGTATATTCATATATATATACAGTGCTTGAATTATTGGAAAACAATTAGAAGGGGGGTGCAAAAGTGTAAACAAATGTACAAACCTGATAATTTAAATGTCTTATTGATAAGAATATAATTAAAAGGTGTAAATATTTTCTAAAAAAAAGAGGGACTACGTCTCTCCGCCCCCTCAATACAAGCACTGTATATATACATAACACAAGTCACATTGTACATGTATGTATATAATATAATATATTATAGGTACATATTATATTTATAGGATTTGCTATATTATACAGGCATGCCGATACCTATACCTATGTATATTTTATTCTACGCGTATAATGTGTGTTTTAAGTGATTAAAACTAAATCGTTTTTTTATTTATATTTTTTGTTTTATTTTTCGGTGGATTTTTCCACTCAGGTACTCGACATTTCATCCACTCCGACGCGAAGGATTTACGTCACTGCGTTAATATAGGTACATATACACTTACCTGATATCTCTATACTTACATACTATATTGTCATACGCGCACATACCTGCGTATACGGTCATGATGATGGACGTGATTCATGAAATCGTGATCAATTGTGTATTAGGGTTGAATCCCCCCCCCCACGATTCATGCGAAGTTGCCAACAACTGTCCAAAAGACCGCACGTTGTATAATATTATTTTCATTTTCATTATCAACCTTATTTTTTAAACTCTCCGCTCCCTGCCTACGAGAATTTCGGAGTACCGCCGGGCATGTGTGTATACGGGCAGTCGACCAGAGTCGAAACGATATATCGATATGTATTATTTATATATAGTCAAAACTCAAAACGTTGCGTATTCCAAGAATTTGTACGTTATCAATATATTTGCTTTTTACAAATTATTTATTGATGTATATTTTTGCGTTGCACACCGCGCGCGGTTTATTATAATATATGTAATTAATAACTGAAAATCTGCACGCGCACCTATGTTCAGGTACCTATATATACATCAGTACATAATAATATAATAATATACACGAACTCGGACCGGCGAATAACTCGAATTTTTCCGGTGTTATTGTTTCAACGGAATTTCTGGGTATCGTTATCCGCGGTCCGGAATTCGCCGCAAGATATTATTTGCCCCCGACAGAACATTTCCCAGCGTACGCTCCCACAAATTCGTTTTTGATGTAGGTGTATACCCGCGGCGGCAAGCGACTGTGTACCGCGCGTATCTGGTATAATAAAGTTCCCGGGCCCGCGGTATACCGATACGGTAACTGCAGGAATGCACCGGACGATTAAAAAATAAAATAAAAAAACGTCCATACACATATGTGATATACCGTCCAAAAAAAAAAAAAACCTTCCGAGTATAAAATAAACCGGTAAAGAACGAAATGAGAACATCGACCCACGTGTGTGCGTATGGGCTGATACCTCTCATATCGGCCATCGTGTACAGTTCCTATATATAATATTATAATACGGGATTGCAAATCCGCGGCACGCGAAAAATTAAAATATTTATATTTTATTTTATTTTTCAAAATAAACAACAACAATATTTATAAATAATATTTTTAATAATAATTTAACGGCACGCTCCAGAAAAAAAAGGAATTTTTGGCACGCGTACCGTCAGAAAAATTTGCCGCCCAGTGTTACAGATATTATAATAAATAATAATGTTTTATTCGATGTTCTCGTCGTCTTCGTCTTCCTTTGTCATTGCCACTCGTCTTATATATATTTCTTCGTACATGGCTACAAACGATGAATTGTATATGCCTATATATATATAACATGTAAAGCCGGGTTCCCACTACATCGTTTCGTGTCGTGTTCCAAATATTTATTAGTACGTAGGTAACAAAATATTAGCAACAATAGTCACCTGTAAGTTGAATATTATATTCAGCACTACACGACACGGTGTAAAGTGGAAACTCTGCAGCTTAAGAGTCAGTGAAAACATATATTTACTACGGACTTAGGTTGACGACGGCGGTAGTGGTAACGGGTGGTTTATACTGTAGGTACGTTATATTATTATATATAATATTAATAATGTTTAACATATGGAATTGTGTATCCTGCTCGAAGGAAACCTCGCGGTAAACTGTAAGGTATTAAAAGTAAAAGATAATATTATAGGCGTATAGTATTACTTTTATATCACGACTGTCGTCAAAGTGCTTTTTATTTATATGGGGAATGGTTTCTTTTTTGGTCAGGAACTGTTAGGACACAAATGTCAAACTGAAATACTCGTTGCAACTATTGCATTGCTATTAGTGTCATATTCAAGTACAATATAACTTTGTTAATTTTTATCAATACTATTTATAATTAGGTTCTTTATAATTAAACGTATTTGTGATTCGTCAAACATAAATTTACAATTATTAATTAGTATTAACTATATAAATCAAATATTACACAATCCGGTACGTTTTTTTTTTAATGCATATAATACATACATACATTTAATTATGTTCCATTTGTGTCGATTCATCTGTCGGATATGATTGTTTTCCTCAAGTCTCCGAACATTTGAATCGTTAGTATACCTATTTAATAATTTAACAAATCTTAACTAAAATCAAAAATCCAATATAATTTTTGATACGTGCCTATCGAGAATTTCGGTTCGACATTGGACGACAGAGGGAAATCGAACTGTTTTAAAAAAATCTATCCGTTTCTCACAACGTCCAATTTTCTGTATAAATATATTTTTAAAACTACACGTTTTGAGTTTAGACCGTACATAATACATATACATTATTAATAAGAACACGTTTTTTTCATTTCAATTGCTCACAATTTTTGTTTTGCTTATATTTTTCAAACTAAACGGAATATTTAATTATTTGATTGTAAGTCAACAATACCTATATCGATAACGGATTCGTATAGCCGCATTGATCGCCGCCCAGCTATAAAATACGACTCAATAGTCCTAGACGCGAACAAAAATCGAATGACACTATTACAATTATTATTGTATTCACTTCGTCTGTTTGGTGGTCGATAAACGACGATTTATTATTACATATATTCACATAGTTTAGTGATAACAGTACCCTATATATATATATATGTGTGTGTATGTAACTGCAACTGCCACTCGCGCAACGACCAAATCCGCGTGGAAAACTTTGATTTTGACTTTCCTCCGTTCACAGGCAGTCCGGGCATGCTGACGCCGTCGTTCAACGCCGTCCACGGGCTCGCATCGCCGCTGGCCACGTCGTACGCCAGCTCACCCGTCACTAGCATGCCGCTCGGATTCACCCTGCCAGGTGGTTCGTTGGCGGCCGGCACGCTCAGACTACCCGGCCAGATGACCGGACAGACGTGTGTGCTGTTGGTCAGCAACCTAAACGAAGAGGTGACAGAAACGATTCCGCGCCTATATAGACGCGCGATGCAATTAATACAATATGTCCATTATCATTATTATTATAATATACCTACTATACACATGTGTCCTGATTATTATGATGATAATGATAATAATAATAATATAGTCGAAAAATAATATATTGTGTGGTCGCGATCGAGTGAGATGATATCGTTCACCCGGAATAGACCCACCGCGTGGTGGGTGTCATGCTCTCCCCGCAGCTAAATAATCTCAACGGTATAACATCTTATACGATGACTTGTGTTTTCGGGAGAAAATCACTGTTATCATAATATTACCGTCTATCCTCATTTCCCTCGGACCTTCCTTCCCCTCCCAGTCCTAACCAAACACCGTCTGTCGTCGTCTACATCCCACACACTTGATTTGTTGTTTTCATCATCTTATTTTTATTATTATTATTATCATTATCATTATCATATTATTAGTGTTTTAATTCTATTCATATTCTATACATATATATTATATTTATTTCATCATTATTATTGTTCAACTGTGATACTCAAAGAATTCTGTTTTTCTGATTTTTTTGTTTTTGGCTTTCCCTAACGGTGATGCTACTACTACTACTACTACTACTACTACTACTGCTGCTACTGAAACAAAAAATATATATATACAAAATCTGTCTCTGTCTAAACTCTGCTGCCACCGGACACACACCTTTTAACTCTTTCTACGAAAAAATATACAAAATTAAAAAACTTATCGCTTCGTAGATGGTCACGCCAGACGCTATTTTCACTTTGTTTGGTAGGTGCATATATACTTAACTTATACTGTTATATTTATTTTCGTTTTATATATTTATAATATACGTAATTGTATTTTTATACCTTATTAAGTTTTTTTTTTTTTAACCTTCGTGGCAGATGGAAGCATGTTTTTTTGTCAATATACTTGTATTATGATCTTTATTCCACAAATCATTATTATTACTTCCAACTGCCTTCTTTTTTAAAATTTTTTTTTGTCATTAAATTATGTAACGTATAATTCCATTAAAAAAAAAAAAAAAAAAAAAATGTTTTTGTTATATTTAATATACTTTCTTTTGATAACAAACAAATTGCATGGTTCCCTTTTTAACATTTAATTTAATTTTTTTTTAAATACAAATTATGTTTTTTTTTAAATAAAATAATTACTCTTATTTTTTTTTTATTGGGCTCGTCTTAAGTCGTTTTTTTCTAAACAGTTTTTTCTTTATGCGTTATTTAGGTGTTTACGGAGACGTTTTGCGTGTGAAGATCTTGTACAACAAAAAAGACGGTGCTCTAGTACAAATGGCTGAGCCCCATCAAGCCCATCTGGGTGAGTCTTATGAATATATTATATTATGAAACTATACTTTTTTTGCGAACGTTTTTTCAACGACAATTTTTTCGTTTTACCATTTTTCCTCTCACTATGAAATGCAATCATTAGCCATGCTTCATTTGGACAAAGTTCGTCTGTACGGCAAATACATACGAGTGATGCAGTCCAAGTACCAGACTGTTCAGCTACCCAAAGAGGGACAGCCGGACTCGGGGCTGACAAAAGATTACACCTCGTCGCCGCTACATCGATTTAAAAAGCCAGGATCTAAAAACTACCAGAACATCTATCCACCGTCGTCCACTCTCCACCTGTCCAATATACCGTGAGCGTTTTAATGTCCGACATAAACGTCTTCGGGTTTTCTAATGCACGATTTCGTATTTTTTTCTTTTACAGAACGACATTATCAGAAGATTTCTTAAAGACGGCGTTTGAAAACAACACTTTCACCGTCAAAGACTTCAAGTTCTTCCCGTTAGTATATTTGTATTTTTATTTATTACGCCATATTCATATTCCCGGGCGTTTTGTTTTTAACCTAACGGAGTTTGTATTTTTCAGTAAAGACCGCAAAATGGCACTTATTCAAATGGAATCCTTGGAGGAAGCCGTCGCCGCACTTATCGTAAGCACAATAAGCACATATATTATACCAACGCACTTAGTGCTCGAATGTAGTAGTTTAAGTTATTCGCGTGTTACCCATCGACTAAACCTCTGAACCCTAAACAAAAATCTGGCAACTTTTATTCTGCGAAATTACATTTCCATATTATGCTGCACCTTTCCAAGTTTAAAACCGTATTTTGTGCACGCGATCTCCAAAATATATAGTGTCAGCAGCATTAATTGCTGCGTCATTCGTTCAAAATGCAGATCCGTCCCAATGCCATTATTGTACTACATGGACGACTTCAATGCCCATTTATTTTTTTAAATAATATACCGATGATACAATTTCCATGTACAAATACAAAAAACCCAATACCTATTAATGTGACGTGTGTAATGCGTAAACGGACGAAATAAATTGATATACATTTTAAGTGCACAAGTATAATATTGTGTAACATGTCTGAACATAAAAGTTTAGACAAAAAACCAAATACTCATTTATTCGAAGTATATTAAAATATTATTCAACGAATTGATTTTAAAAAAAAAACATTCGAAACCGCAGATTCGTGACGATCGTTTGACTCGAGACGTTAATGCGGTATCCCGTGACTGATTTTTGTTTTTAATTTGTAGAAGATGCACAATTATCGGCTCAGTGAACAAAACCACCTGCGTGTCTCGTTCTCAAAGTCCAACATCCAACCGGACACGCTGACACCCAACTAGGCACCTCTTACCCTACGCTTTAGAATTACTGGACAGTGTTGCCAAACTACGCGACAGTCAATGATCTTTACGAACACGACTGTGTTTTGCAAGTATTTTTAATTATAATATTATTGTTTCATATTTTAAATTTATTCGTAAACAGTATTATTTTTTTAATATTATTATTATTTTATTATTACTATTATAATTATTATACTCTGATTTTTTTTTACGCGATTAACTTTTAATTGTTTCTATATTTACTTTTTTCTCCTGGCGTATTATTTTCGCATATATATATATATAGTATTTACATGTTGATGATTTTTTTCCATCATTCCTCTAAGTGTCTTTATACCTGTGTATTATTTAATTTATATCTATATATCGTATGTGTATTATTTAGAAAGACCAATGTAATGTTTAGGTCGTAAAGAAATATTTATTGAATATGAAAAAACAAACGAAAAAAAAAATATATTATTTTAGTAGTAGAAATTGTCACCAAAGGATGCGAGGAAAACGTGAATTCGCACTAAATTGTATGTATTTATGAAACAATTAGTATTTTTTATTATTATTTTTATTTATAATTTATACTATTTTTTATTCTACTATTATATATGATTATGTTTATTTTTAGATTAAAAAAAACAGTTTAATTTTTTTTATACACGAGCAATTTCTATTATGATTTGTTAAGATGAATAAACTGTTTATTTTTTATTTTTATTTTTATTTTTTTATTTTTTTCCGGTATAGAGGATATCAGCTCGGTCGTCTCGGCTGAATGGATTATCCTCACATAGATATAAATATAGATATAATTTTCGTAATTCGTTATTTTTATTTACACGGTAATCGATACATTAAATATTAATCGATTATCCGTCGCGGCGCTTATTATTTAATTCGACCGAGGAACGAGATATTCGTCGTTTCATGTTCAAAAAATACTGATTTTATTCCCCTCGTTTTTTAATTTCATCATTATTTTTCTCGTTTCGTTTGTACTTTATGTTCATTGACTTTTTTTTTCTCTAAATTATTATCGCACTGAAAAGAATTGGACATATCGGAACTCATCGATCACAATCAATTCTGTATTATAGCCAATATTTATATTACCTTCTAAATCTTAATTGTTAAGTTTTTTTTTCCACTGAGTTAAATTTTTGTCAGAGTATTATTATGTATTTGTAACTGTATTGATATTTAATACTAAATATTATAGCATTATAGTAGTGGTCGGGTAAATGTTTATTTAATTCGTTTTTATTTTGTTTTTTTTTTTAACTATAACGTGTAGTTATATCGTTATACTATATTATACTGTAAGTGTAACGTATAAGCCCTAAGGTAAAAAAAAAAAAAATAATAATATTATTATTCTTAAGCGCATAATTATGTGTAGTAGAACGCGTTAGCGCGTGTATAATAGCAATTATTTTTAAGGATGAATGCCAATGTGACAATCAAAATTCTAAACGACGAATACGCCATCACACGTAACGTCTGCAACTGTTCTTGAAAAAACTAACAGGCGCACGGAGACCTCGACGGTATCGGTTCTTTTGCGTTACCGTTTACCGGGTAGCGGGTGATATACTGAGTTGCGGTCGGGACAGTTAAGAAAAGATTCTAGTTGCGATCCGGAAGTTGCAGTTTATATTTTTATTTGTATAATATACAATTTATAACAATACCTAAGTAAAATAAATATTTTCACGAATTCGTATGATCATTTGTCGTTCACGAAAACACGTGGTCTTCGCCGATATAGTGTAAAATGTTGCATTCCAATTTTGATTAGAGCAACTCCAGGACATTTTACGCATTCATAGACGACGATACACACTGCGTGTAAGTTTAAAATTATTTAATAAAAATAAAATTTTATATTTTTCACTAATCGTTTTTAAAATTTAAGTGAATACTTCCTGTCATATACTAATACAACTCTGACTGCTATTTGGTCAAGCGCCTAACGGATAAGAAAAAAGATACGAACCGCATTTAAGACGATAAATATTTATAACCTCCATTTTTATTTGGGCCACAATTACTCGTTTATCGCAACCGCAACTCAGACACAACGCATATAAATCACATATTCCTACATAATAATATAATATTATATTGTTATATTTTATCGTATCGATTCGCATTCATGATCGCGAACGAACGTATATATCATGTTATCATCCGATATTTTAAAAACTCTTCTGAGGTCCACCGTGCGTCTGGTCTTGAAATTTCATTTTTCACGAAAACATTGTAAACTTATATATTATATGATAATTATTATTATTATTATTATTATTATTATTATTGTTGTTGTTAACTTAGACTTACCTACTGATGATGTCCTCGACTCGTTATCGAATTTGTTATCTAATCGACGACAGCCGTTTTCGTCCTACCCATGTCAATTCGTGCGCCGACTAAGCGTTACCTGCAATAATTTTAAAATATTTTATTTAGACATTATTTGTGATTAGTATAATAATATATTATAATAATATGTACTCACAACAATCAATATATAGCTAATTAACGCTAATATTAACTAGGACAATCGTTTGTCGCGGCCGTCGCGGACCGCTGACACACTTAGATGTATTTTATTATCAAGTGAAAAAAAAATTACTATTATTAAATTGTCCCTTTGTCGTTCACCCCTTACCGACCCCAAAACCAACACTCACCTATATCACCTACCATTACATATTATAATTGTATCCGCGTTGGTAGTTGAAAAATAATATGTAAAAAAAAAAGAAAATATTTTTTTTTTTTTTTTAATCGTTTAGATGTATATTATTACTATTAATTATAAAGTATATAAGATCATATTCTAGATATGATTTCTTTTTTCTGTGTCACTTAACATATATATACATAATATACATTACGTGTAGGAATTCTTTTCGAAATGTAACCTACAACAATATCGAAGCACACGCGCATCGCGTCGTCGTCGTCTCTCTTCGCACTTCGACCGCGATCTCATTTTGTCGTCTTTATATTATATTATATATTATTATTGTGTATAGGCACACGCATAGATCTTATTGTATATTATTATTATATTATAATATAGCTTTTGGTTTTTTTTTTGCCGCACGTCTGTGCGCACGCGCGTCCTCTCACTCGAATATGGTTAGTGCGCGTTTTCGTGGTTTATCGTTTGGCATTTTTAAAACGTTATTATTATATTTTTTGGGGGGAGGGGCGGAGGGGGCGCGTCGTCCTCTATCAGCTGCAGCGGAGTGTGCTTGTGGTTTGGCCTGTGCTCCCCGCGATTTTCCTCGAATCGGTTGTGAAACTCGCCCCTCCACGTACGGGTGGTGGGGGAGGGTGTTGCTGTTGTCGGCCTCATAAATAGATTTCTCGGAACGTGATAGAAAATTCGAAAATTCCGTTTGATTGATATAATATATGTTTGATAAAAATGAACATTTTGTTATGTGTCGACTTGTTTTTACGACGAACTCGTCCGGGATTTTTCTCCAGAAACCCGCAACGCGGAATACCGAATTCTGTGAGTTTCCTGTAATAATAATCGGATTGTTTTTCCACGAAACGATGCGTATATTTTGTTTGTTTGAAATACTGCGCTAAAAGTTAATAACAATATCTCGATCGTGCGATCTGTACGGACAAATCAATTCATAATAATATGTTATGACTGCAATCGCACCGCAATGGTATGTATAATATTATGATATTGTTTTGTTTCCCGAACAGGTTGTTCGCATTTCGACCTCGATTGCGCCTGCTGCGTTTACCAAAAACTGGGCGACAACCATCATAAACGTGTTTCGTCTGAAAAACTTTGTCGCATAAACTAGATTCTTTTCATCGCTCTTAAGATTTTTATAGTTTTTTACAAGTTCACAAATCGATGTCGTACAAAAACGTTCCCTACGCGAGTCTTCTCCGATAGTGATAAATTGATAAATTGAGTACTTACTATAATAACAAAATAAACAAAATATCTATCGTTTGCCGCCGCCGCATCCGTATCGTCTTCTCCTATCATAAAATAATATTCGTCGTCGTCGGTTTATCGCCGGCACACTCCGCGCACCATCCACCCCCCCAAAGACCGCCCGACGATCGTCGGATTTACGGTTTTTTTTGCGATTTTCGCAGCGTTATCCCAATCTGAGTGCCAAAAACCCGGACAATCGGACGATCTATTCGACCGTATAGATTTAATTATTACAATAATTACCTACGCGTAATGCGCATCGATTGCGACAACGACGTCAACGTCGCGGTCGACAGACGTGCAGTAAAAATTACCCATCATCGTATTATTATTATCGTCTATTATAGTAAGTAGCCGTTTTAATATATATATATATATATATATTTTTTTTTTTTTAACAAGTTAACTCTCGACAATCATACGGGGTGTATAAACAATCACTAGTGTTACTTCTCATATTTATATTATACTCATTTTTTTATGTATATAATATTATGTTTATGTATGTATACGGCGCGAAAAACGTGCGTTTTGTACACTCGAATAAGTCGATACATATATAATATATATATATGCATATATAGTATATCATACTAATATTAGAGATCGTATAAAAATGTACTGTTTTTACTTAACAATATTTGATATTGTGTACCACATATCTTTTTCTTGTGTATCTCACTATATTAAACTATACGTTATCATTTTTTCTATTTCTTATTCTTTGTTTTTTTTTCGATTTTTACTATACATGTATTTTTATGACTGTAATGTTTTCTAATTTCTATTTTTCAACAGAAAACAAAAAAAAAAATTATGACAAAATACACACTGTTTTATCTTCGATTTACATCTACTTTGTATTTTGTCTCTCTCTCTCACTCACACACTCTTTGCCCTCTCTTTTTCTGTCTCTCTCTCTCAAACACTTCTCTTACTCTCTTTACTCTTACTGCTCTGTCTCTAGTCATAATATATACCTATCTACCTATATCTACCTATATTATATATATATACCTTCTACTACACTTATATTACGTCTACATACACTATACACCGTGCAGTGTATTCATCATTCGTTAAAACCCTAGACCCATAAACTGGTTTACAGGTATATGGTTGTAATTATTATTTAATATATTATGTATTATTATGTATATTATGTGTGGGTAAAATTGAACGAAAACTTGTTTATATTATACGAGTGCATGCCAAAGACGTCCGAAGCCACCGACTGGTTGGACGATATTTGCAGTTTGATCGTTAGCCAGACTGCACAAAATTATGATGACAAATCGATAGAAAAAATTGTTCGCTGACAAATTTTTTTGCCGGAGGATGACCTTCCTCGTGAATACATCTCTGCAATAACTCAATGCCTTTAACTATATATAATATATACATCTTCACCGTGTGTCGTACTTTCTTATATTTTATTGTACGTTACCTAATTATTATTATTATTATTATTGTAATATTGAGCGTTGGACCGATTCGACGTGTTTGCGTGTTTTACGTACCCGACGGACATCATAGCTTCGACCGTCCTGTACTATTTGTTGATCATCGATCCAAATAGCATTGAATAAATATATTTTTTATCTTTATTTTATTATATAATATAATATATTATCGTTGCGTTTACGTTTGATTTATTTTTTGATTTTATTTTTTTTTTTCGGAGGAATATATTATTATATTATTATAATTTATAACTGTTCATCAAACACACTATTACACACATTACAATATATATATATCATTCAATTTATTAATATAATATCCCACCAGCTGCGACTTCACCTTATGATTATTATTATATTACAACGGCTTTGTAATACATGATATTATATTATTATAAACGTAGCTGGTTGTATTATATATTATTATAATTAATTACAATTAAATATTATGACGATGTGTTGTACGACAAATAATAAGGCTATGTATTAACGCCCGCTCAAAAATTGTATCAAACATCGTATTATATAGGATTGTAATTATATGTTTAAGTAAAAATATGTTTATTACGAAAAAAAAAAATACTAATTGAACATTTTTGAAAAAGAGAAAACGAAATTCGTGTTTACGCGATGTTTCCAAATACATATTTATATATACATAAATTATAATTTTATTTCGTTTTTACACAATAATTAAGCACTTTTTATCAAAATAAGTACACCTACTCGCGTTTTATTCAATACCTAAATAATATTGTTATTATTATTATTATTATTATTATACGGCGGGGACTGCGGAAAGGCGTTTTTTTTAATAATCTAGATTTTTACTATAAAATGTTAGTATAATATAATAATACCAATAAAAAGTAGTCATAATATATAATCATTATGAAACATAATGATGACACACATTTATATTATTATGTACTAGAAAACGCGATATCTTCGTGGATTTATTTTACGGTATATCGATGATGATAAGATGATTTATTATGTTGTTTTTTTTTTTTTTTTTTGGATTTTTCTTATATTGATATTTATATTATAATATATATATATATGTGTGTGTAAATTACACGAAAAACCTATCGTGATAAATGTTTGTGCAAAGACAACGCCGTCGTTTTATACGCAGTATGGCACGCGCGTTCATATAATTTAATATTATATACCTACTCGCGGCGCGCAGACGCTTAAAGTTTATTTAGGTTAAATATTTTAATGATATATTATGTACGATTTTTGTTTTTTTTTTTTCATCAATATTTAGCGAATCGCGAGTACAACGTGTACACATAATATGACACACACACATGAGCGACTTGGCATAACTATTGTATAATAATATTTGTAGGCATGTGTTGTACGCGCACTGTGCTCGGGTCGTAGGCGAGATTCGATTTCTACATATATTATATTATATATTATATTATACATTATATTACAATAATATTATAATAATAATTATAAAACTATACGCGTAGATCGCTGTAGCCACTGTAGCACTGTGTAGAGTGCGTTTAACATAATATTTTGTACGTTTTAAGCAACTAAAAAAAAAAAATAAAAATCGATATCATTCCTATAATATTATATAGTTATTGTGCAGTATACGCGATAAGATCAATCGTCGTATACAGCGTTTGAGTTGATATTATTATGCTGACGAAATAATGATGATTATGTTATATTATAATTATTATTATATAATAAATAAAACGAAATCTAAGTGTATTATTCGAACGTGTTTTGATATTTTATTTTCATCCACACCAACCTAACACCGTGCGGCGGACCACACAAACATATACGATTGTTGCCAGTATAATAGTATTATAATATTATATTATTGGCCATCGTAAACCACAAACCAGTTTCATTGTCATATCCATCTGCAGGCACGTCCTAATGAAAAATGTAATTCCGAAATTGTGGTTTTCCAACCACCTCCCCCGAACATATGTATAATAGGGCAAATGTAAGCTTGGCCCACAATAACCTGTTTTGTTGTAAACTCTGCCCGATAATTTTCACCAATAATTGAAATTAACAGCCTATCACGAACCATTTAAATTTCAAAATTCCAAAACTAAAAAAAAAATTGTTAGAAATCACGCTTAAAGAAAATAAAGAAATATCAGTATAAATGAATACGTCAAAAACATTCAATAAATCATTTTACTTACATTTTTAATTTTATAAAAGTGATTTACTTCTGCCATAACGAATTTTTATAATTATTCAAAATATAAAAATGAAAATAAAACATAATAATTTTCGGAGCATGATGAGAATAATTGTCTTTTGATCTTGGTGTCTTCTGGGTAATGCTAAATGGCTCTCAAACATTTTATAAGATAATTATTATTAAATAGATATTATGAAAGAATCTGGGCATATTATTATTTTTACTCGGCCCGAGCTTACATATGAATAATTTTTTATCTGAAAAAAAACCGAGCCGAGTTTATTATAGACCTTATTTTCTTCGGGTCTAGCTTACAGTCGCTCTATATAAATAATACATATGCCCGATACGAACAAAGAACGTTTGGGCACCAAAAACGATAAGTCGCATTATGGCACCTATATAGGTAGTAATAATATGCCGATGCACCGAAAATTAAAATAACCATTTTTAGACGCTGAATTTCAGCGTATATTATAATATCTATACGTACTCATGAGGGGCCGTAATTTATGGCATTGCGGGACCTAAATGCGGAAATCGACGTTTATCGGGGAAAATCACTCATGAGTATAATAATTTAACGGTGACCCGAGAGAAATATGTCTCCGCCACTACGACGACACGATATTATTTGGTCGACAACTACTGTTGTTCCGAAAATTCCACGAGAGCAATAATTATCATTATTTCGCGTCACATTCCACGCGAGACCGTTTCGATGACGCACAATGAGGGCGAATATAATATTATAATATTACCAGCACAGCTTACGGTGCACGTCCACACACAAAATATCAATGCAATATTAACCATATAATTATTATGGTGATGACGTCTTGACTTCGGACAATTGTTATAGGTTTTTTTTTTTTTTGTACAAGACATATTTTTGTTATAATAACACTAAAGCGTGGCTTTACGACACTTCAATCAAGCAAAAAAAAAAACGCAACGGATTTTCAAAATGTTCTGAGACGCGGAATAACGTGCAATTATATTGCCTATACGTTGCGCCGTCCAATCTGTGTGTAAAAAATCTACACCCAACAGTTTATTGACCATCGTATTACTGGCGTTATTAAACGATAAATGTATGTTTAATATATGACGCTGATAAGTCTTAGACAAATCTGGTATATTTAGTTGGTTGAAGAAATCGAGTATTTGCGAACGTTGGCATAGATTTATATGTACGTAAGTAATACATTTATTACAAGTTATTTTTTTTACATTTTTTCTAGCTTTTCCAGGACGACTTCAGAATTTATTATTGAATTTAATATTAAAAATGATTGTTTGGGTTTAATAATACGATTAGACTGCAGTCGCTTTCTTAAACTATAATTTTTTTTTTTTTGTACTTCTTAAATAAATTTGACTACGCGGATGCCCTGCCCATTTTTTTTAAAATTTGTAAACCTAAATTAATATTCTTGTATGCATTTTCATATAAATTGTTAATACTTTTATCAGCTATTCCAGGATAACACATGATATATGAATGATCATTCATTATTGAACTTTATATTGGTGATGATTTTTTGAATTTTAAAATGAGATTAGACTGTGGTATTCTGCTTTAACTGCAATATAATTTTAGACTTTTTTGTGCTGCTTTGAATGGATTTATTTTCAAATAGACATATGCTACTAATAAACATAAAAAACAATAAATAAATACTTATAATATAATGTAAATATATGTATATAATAAGTATCTAAACTAGCTTGTTCTTCTCTATTAACACATAGAAATCTGTTAAAAACAAAGTAGAATTAAGTGTAAATAGAGTGTTTAAAAAATAGAAAGGTGTCCCTGAAAATAATTAATCATCTTTTTATCGCTTTTTTCACCAGGGATCTATCCATCTTTCCAAATCGATGAAATCAAAGTTCATTTTTGAAACGATTATACATTTTGAGTTGTTATAATTGTCAAAAGATATTAAGAGTGAATAATTAAGTCAAGTACTTAGGTTTATTTATTGAAAGTTGTTTTCTCTGAAATGTTCACATATTACCCAAGTGATTTAGCATTTAAGACATATTATGCATACATTTCGCAAACTAAATAAAATATTCCCATTATGCGCATCGTTTACTGAGCGTTGTATAGGTTTGTGTTTCAATATGGACTAATAGCGCGAGGTTGATGCACAGCTCTTAGGTAAGACTTTTAGAAATACCTACCACAAAATTTAATTGTAAGAGTTAGTCTGTACAAAATAGTTCTTTAAGGCACCAAACTATAAAATCACTTGAGGTATTTCCAGTTTAACTGTTGTGCAAATAATTTAGAACACTATTTTCGTCGAGTAAATTTAGTAATAAAATATGTGCCCAAGTGGGTACCGCTGTGCTGTGCATTATGTATCGTGTGGGTGACTGTAATGGATGTGTTAAATTTGAATTCAAAGATATAAAATCATTGTATACGAAAAACGATTGTGAGGGAAGACCATCTGTCAGCAATTATGTATTACTAAGTATATTTTATGAAATTATTGCCATTAAAGTCATTTGTTTTACTATTCGATATTAATAACATAGTAGGTTGAATTAATTTTATTCGAAAATTATTCATTTAAAAATGTCATTATATGTATAAAATAATATACTTTAAAAGTTTCAAGTACCCACGAATATTATTTTTAAATTTCAACAAAATTATTATTTGTATTGATTAGCACAACCGCAATTAATATCGTTAGGTATATAATTATCTTATTGACATATTGATTTAATATGTTTCTCTAGTATAATATGAATTACCTCCACATATAATTTTATTAAAATATCGAAGATCCCGAGCGAAGCAATGAGTGTTTTAATTTTATAATAGACGATAAGTAGTCGAAATAATGCTTCGATTTTCTTCATCAGCATCAGTATTTTTCTCTGCTGAGAAAGCGAATCTAGTTGGTACTTTTGAGATGAAATTTTGAAAAGTCCCAATAGTTTCAAAACACATCGGGAAAACTGGAATTTTTACTCAAAGCTAATTTTTGAGAAAATCAATTTTGTTTTTTTGTGGAACACAAAAAAAACAACCGTAAATACATGACATTTGCACAAAATGTCGATGTATACATTTTCTATAAACCGAACAATTTTTAATATATTTTAATCTTTTTTAAGATATTTAAAGACATAATACATTTTTGATTTATTTATTTTTTTCTATAAATATTGATTAAAACATTTTCGTTGGGTCAAAAAGCTTGGGAATTTAATATGAGGCTTATCATACAATTAATTGCAGTCTAAAATATTTAAAATACATAATACATACTATGCACACTTTCTTTTTATAAGCATTTAAACCTCAAATGTTGACGAAAATTCATCAAAATATCGAACATTAACAAATTAATTGTATACTTAAAAGATTATAAAATGTTCAATTTTTATAGCTAAGGATAACAAAGTTAGTTATTTCGTTGTAATTTAAAATTATTTTTCGTAGGTGCTTGATACTTTTAAAGAATGTTATTATATTTTATGCACTAAGTCATTTTCAAATGCAATGCTTTCTGCAAAAATTAAGTCAACCTACTGTATTATTAAAAGTAAATTGGATTACTTTAATAGCAGCAATATCATTAAGTACATTATTAGTAATGTGTGCTGAAAGACCATCTTCGCTGAAAATCGTTTTTCGTATACAATGATTTTATATCATTTAATTCAAATCCAACACATCCATGAACACTTTCATGTTCATCCTACTGTACAGTAGAGCCAGAGTGACACCTTTCTTATTATTTTTTTAGATTTTTCACTATGAATGTAATGATGATCATCTTTTGATGTGATGTATTAATGAGTGTTTTTTATTTTATTTATTTATTTATCTTTTTTTGTGTCTGTCATCACTAGAGTTAGGATGTTGATGACCTAAAAAACACACAAAAATGCCTTAAAAAAAATGCAAAAAAGCCCTAAAAAAAAGTGCAAAAATGCCTTAAAAACTTCAAAAAATGACCTTAAAAATTATCTAAAATACTAATTAAGTAAGTGAAAAAACTTATTTATAAATAATAATTTTTATTAGAGATATGGGTATAATAATGGGTGTAATAGTAATTTAAAATATGAACTATAAATATATTAAGCATTTAAAATTATTTTTTACTAATAGTCCAAATCCAAAGTTAGATTTTAAATAAATTAAATTTGTTTCCAAACTTGGGTGTAACATTTGCCCTAAAATCTATAATTTGTGAAAAATGCCTCACATTGTATAAAAAGTACAAAAAATGCCCTAAAATATGAAAAAATGACTTTAAAATGTTGAAAAATTACGTTAAAAAACAAAAAAAAATGCATTTATAGCTAAAAATGCAAAAAATGCAAAAAAATGCAAAATAAAATTAGAATATTCTGCATCAAGGGAGCATGAAACAAATTTTTAGGTAGGATAGCATTATACAGAATAAAAGGAAAAAAATGCAAAAGTCATCAACATCCTAACTCTAGTCATCACCTTTTGGTGCAGTAAAAATGCTTTGATTTTCATCATTAATAGAGGAATAACGTACACTTTTATGAAAACCCGTATTTGAAAAAATCAATTTTGTTTTTTGGTGTAACTCATAAACGATTAACCTTTGATACTTGACTCTTTTTGAGCTATATTTAAACATTTTACATTTTCTATTCTTCTTGTTATTTTTTCTATAAAGGTCGATAAAAAATCTTCCATTTAGTCAAAACCCTTGAAAATTGAAAGCAAAATTCCTTATAAGTTTTTATTACTGGAATTTAAAAAAAAAAGTTTATCGTCATTTCACAAACATTTTTTATGAGTGATTTATACATTTTGGTGAAATTGGATGCGTAACATAACGATTTCTTATCAAACGATTATTTTATTTTGTTTTTTTTTTTCAAAAACAAATATCTGTAAATAGGTATTTTTATTAAATGTTTACATAATAATTTCCTACGTAAGGAATAATTTTCTAAAAATGTTAAAATTATTAACTGTATAGTTAAAACTGTTAAAAAAAGAATAACGAGTTTAGTTTTTTCGTTGTAACTTCAAAACAATTCTCGTTTGGATTAAGAACTGTTTCATACATGATAATATTTCATATACACAATGATTTTTTCAAAACATTCAGAATAATTGTATGCTTATGTTATGTCTATTTATACCACGAACATATTCACACCGTTCTACAGTAAGTCAATATTGTCTCAAAAGTTAAAAACTATTAAATATGATACATTTTATATGCTGAAATAATAATTTAGAATAGGTACCTAACTAAATATTTTAGAAATATAATTATATTTATATTTTATTATGTACATTTACTATTCGATTTATTCTACGTACGTACTACACAGTTCAATTTCTCTACCCGTGATTTTAATCTGTTTACAGTTATTTTTAGACCTTGCAGCATGAACTATTGAATTAACTTCAGACTATCTCAATTTTTGTTTTTTTCAACTACAAATGTTGGTTAGATATTTTAATAACTGGGCACAAGTACACAACTCGTTCACCTTGTCAACCCGTTCCACTCTGTTACCTACGCATCATGATAGATAACAAATTTTAAAATATACATGAAGTACTTGCAGGTATATAATAATATATAATACAAGTACAGTGAATGACAGGCGAAACTCCGCAGTAGAAAATGAGCATTTTCACACGGATGTTTTCGAAAACGTTGTCTTCTTTAAAATAACAACAATAATTAAAACATCACAAGATCTGTGTGATTTCGTAACGACATGTTTTCTGTGATTTCGAGTTTGACCATCGGACTTTTCGGCTCCGTGTACCTTTTGTACGCAGCGGTCTTTCTATCGATCGCCTACTACTTTTCGACGTCCACACACGATAAATGGCGCAAACTGAACGTGCCCTTCATTCAACCCTTACCACTGTTTGGAAACTCGATGAAAATGGTGCTGACCATGGAGCACCCGTTAGACTTTTTCAACGGTGTTTACAACCAGTTCCCGGACGAAAAGGTTTGCGGTTTCTACCAGATGACCACTCCGTTCCTGATGATCCGCGATCCGGAGCTGATAAACAACATAATGGTTAAAGACTTCTCGTACTTTCCCGACCACGGTTTTGATAGTGACCCGTCGGTCAACATATTGGCCAGCAGCCTGTTCATGTTGAACGGCGATCGGTGGAGAACGATGCGACAGAAGCTCAGTCCCGGGTTCACTTCGGGCAAACTGAAGGACACACATGATCAAATCAAGGAGTGCATCGATCAGCTGATGAGCGTCATCGACGACAAGCTGAAAACCAGCGATCACTTCGAACTGCGAGAGATGGTTTACCACTTCTCGACGGATGTCATCGGTATGTCAGCTTTTGGATTGAAATTGGATACCATCAAAAACGGAAATTCAGACTTTCGCAAGTACGGCAAGAAAATATTCCAGGGGAACTTCAAACAGCTATTTATCCAGGCTATGCTGATGTCCTGTCCAAAGCTGGTGTTCGCTCTAAAGATGAAACAATTCCCGCAGGACGCCGCTGATTTTTATGGAAATATGTTCAAGGACGTCCTTGAGTACCGGAACCGGAATAACGTCGTCAGGAACGACGTTACGCAAACCTTGATACAAGCTATGAAAGATTTGGTGTTAAATAACGACAGTGGAGACTCGACACCCGAAAGTATATTTACAGTATACGTCATATAATTAATACTTTTTACCACAAGAATCAATTTGAAACACTATATAGCAATGACTAACATACTATTATTATGTTTATTATTTCACAGACAAATGGACTGAAATGGACATAATCGCAAACGCGGTACTGATGTTTGTTGCCGGTGCCGAAACGGTTTCTATCACGTTATGCTTTTGTTTGTATCAGTTAGCATTGAACAAAGACGTCCAAGATAAACTGCGTGAAGAGATAGTGACGACGAAAGCGAAACATAGCGGACAGTTGAACAACGACTTTTTGACCGATCTCCATTACACCAATATGGTTTTGGAGGGTAATCTATATCTTTATATATTATTAAAAAGAAGCCTTATTTTTCTATGTAAGTACACGTATATCTCGAAAAGTACTCGTTGGAGTTAAGTTAAGTATTAAATAATGGATTGGTCAAGTCTCGGGGAAGGTTTTAATGTATAATACGTCTTAGAAAAATAAATTGGATTGCTGAAAATAATAAAAATGTAAAAAATATCCCCCAATGATAAGGTGGTTGTTCACACTCACAGTATAATAATATTATAGTTCATCGTCATGACATATATCCGATTTACAATTTAATTATAAGATAACATAACAAGGTATTTTAATAATTATAAGTAATATAATTAAACTTTCTGTCAATTAAAAATTTTTCATAAAGATAACAAGAAAACAAAAAATGTATTATAAAAATATGAGGTATAATAATAGTTTAACGCTCAATAATTCTACATAGTATTATAGTATAATATATATTATTCAAAAATGAAAGTTTGTCTGTTTGATATTTAGATAATCAAAAACATCTAGGCCGTTTTCAATAAATTTTTTAACAATAGCTATTGAAAGGTAATCATCTTGATCCCTTGAAAATTAGCGATTTTTATAGCGTATTTATCAACCCTTATTATAGATAACGCTGAAATTTGTCTCATTATTATGTGAATTAAGTTTTCAGTTCACGAATATATTTTTTAAATAATTCATTCATAGCGGATTTTCATTGATATCATATTATTTTATTAATATAACGATTAGTAGAAATATTACATAAAATTCATTTTTTCACAAATACCTATATAAATTATAAAATAAACAAACATTTGGCACAGGCGACGCCGGGCAGGACAGCTAGTAAACAGGGGTGTCCAACCTTTTTGGAAGACCGGGTCACATTAAGTAAGTAGAAATTGTCGTGGGCCACATACATTTTTATAATAATACATTTAATTTTTTTGGCATCGCTATCGTTGTAATAACGATAACACATTCACATACTATTTTATCAATATATAAGGTATGGGTAACGTATGTTAATGGGTTTTATTTTGAATAATTTTGTTCTCATTATACATACATATATTTATGCGTTTTATAAAAAATAGGATCAAAACCTACACGGGTTGGACACCCCTGTGGTAAATAATAATAATATAATATTATGAAGATATACTGTAACTCGATATCGATTATTTAGTTTCAAATTGTTTTATAATTATCAATTCCCAATTAAGTGGTGTCCCACATCAAAAATGAATAAACGACCTAATATACATAACTAAATGAACATGAATTACCACTAGATTACATATCTGCATAAAAAAATATTATAGAATAAAAGTTGCACATAAAAATCTATAAAAGTTGATATGTATTAAACTCGCATTTTCCTGAATTTTTCCAAAATATTTTTCTACAAATTTGTTATAATTTTGTAATTTGAGTATCAATGTAGAATATACCTACTTCTGTTAAAGTATATAAATTATTCTATAATCTACATAGTGCTTAACATCTATAAAAACATATCTTGTAGGTATAATATTTAAAAGGAAACATACAAATAATATACTATAAACTATTTAGATTTATTATGGTGACATGTAATCCATGCAAATGCTATACATTTTATACTTCAGTGGCGTATTTGGGATAATTTTTCAGGAGGGGGGGGGGTCAAAATACAAAAATCTCTCACTGTTAAAATATAAGGAAATTTGAATGTAATAGGTACTTTATTCGTTGTTAGACACGGTTCTAACCGTTATACAGTTATAATCCTAAAAATAATATAATAATATACAATAATAAATAGTCAATAGTAAAGTAGTTCAATTAGTAAAAAAATAATTATATTATTAAGTCAATATTTCTTTTTTTTGTGGCAGCAAACATATCAATAACTTCATCTATTTGTATGTGCCTGTTCCTGTGTATATTTAGTAAAGCCAATCCAACTAGGCGATCTTTCATATTAGATTTAGATTATATTATATTAGATTGTACAATTTTTTTTAGATTTCAATTCTGAATTGTCATCAATTACATCAACAGAACGTTTTGCACCTTTTTTCAACACCCATTGGGTTAGTTGCTTCTGCACATTTGATTTTGACATACTAACGTACGAAACAAATAATACGAAATTGAAACAACAGATGAACAGAATCAACTATTAACAGTATTAAGTATATTAACTATAAAGTATAAAATAAAATTTTAAATTATTAAGTATAATAAAAAAAAACTATTATCACAGAATATTGAACTTGATATAGATTACAACTATTTGTCTCTATTATCTGTGATTGTAAACTAATCGAAGACCGTGATTGTAACCACGGTTAAAGATTATACCTTAAATCGTGATTGTAACACAGAACATGGTACCTATGTTAGAAACGGTTTCTATTGTAGTTTCAAAACTGGGTACCGTATTTGGTGGGAACGCATGATAGGCGAGTAAGCCTAGTCATAATACGCAATACGCATAATAATGAAATTTGACTTTTAATAATAGCTCAGTGCTAAAGTATTTTGCTTAAAAAATAGTCTCGGGGGGGGGGGGCAAATTCCCCTGGTATACTTTACATACATTTTTCACCGACATTTCCATAAAAATATGTATTAGATAAATAGATGTGAAAACCTTGATTCCTAGATAATAATAATAAATAATTATTTATATTTCAGAAGTCGCGCGTCTGTATTCCATCAACATAATCTTATTTAGACGAGCAGCGAAGAATTACAAAGTACCCGATCAGTCGTTGGTCATTGAAAAGGGACAACACATTATCATACCATCGTATTCCATACACAATGACCCCAAATATTACCCCAATCCCAAAACTTTTGATCCTGAAAGATTTTCGGCGGCAGAAAAATCCAAACGGCCTAATGGCACTTACGTTCCGTTTGGCGACGGCCCGAGATTGTGCATAGGTATACTTATAAGTCATACTGTATTTTTAATGTACACCGTTTACAATTTTCAAACGTAATGCAATAATTACTAACGATTTTTTAATTACGATTTTCTAATAGGCAAACGGTTGGCGGAATTAGAAATGAAATTGGCTCTATCAAAAATATTGTTGAAATATGAAGTCTCGCCGTGTGAAAAAACAGAAATACCTCTCAACATTCGAGGTCCGGGAAATATGGTCAATCCGAAAAACGGTATTTGGTTGAGCTTTAAACA
Source organism: Neotoxoptera formosana (assembly GCA_022818045.1). Classification (NCBI taxonomy): domain Eukaryota; kingdom Metazoa; phylum Arthropoda; class Insecta; order Hemiptera; family Aphididae; genus Neotoxoptera; species Neotoxoptera formosana. Next base: position 9,412,005 of record CM040633.1, on the reverse strand, counting down.
GATCGTCGCAAATTAGCATTTAAGTAAATAACAATTACATGAATATTGTAATGTCTCTTTTTTTTTTTCAAAACTATACTATTATAATATATTATAACACTTATTATACAATTACAAAATGCAATACTATTTAATAATTTAAACGCATTTGTTGTATAATCACACGTATCTATTATAACAATAATGTTATTATTCTGCAGCTACTATTATGTACCAGTCATTGGTCTGAATGTCAGATGACGCAGTTTGATTATGACTCTAACACTTCTATTGTAGAACCTAGTTATTTCTTCTGCATCTGTTTTTAGATTTTAAGCGGTGGGAGAAATGTATTGATTTTACAATGTTGTGTGTGTGTTTTTTTTGTGTTTTGTCATCACATTTTGGGGCAGTAAAAGTGCTTTGATCAGCATCTTTTCTGGTAGAAAATTGAATGTAGTTGGTACTTTAAGGGGTCAAAAGTAAAAATTCCCAATAGTTTTTAATTGCGTCGGGAAAAACAAAAGAAAAAAAAATTAAAGTAAAAGGGAAATTTTTTTGCAAAGCAAATTTTTGACAAATTTGATTTTGATTTTGATGTAACACAAGAAACAATGACCGTAGCTTTGAAAATTAAACAAAAGATTTTCTATACATTTTTCTACATTTCACAAAAAAAAGTTTACTGGAAAGTCAAAAAAAATTTTAAAAGCTTTTGAAAATAGACATTGTATATTTACCATAAACTACCGTTTTCTTAGGGAACAATTTTCTTATTTTGTTGTTATTCAAATACAAATTACCGTTGACACTTGACATTTTTACAGAATGTGGATATAATCATTTTCTATTCACTATTTAATTTTAAAAATATTTTGAAACTTTTTGAGTTATTAATAGGCATGAGAAATTTTTGTTTTTTTTTTCTATAATTAATGATAACAACTCTTTTGTTTGGTCAAAAAGCTTGAAAGTTTAATACAAGGTTCCTCATAAGTTATTATTATAGTAGTTCAAAAATAATATAAAAACATAGGTACAAGTTTTTGTATAAAATGGGCATTTAAAGATTACATTTTAAGTTAAAATTTAAACAAAATAAGATATTGAAATTAAGAATAACAATGTTACTTATTTCGTTGTACTTAATTTAAAAATATATTTTGTGGGTGCTTGAAACTTTTAGAGTATATTATTATATTTTAAACACTTAATAACATTTTAAAATGCAATGTTTTTGTCAAGAATTAATTAAAGCTACTGTATTATTAATGTAGATTGGATTACTTTAATAGCAATAATATCATAAAGTACACTTAGTGATATAGGATGACAGACGATCTTCGATCAGAATTATTTTTCGTATACAATGATTTGATTTCATCGAATTTAAATTTAACACATTCAAGATAGCGACCCACTCGACACATAGGTACTGTACAGCAGAGTGGTACCCACTTGCCGACCTTTCTTATTATTTTTTAGATTTGCGCTATGAATGTAATGATGATCATCCTGTGATGTGATTGATGAATGTGTTTGTTTTATTAATTAATTTATTTACTTTTTTCTTGTGTCTGTCATCACATAATATGTTCCATTAGAAATGTAGAATAGTGTTGTAATACCTATCTTTATCTGCAGATAAGTCACAATTCATAAATATCAAAGCTATGAACTAGGTCAAGAAAACATGCTTGTTGTACGAAATTTATTATTAAGTCTTAGTCAGTATGTTTTAGTAGATGTAGCAACATAGAACTAGGTTAAACTGTAATATAATTTAAAAGATAGGAATGTATGAGGAGAGAGGCTCTCCTGGTAGTAGTATGAGAATACGATATGTTGACTTAACTTCGTGTGTGTGCAATCCATATTTTGGATTGATACGTTCACGTATACGATGTTTTTTTTTACGTTTACGTTTCTGATTTCTAAGTGTAAACACGATATGATTTTGAGTTTGAGCATGTGTGACGTGTTCTTATATGAATTTAAAGTATTATTATTACGTATTTTGAGAGTCAGTGTGATGTAATTTACAACTTACAATATAATTCTACGTGTGTATAACACAATGCCTAACATAATAATTGGTATTTAATATTTGTTATTTTATTTTTATTATTTATTATTTTTTAATTCAATTTCATTTTAAATTTTAACAAGATTTTATTTAAATTTTTTGTACTTATTTTTTTTTCCATAATTTAAAGAAAACAGTAAAATTTACATTGTTTTGGGTTTTAAATTGTATTATTAGTGTATACAACTATTACTCTATTGGCTAGTATAATATATTTCGTTGTATATTTACATATGCATTCAATCTTTCTCTCTATTTATTTGCTAATAAAAAAAAAAAAAAATTGTCATAATTTTTTTTATAATAAGTACCCTAGGTAGGAACATTTATTTATAAATGATACGAATGACTTACATTAGCAATTAAAACAGTAACTGTTATGTATGAACAGAAATCATCCTTCTAACCATGCAATACTTACTAAAATTAACACTTAATAGAAATGAACAGACATTTATATCTTTAAACAACAAACCGTTATGGGTCGATTTTTTTTTTAGCTATACACTTATATCTAAATTAATAATTATTTTAATAATAATTAATATTAATTGTTTATTTTACATTGTCAATGTAACTATCAAACCAGCATTCAGGAAAAAGTGTTGTGCCTACAATAAAAAAAAATCATGCTATAAAAATATTGAAAAACAGTTTTGATTCTTAAGCTATTAAGCATGAATTAAATTTATTGAAATTATAATAATTAATATTATTTTTAACCATTGAATCATTGCAATTAATTTTTATTAAAATTACTAAAACCATAAATGCAAATCAACAAATCCATTTTATGATACTCTTTGTCTCCATACAGGATTGTAATAATATAATTTACACGTCATATAATGTTAAAGAAAAAAAAATTACAATTACCTGGAATAGTTAACACTAAATTTCAATGAAACAATCTTATTATATCAATTTTTTACAAATATCGAAAAATGTTCAATTTCTTTATTAAACAAGTACAAAAAGAAAATGTGACATGTTTTATATTAATACCTATATTAAAAATATAATATATTTTTTTATCTTAAGTTCAATATTTTATAAACAATGATATTTTTTTGTCGTAGCGATCTATTCATCTTTTAAAATTGTATAAGTTATATTTAGCTAATAAAAATTTAAAATTTTTTTTTCCTAACTTTGTAAATAATTGTTGTATGATTTAATGATTGTGACGAAATAATCAAACAGTACATAAAGTAAATAGTATTATGGTAATATTTGGCTTACACCAGGGACGACATCATCGATATACAAAAATGTTTGGCCACATATAAAGCACAACCAACCATTCATACGGTAAAATGACAACAGTATTTTTAGATGAGGATTATTATTTTAATAGTTCACAAAATATAGACGCATGGTATTATATTATACAATACTATATAAGAAGTCGGAAGATTAGTCATTCCGTCTGTTTCCGTCTCCGACTCAACAACCATACTTCGTTGAGAGAAAAGCAATAAACAATAATAGACATCAATACACCATGTTTATTGACCATGCAACAACATCAACAATAATAATTTGTATGCATATACAAGTCAAATCATTTAAATGTAAACTACTTTCTGATAACTGGAAAAAATAATTTTAAAAATATGAAGACATATCTTACGTTACATTGGGGTGTGTTGTGACATGAATATTATAAGTCACAATTCATAAATACCAAAGGTATGAACACTATAAACTAAGGTAAAAACACATGCATGTTGTACGAAATATAAAATAAAGACTTAGGCAGTAAGTTTTAGTAAATGTAGCAACATAGAACTAGGTTAAACTGTAATATATAACTATATAAGAGATAGGAAAGTATAAGGAGAAACAGTGGCGTCGAACCCACTCTTCAGAAGATTTGATTACCCTCCTATTGGTAGGTCGGTGGGTGAGAGGATGGGTCACAACTTATGAAAAACCTTAGACTATTTATTACATTTTTAAATTCTCGACATTAATGACTATTCAACTTATGGTGATTAAAAGAAGTGTGGGGGTAAGGTTTTACCCACCTTCTCGTATTTATAACTGTGGGTGGGTATCCCTGCAAGTATGTAGTCGCCCCTCCTATTAAATTTTAGTTCGGCGCCACTAAAGAGAGACACTTGATGCGGTCGCTGCTGAACAAATTGTAATAAATAAAGTGTTTTATGATAATTGTGTTTATTTATAAGTATGAAGCGTTGGAAGCGATTGGCGTATACGACAATAGGTAACTAAATATTTTAAAATATAATTGTATTTTATAATGTATATATTTTCCTGTTGAGTAAGCGTACTGTTGAGTTACTGCACAACTCGATTTTTCTGCCCATGTTTTTAATTTTTACCTTTGTGTCTTGTTTTATTCAACTACAAATATTGATTAGGTTTAATGACTGGGCACAAGTGCACAACTCGTTCACCTTGTCTACCCATTCCACTCTGTTCACTACACATTATGATAGATAGCAAATTTAAAAATATACTTAAAGTAGGTACTTGCGGGTATATAAAATATAATATAAGTACAGTGAAATAAGGCCGAAACTGCTCAGTAGAAATACACATTTTCACACGGATGTTTTCGAAAACGTTGTCTTCTTTAAAATAACAACAATAATTAAAACATCACAAGATCTGTGTGATTTCGTAACGACATGTTTTCTGTGATTTCGAGTTTGACCATCGGACTTTTCGGCTCCGTGTACCTTTTGTACGCAGCGGTCTTTCTATCGATCGCCTACTACTTTTCGACGTCCACTCACGATAAATGGCGTAAGCTAAACGTGCCCTTCACGCAGCCCTTACCACTGTTTGGCAACGCGATGAAAATGATCCTGACCATGGAGCACCCGTTAGACTTTTTCAACGGTGTTTACAACCAGTTCCCGGACGAAAAAATTTGCGGTTTCTACCAGATGACCACGCCGATGCTGATGATCCGCGATCCGGAGATCATAAACACCATGATGGTTAAGGACTTCTCATTCTTTACCGACCACGGTTTTGAGACTGACCCATCGGTCAACATATTGGCCAACAGCCTGTTCATGTTGAACGGCGATCGGTGGAGAACGATGCGACAGAAGCTCAGTCCCGGGTTCACCTCGGGCAAACTGAAAGACACACATGATCAAATCAAGGAGTGCATCGATCAGCTGATGAGCGTCATCGACGAGAAGCTGAAAACCAGCGACTACTTCGATCTGCGAGAGATGGTTGGCAACTTCTCGACGGATGTCATCGCCATGTCGGCTTTCGGATTGAAATTGGATACGATCAAAAACGGAAATGCAGACTTCCGCAAGTACGGCAAGAAAATATTCCAGGCGAACTTCAAACAGCTATTTGCCCAGGCTATGCTGATGTTATGGCCAAAGCTGGTGTTTGCTTTAAAGCTGAAACAATTTCCTCAGGATTCCGCTGATTTTTATGAAAGGATGTTCAGGGACGTGTTCGAGTACAGGAACCGGAACAAAGTCGTTAGAAACGACGTTACGCAAACCCTGATTCAAGCTATGAACGATTTGGTGTTAAATAACGACAGTGGCGACTCGACACCTGAAAGTATATTTACATTATACGTCATATAATTAATACTTTTCACCACGAGAATTAATTTGAAACACTAGCAATGATTAACTTACTATTATTATGTTTATTATTTCACAGACAAATGGACTGAAATGGACATAATCGGAAACGCGGTACTGATGTTTGTCGCCGGCGCCGAAACGGTTTCTATCACCATATGCTTTTGTTTGTATCAGTTAGCATTGAACAAAGACGTCCAAGATAAACTGCGTGAAGAGATAGTGACGACGAAAGCGAAACATGGCGGACAGCTGAACAACGACTTTTTGACCGACCTCCATTACACCAATATGGTTTTGGAGGGTAATAACTAATAACTAATAATATTTATATACTGCAGCATGATATGGACTTTTTAGTTTTAAATTGTTTTATAATTAATTATTTTTTATCAATTTACAATTGCATCAGACCAGTAGGTCGGTATGAGAGAAAGGTTATAATATATAGGTACCTATTATATTAATAAGATTATCCTTGTTGCGTAGGAAGTTTAATGTTGTTTGTGAGTGGCGGCGCCCCACATCAAAAAATTAAATAAATGACCTATTTCATGACTAATTTATTATGAATTATCATTATATCGCTTGTTTGCATAAAAAAAATACTATAGAATAAGAGTTGCACATAAATTAGTATTTAACTCGCATTTTCTTGAAATAATATTTTTTTTAATCTCAAAACTGATTATATTATCTTTTCTTGAGTACTAATAACTTGAGTAATTGATACATATTTTATCGTTTGTTATCAAAATATTTGTTTGAGTATTTATATTCTATACAGTAAACACTTACATTTTGTTAATGTATATTACATATTAGTCTATTATCAACAAAGTAATTGTTTATTACATTAGGAAACATATCAAGTAGAAATAATATTTATTTAGCACATATAAAATATGATATATAATATGATAAAATAAGCTATTTAGATTTATTATGGCGACATATTGTAGTCCATGTAAATGCTTTTTATACTATACATACATTTTTGACCAACATTTCCAACGGGAAAGTTTAATTTGTATAACAATATGTATCTGATAAATATAGGCGAAACCCTTGATCCCTAGATAATAATAATTATAAATAATTCTATAAATTTCAGAAGTGTCGCGCATGTATTCCATCACCACAGTCATAATGAGACGAGCGACGAAGAATTACAAAGTACCTGGTCAGTCGTTGGTCATTGAAAAGGGACAACAAATTATCATACCATCGTACTCCATACACAATGACCCCAAATATTACCCAAATCCCAAAACTTTTGATCCCGAAAGATTTTCGGCGTCAGAAAAATCCAAACGGCTCAATGGCACTTACATTCCGTTTGGCGACGGGCCGAGATTGTGCATAGGTATACTTATAAGTCATACTGTATTTTTAATGTACACCGTTTACAATTTTCAAACGTAATGCAATAATTACTAACTATTTTTTAATTACGATTTTCGAATAGGCAAACGGTTGGCGGAATTAGAAATGAAATTGGCTCTATCAAAAATATTGTTGAAATATGAAGTCTCGCCGTGTGAAAAAACAGAAATACCTCTCAACATTCGAGGTCCGGGAAATATAGTCAATCCGAAAAACGGTGTTTGGTTGAGCCTTAAGCCAATTGTCACAAATTAGCATACTATTGTAGCATACAATAGTATATCACTATAAATACGAATAATGTAATGTTTTTTTTTTTTAAAACTATATTATTATATAATATAAAATAATACGTTGGTATTACAATAATACAAAACACAATCGATGTTAATACTAATAGTAAAATAAACTACTTTAATAGCAATACAAATAAATCGTAAAATATCTTGAGCGGCAATAAAGGCTGGCTATCTTCACTTAAAATCGTTTATCGTATGCAATGATTTACTATTGAATTCAAGTTTAACACTTCCATTAGTGACCCACTTGACACCTACTGTTCAGCAGAGTGGTACCCACTTGCTCACCTTTTGTTTTTGTTGATCGTGTTAATTAATATATTGATTAAAGAGCGGTTTATATACATTTGAATAATTAAGTAAATTAAATATATTAAATATATTGAAAGAGTTTAATATTCTTACTTGAAGTGGGCTCTGGTTTATCGGAAGTTCACCCATCTTACCACACTTGTTGTGTAATTTTTTTTTTAAAAAAATCACATCACATTTTTTAAGCCGGAATTACCAGCAGCGTGCGGCTGAGACGCAGATCATGTATAGCCTTCCAGATAGAAAAAAATATTAGGTAATTATCTACACATAATTATGATTTTATATAAGTAATTATAGTAATAGATCGTAAGAATCGTCGTGAGTTCGGTACATCGCGGTGTATTAAATAGACAATAGGTTCATACTGTAGGCTAATGAACTCTAAGCCTTTACTCTTGATAAAAAAAAAAAAATAGTTCATACTCTAACCAAAATATATAAAAAATAATGTAAACTCTGTGCTTTTTTTTTTATAGACATTCTAAGTTCAAATTCTGACTAAATTATACTCCGGTCCACGAGAGTCGGACCGTAAACCGACGGTCGCAAGCCGGATTTTCTATAACCATAGTTCCATCGACACTACTCTCACTAGTCATTATAGACGATGCGCAGCGAAGGACGAGTTTTTACGGTCGGACTCGCTCAACAACGAATAACGATGTTGTTAGTTATTTAAAAATATTATTCGTTTGTACTTGAAACTTTTAAAGTTTATTTTCATATTGTATACACGCAATAACATTTTAAAATGCATTTGTTCGGATAAAATGTATTCAACCCACTATACTACCGCTAGTAGTAAAATAAATTACTAATATCATAAAATATGCGCTTAATTATGTAGGCTGATAAACCGTTTTCGCTCAGAATCATTTTTTGTATTTAATGGTTTTATAATATATTAATTTATAGATTTAATAATTCCAGTGACCCATCAATACCTACTTTACAGAACACGCCGACCTTTTTCTTAAAGTTTAATTTTAACACTAGTGTGTCTATAATAGTAATAAACATAAAATATCACATTTCACTTAAAAATAATACTATTAATGTATAGTAAAAAATTTAAATAATTCCACTTGGTTAAATTAATTTGATTTCGTTGAATATAAGCATTTTTATTAACAAAATATGTTATTATATCATTTTTAGCGTACCTATTGCTAAATTTAATAATAACAAATACAAATAATTGAATGGTTTCTGTCCATAGATAAAATCCGAAACAACCGAATGCACAAATATTATTTTAGATTCTGAGCGGAGCAATGAGTGTATTGATTTTACAATGATGTGTTTTGCTCTTTTATTGGTTTTTTTTGTGTCTGTCATCATCTTTTGCCTTTTGGGGCAGTAAAAATGTTTCAATTTTCCACATTAACATATTTTATGATGGGAAAATGAACCAAGTTGGTACTTCGGGGGGTCAAAAGTAAAGTAAAAAATTCCCAATAGACCCAAAACAAAAAAAAAAATAAGAAACACAGGATTTTTTCGCAAAGCAAATTTTTAACGAAATGTATTTTTATTTTTAATGTTTCTTATTATTGCCGATAAAATTTTTTTCAGTTGGTCAAAAAACTTGAAATTGTAATACAATGTTCTTCATAACTTGTTGTAACTTGTAAGTGAAAATTAAAAAAAAATGAGTGTAAGTCTCTAATAGTTTTTTATAAACGTCTAAAGATAAAATTTCCACAAAATACGTAAAAATCACGAAATTTCGCAGTTATTACAAGTTATATAGACAGTTTATATACAAAAAAAAATACGATTTTGAGCGAAGACGGTGTTTCAAACTTTCAACACTCATTATTAAGTGCACTTTATGATATTATTGATATTAAAATAATTTATTTTACTATATGTATATAGCATATACTTTAATAATATTAGGTACTTTAATTCTTACTTATTGATGTAAATGATAAAATATAATAATATACTTACAAAGTTTCAAGCACCCGCGAAAAATATGTTTTAATTATAACAAAATAAGTATAACATTGTTATTCTTCATTTGAACATCTAATTTCGTCCAAATTTGTACTTAAAATGTCTATAACAATCAACCATGAAATATATTTTTTTGATTTTTTGTCTTCACTATTAAATATTAACGAAAAGCCTTGTTTTAATTTTTCAATTCTTAGCTATAAAAAATGATGAATTTATACATTTTTAACTAAAAAATAATTTGCAAACATTTAAGTTTTTAAAGATTTTTGGTCAAAATTTGAGCTTTAAATGCTTACAAAATAAAAAATCATGCTTATTTTGAATTTTTATTAAAATAACTTATGAGGAACCTTGTATCAAATTTTTATGCATTTTGACCCAACATTTTTTTTATTGAAATTTAAAGAAAACAAATTTAAAAAAGCCAAAAATTTCTTAAATCTACAATTAGCTCAAAAATGATAAAAATATATATTTTTTTGTGTGTATAGGAATTGGTAATCTGAACATATGGTGAAAATTTCAAATGTCTACAGTTATTCATTTTTGAATTACATCAAATTTCTAAGTTTCTAATTTCAAATGTTTTTAAAAATTAGTTTGACTTTCCTGTAAATTCTTTTTTTAGGAAGGTAGAAAAACTTATTTATTATCAAGTGTTTAACTTTCAAATCTTAGATTTAAATAGAACATTTTTTATGACATTTCTAATAAAAAAAAAATTCAAATTTTCGTGGTTTTTACGTATTTTGTCGAAATTTAAACTTTAGACGTTTATAAAAAACTAGACTTACGCCATCTATTTTTTTAGTTTCCACTTACAATAAATTATGAAGAATCTAATATTAAATTTTCAAATGTTTTCACTGATTGAATAAAATTTTATCGACAGTAAAAAAAAAAAAAACAGAAAAATGTGTTATGTCTATAAATAGCTCAAAAATAGTTAAATATATTGAAATTTGTATTTTGTATAGAAAAATAGTTGTTAAATAAACATATTTTAAAAATTTCATAGATCTACAGTCATTTTTTTTTTAATTTGCGCTTAAACAACAAAATTTGATATGGTCAAAAACCAGTTTTGCTTAAAAATTCCCGTTTTTCCTTAATTTAGTTTTTCCCGGTGCTTTTAAAAACTATTATTACTTTTCAAAAATGATCTATCAGAAGTTACTACTAAATTTACTTTCCCACCAGAAAAGAGATTGATAATCGAATCATTATTTCAACAACTTATCGTGTGTACAGACAAAAAAAACAAAATAAAACCCACATCATTGTAAAATCACTACATTCCTCCCTCCACTCAGAATCTAAAACAACATTGTAATATTAACACATGCTTCGCTCTGCTCAGAGTCTAAAGTAGAATATGTATATTTAGTGTTCGACTCATTTAGCGTATTGGTACTGCAATAACTCTATTTCTCTGCCGGTGTTTTTAATTTATTTTATACACATTTTTTAAGTACCTGCAGAAATGCACGGCCCATCTTTGTTTTTTTGTTTAATTCAACTACAAATATTTAATGACTAGGCACGAGTGAACACAATTCGTTCACCTTGTCTACCTATTCCATTCTGTAGACTACACATCACTACAATGCCTACTTTAAGTTTAAGGTACACGGGCTTATAAATTATAATGCATTGAAACAGCGAAATACCGTCGAAACTGCGAACCAGGAAATACACATTCACATATGCATTTCGTAACAACATGTTTCCCGTGATTTCGAGTTTGATCATCGAACTGTTGGACTCCGTCTACTTATTGTACGTTGCGATCTTTCTATCGATCGCCTACTACTTTTCGACGTCCACGCACGATAAATGGCGCAAGCTGAACGTGCCCTTCGCGCGACCCTTACCACTGTTTGGAAACTCGATGAAAATGGTCATGAACATGGAGCACTCAATAGACTTATTCGACGGCGTTTACAACCAACTGGTTAGGAACTCCCGGACGAAAAGATTTGCGGTTTCTACCAGATGACCACACCGTTCCTGATGATCCGCGACCCAGAGCTGATAAACAGCATAATGGTTAAAGACTTTTCGTACTTTACTGACCACGGTTTTGATACTGACCCGTCAATAAACATCTTGGCCAACAGCCTGTTCGCGTTGAATGGCGATCGATGGAGAACGATGCGACACAAGCTCGGTCGCGGGTTCACCTCGGGCAAACTAAAGGACACTCATGAACAAATCAAGGAGTGCATCGACCAGCTGATGGCCGTCATCGACGACAAGCTGAAAACCAGCGATCATTTAGATCTGTGAGAGATGGTTGGCAACTTCTCGACGGATGTCATCGCCATGTTGGCTTTCAGTTTGAAATTGGATACGATCAAAAACAGAAATTCTGAATTCCGCAAGTTCAACAAGAAATTATGTCAGACGAACTTCAAACAACTCTTTGTCCAGGCTATGTTGATGTTCTGTCCAAAGCTGGTGTATACTCTAAAGCTGAAACAATTCCCGCAGGATGCCGCCGATTTTTATGGAAATATGTTCAGGGACGTCCTCGAGTACAGGAACCGGAACAACGTCGTCAGGAACGACGTTACGCAAACCCTGATACAAGCTATGAACGATTTGGTGTTATATAACAACGGTGACGACTCATATTCGCATATAAATAATATCATAGTATATTTGACTCGCATTTTCCTGAAATTGTATTTTTAAATCTCAAACTATTTGATAATATGTTACTCGCGATTACTTGATAGTTGATACATATAATATTATCCTTTGTCAATAAAATATTTCGACGAATCTGTTTGAGTATCTTGAGGTACCTCTTTCATAAATATATAATACAGAATACAATTAAATTTAGTTAAAGTATATTATATTATTCTATAATCTACATAGTGATTAAAACATGCTTATTACACCTTAATACCTTATAACTAGGGCTAGGAAGTTAATGTATTTTGCATTTTTTTTTGGAACTTTTTAGACGATGCTCTCCTGGCCACAAATGTGTTTCATTAGCACCTAAATCTAAACAACTAATTTTTATTTTGCATTTTTTGGTGTTCATTACTTTTTCAGTCATTTTTTGACATTTTTAGGTAATTTTCCCATATTTTTAGTCATTTTTACTGATTTCACACTAGTTCACTTCTTATCGTTTTTTGTCTATGCCGATAACTTAAAACTTGGAAATTACCACGGACTAAGATTAGTACCTATCCCTACATTTTATTATTTTTTCCTAATATTATGAAGTTTTTCAAAATATAAATATTTATTAACAGATAATCGTCCTTCATTTACTTTTGATAACATCAAAAACGCTCTAATTATACAATGCAATGACATTTGATAAATGTATACAATAAATATTTTTTATTTTTTATTTCATTTTTAAGGACATTATTTGTCATTTTTATGTCATATTTTGAGCAATTTGTAAGTTTTGATAAATGTATATAAAATTTTATAGTAAAATAGAGTAAAATATTTAAAAAATGTATTTTTATAAATTTAAAACAAATATTTGTAATTTTTTTAGGTCATTTTTAAGGACATTTTTTGTCATTTTTATGTCATATTTGCATTTTGTTTAGGTCATTTTTTGATGTTTTTAAGGTCATCAACTTCCGAGCCCTACTTATAACATACCAAGTATACTATTTATTTGAATTTTTAATGATATAAATAATGTACTCAACTATTTAGTCTTATTACCTATGAAATTACTAGACATCGACATGATGACATATAGAATCACATAAATGTATTTAAAACTTTACACGCATATTAATTTTTTACAAACATTTCCAACATTTGGAAAGTTTAATTTCCATAAAAATATGTATCTGATAAATAGAGGCGAAACCCTTGATCCCTAGATAATAATAATTATAAATAATTCTATAAATTTCAGAAGTGTCGCGCATGTATTCCATCACCACAGTCATAATGAGACGAGCGACCAAGAATTACCAAGTACCCGGTCAGTCGTTAGTTATTGAAAAGGAACAACAAATCATCATACCGATGTACTCCATACACAATGACCCAAAATACTACCCAAATCCTGAAACTTTTGATCCCGAAAGATTTTCGCTGGAAGAAAAATCCAAACGGCTTAATGGTACTTACATTCCGTTTGGCGACGGGCCAAGATTTTGCATAGGTACCTACCTATACTATATTTTAACGTGCACGGTTTAACATTTTGAATCGTAATGTAATTACTAACTATTTTATAATTACAATTTTCGAATAGGTAAACGGTTGGCGGAATTAGAAATGAAATTGGTTCTATCAAAAATATTGTTGAAATATGAAGTCTTACCGTGTAATAAAACGGAAATACCTATCAACATTCGAGGCCCGGGAAATACCGTCAATCCGAAAAACGGTGTTTGGTTGAGCTTTAAGCTGATCGTTTCAAATTAGCATACAACTTATGTGTATATCACTTTATAATATGTATATTGAATAGTCTTTTTGTTTTGTCAATACTATAGTATATACATAATAACTATAAAATTAGTTGTATACAATACGCTTGTTACAATTACAATACTATTTAATACTGTAGTCAGCAGACACATAAAATAAAATATACGATCAAAAAAATAAAAATATATTGATTTATAATTTATTGATTATTGTTTTTGATTTACAATCGTTTTAATTATAATTTTTCGTATTAATACATTTACAATTAATCATTATGATGTTTGCAGTTAATAAATAGCTAAACTATCTAATAACTGGCCATTTAAAATTGTTATTAAGAAGATACTTATACTTATTTCATTAACGTTTTACTTTGTATTATATATTTTTCTGTATCTAAAGTGATGCTGTAAGTTTATATCAGTAAATATAAACTATAATATAATATTTTACAAACAATTGGTCTTTTTAATAATGCATAAGAAAAAAAATGTACGAAAATATTTATTGTGTAAGTACCACCAACCTGGCTAGTCAGTTTAAAGAAAAACTGTGCCCGTCGAAAATAATATTTTCTGTATACCTACCCCAGTACCCGTAGTTTGATATATTGTATTATATATTATTTAATTTAAAACTGTTATACTATTAAATATATTATTTTAACATCAATTATACACATAGACGGATAAAATCCTTATGAAGTATACAAAAGTTATCGAAAAATATAATATATTATTGCCAAACGGTAGTACACTGCGGTTGTGTCGCCCGAAATGTCTCAAGACGCAACTCAACATGCGGAGAGATCACTTATCACACTGTGACTATACTGTTATCAATTAGTTGTTTATCATCGTCGATAGAAGTTTGACTGCGATAACATTGTAAAAATTAAAATTTGTAAATTTGTAATAGTCATCAGAGTCTGCGCCTCTGAATTTTTTTGTAGTTCGTCAGTAATTGATTGTATTATATCAGCGTTTAATAATTACCAATATATTAATTTTTTTATAACAATACGTACCTATTGTTGTTCGGTCGTCTGCTCGCCGCGGTTGCCGAGCGTTCGTGTTCGAAAATGGGCTCGGAACAGAGTTCGCAATCCAACGCCTCCGAATCGGGCGCGAAAAATCCGAAACTGAAGAGGGGCAAGTCGGTGCCCGAGAGTTCATGGCCGCGGAACTCGCAGGACGGCCAGCACAGCAGGGCGGCCAGCGCGAACACGTCGCCCGGCCACAGCGTGTGCAGCGACGTCGACTTGCCGTACATATCGTACACGGTCAACCGGCCAATCGGAGGTGCCATTAGCTAGCCATAGAGTAAACTCGGTATATTCGACGATCAAAGACACTAAACCCATTTCCAGATTCGCCGAAGAAACACAGCATTATGAGCCGAGGACGATCGATGCAGGTGGAACCCCAGCGATCTGCGAAGAAGACCCCAAAGTCCACGCCCAAACACAACATCGTGGTGGTCAGGGCAGCCGTGCAAGAATACCCGGACATGGACGAGGACCTGTATCGAATGAAGGTGAATTTTTTTGTCTTAGCTTTAGTCTACGGCGTCTCGGTGTACGTATGTTGTCGTCATTTGTAAGGCGTAACTACTTGGCTACTTCTCTGCTGATCTAAATAATACAGTGAAACCTCCCTTGACGGACACCTCCAAATAGCGGACGTTTTTATGGGAACGGGGACATTTTCACCACTTTTATATAGGAAAACCTCTAAATAACGGACACTTTTATGGCAATTAAATTTTTGATTTTGACGATTTTTATCGTAAATGTTGAATAATTGTGGAATGCCTCAATAAATATCTATCTAATTATCTAATCTAATCTGACTACTATACATTATTATACTATGTACAATTATAGTTTATCTAATCCGTCCGTTATCGCGTCGATAAAAACATTCTTCATACAATTTTTCAACAGTTTATGTTCTGTACACTTCACTGTTCTCCAACGCAGTCGAATTAGAAAATGCCTTGATACATGAAATGACTATGCATCAAGGTCTTAACAAGCTAAAGTAACTGATTTTTTCAATAAATGTTAATTTTTGTTTACATTTTCATTAATTTTTACATAGATAATAATATCATAACTTTAAATAATACATAATATGTGTAATTAATATTTGTATTAAAATAATAAAAATAATATACATATATCATTATTATACATATTGCATATATAAATGTTGTACATAGTTATTAATTTCTGCAAGTTATTTTCCCCCTCTGAATAGCGGACACCTCTAAATAACGGACAAAATTAAGGCGACCGAGAGTGTCCGGTATTTATAGGTTTTACTGTATTATCAAAGAAAAAACAGCTAAATGTGTACAAGCGTTGAAGTATAAATCAATTCGACAAATTTGGTTTATGCTTTTCAATTTATGTCTAAAATAGACAATAGTTATGTTCTTTGTAGGTACATAATGCTATATATTTGTATTATTATACATAACACTACATATGTTTCAGTGAAAAATACAAGTTTAATGAACAGACATTTAATATATTTATACTGTAGGTAGGTGTTCATACAAGTGAATTTAAACTTAGTAATATTCAATGCCTATACTAAATACTTAAGGGCACATGAATATAAAATAAAATATTATTTTTTAACACCTAGGTCAATTTTATTTATCTAAAGTTTTTTATCATTATTTTTCAAAACATAAATATAAATTAAACCAAAATTTACAAAAAATTAAAGAACAATTCAAGAATTCTTAAACATTATACAATTCAAACAAAAATTGGAGATATCGGAGGACTTATTATATAATATATAGTTTTGTTCATTTGACTATATTTATTTATAATGACACATATATTATTATATAATTTAAGTGTTAATTCCTGTTTGTTTTAACTTTAATTGTATCTAACTATAAATGACTAGGTGACTTTTTTGATAACTAACTACTCTTATTTTCTAAATTTACTGAATATATAAAAATTAAAAGTTTGGATTTTATCATTTTAGCAAGTACCGTCATTTTTGCCAATAATACGAGGTACTGTATCGTTGCCAGCAGCCAGAGATCGAGAGGCATTAGAGAGAATCGATTCCAATGCATTTTACAGACTATGTCAACTTTATCAGGCCTATATGAGCCGCTGTGCCAAAGCAGTAACTGCAGATCAGACTTTGATCAATAAACAAATTTTGGAGGTACATATAAAACTTAAGACTACAATAGCCATTATTATTATTAGCTTAAAACTATAAAAATTATTTATATTCAATAAATAACTGAATTTGATTTTTTGCAGCTCGACAATGAAACCACACAAGTGTTAAATTTATATGTGGCGTCATACAAACAATACGCCAAAGTCATTGAGCAATTCAAATGCATCAACGACATGAACAAGCAACTGAATTCTTGTCATCTATTATTAAACAAGACACTAGACTCTGTACAGCTGTTGAATAACAAACTACCTCCAGACGAACGGTTGGAACCGTTTGTGTGGACGACGGGCTAAACAATGACTGATCACATCATATATTTTCACCTTTAACTAGTCTAACATATTTTATATACATTTTTATTTTTAT
The DNA here is from genome assembly GCA_022818045.1 of Neotoxoptera formosana. Lineage (NCBI taxonomy): Eukaryota > Metazoa > Arthropoda > Insecta > Hemiptera > Aphididae > Neotoxoptera > Neotoxoptera formosana. The sequence goes on along the minus strand of CM040633.1, from coordinate 9,394,361 downwards.
TCTATTGTTATTTACTTATAATTTGTTAGAGTTTAAAAAACTTTGATCTGTGTGAATTTTTATTTGTTTAAGTATCCATGATAAATGAAATGATAGTTTTGTATATACATCCGGATATCCTGGTCTGGCACATCCCGATCCAAACGATGTGAGACCGGCTAAGAACCATCGGCCATTTGGACCTGAACATTGCAATGGCCCTCCAGAATCTCCCTGCAATATGTTTAATGACCACAAGGTTTTAATTAGTTACCATAAGCAATATAACTGATTTGGGTTTGCTTAACGTACCACACATGGTCCACCACCTTTTCCATCCATTCTACCAGCACACAAATGGCCATCAGTTATAGGCACCGCTGGTCCATATTTGTCTCTACAAACAGATGTGTTGTGCACAGGCACTTTGATCTGTCGCAGTTTACCCGACAACGGTCCGTTTGGTTTGACTTTACCCCATCCAGTTGTGACACACACCTTTGGAATTGGCGTGTTATTTGTAGATGGTGGCAAACACAAGCACCGTACATTTGTGTTAGTGATATTTGTTGGTCTAGACAGTTTCATTAATGCTGCGAAATTCAATTGTTAGTACCAGTAAAATTAAATTGTTGTTTTGGAATTTTTTTCATGATTAACCTATATCATTTTGGTAATTGTTAAACCTGTCATGAATGACCACTTCATCAATGGGTATACGCTCCTCTGTGTGCTCTTCTACATCTCTATTCCAGTCGCCGAGCACAGCTGTCCAAAGTGCTGCTAACGGCAAGCTAAACTTTTCACTTACAATCAAAATTTAATTTTTCAAATTAATACTTAACAAGTTTGTCAACAGCATTAATAAATAATGACTTACTTTCTGATGCAGTGAGCAGCTGTTAATACCCATGTAGGCCTGATCAGTACACCGGCACACCAATGGCCTACAAAACCAAATGCTGGATGAAGTAACTGTAACGATACCTAAAAAAATTAATAAAAATGTGTTTAGTAAAACTTTATGATCTAAACTACACCTTCAGACAAATCTTACAACTATACAATTCATTGATTTATTATCATTAATTCCAATATTAAAATTATGCATACCTATGTTTGTTTTAAAAGCTTGAAATAAACTCTTAAAAAGTTATTTTCAATATTACCTATAACTAATGACTATTAATTACATGTATTGATTTATATTTTTGTTTTTATCATAATTTGTAATGTTAATTAAATTGAATTATTGATTGTATATAATATTTATAATCACATAAAGTGTGCTCATATTTTAACACGAAAAACAAGAATAAAATCAATTGTAGATTTAAAATTAATCTAATACTTCAATGTATTTGTTATTAAAATTGTATTTTTATTTTTAAATTTTATATTAAAATTGAACATTATGCCAACCATTAGTTATGCATTATTTATTTATTATAAATTCAATGGACAAAATGTCCTTAAACAAAAAAGAATGTGTAACAGATCATAGAATAATTACACAAAAAGATATTAATAATAATAATGGGTACAATAACAATAATAGTAGTAGGTAAAATTGACAAAAAAAATGTAAAAACATTATAAAAATCAAATTCTTAACAACAGAGAGTTCACCTATATAAATTATTAAGTAAATTTAAAGCATTAGTTTTGAAATAATAAAAAAATCCAGTGAGGTGGAAATAATATTGGCTAGTAAAAGAACTCTAGAGAGAAATGAATTTATACCAATGTTTGTTTTATAAAATTCAATGTTAGACAAATATAACTTATGGGTGTGTTTACGAGGAATACTGAAATTAATTTGGGCTAAGATTCCAGGACAAATAACAAATTCATTTAAAATATAAAAAATGAAGATTATAATATCAGCCAATTTACATCTTATATCAAGATAATGAAGTCTTATAGAATCTTGGAGATTTATTACAAGATTCATAATATATTATATTATAATGCTTTTTGAAAATCAGTATAAATAGAATCAACTTGGTAACCTTCATCTAATGAGATTATGAAGATATTATTATGATTTGTAAATCCTATAAAGAATACTGTAGGTATTTAGGTACTTATACTGCCAACCATTTATCTTTAAAGTAAGATAAATGACAACATTTGGGGGAATGTAATTTTATCTATATTTTTGTTTGTCAAGGTACACAGACATGAAATTAGATATATAAATAATCTTCACTCCAAAAAATAAATTATTGAAAGTGTAACATCAATAGTTGTATACTTGTATTACAAAATGTCTACTGAAGTAACTAATAGTAAGTATTTTTGGTACCTACCTACCTGGTTGTTATCTTACCGCCCTAAAATGTATCCCCACCGTCCAGGGGGGCACTAGGGGGGGCTATTCCCCCACCCCCGAGACATAAGAGTGCCCACTACTGAATACCTAGGTAGGTACCATTGATTTAAAATACTGTATTTTTATTTAATGAATATCGTTTTTGTATTGTTGGCTTTGGATCAGTGCCTGCCACTATCTTACGTCAGCAGTCATCACTATAACATTTCAATATTCATATCTACACGGTGTGCATAACGCGTGATCGCGATCAATAGGTAATTCTCTATACCTTGATATTTTACGTGTTGGACGTTGGTTACTCAAATAATCTGTTCATTGTAAAATGGTAAATACTCTTATAAAATTTAAAATTGTATTTATTATATTAAAATATTTAGTATTATGTTGTGGAGTTGTTGCTAAATTGTGTGTGTGTAATTTAAAGCGCATGCCTATCTTACAAACGTTAGGTACCAATAAGCTTATTTTCGAAAATTGTTAAAAAATTAATTTTAATGAGTTATTTCCCACAATATATATTTAATACTGCCATTTTATTTTTACAACAAAAACGAATAAAGTGTGTCACATTTAAAGATCCTTAAAAATGTATATTATTTTTTTATTTGTAATTATGTCATTATAATAATTATAAACAATTTATTATTATTTACTTTATATGACATTTTTGTAACGGTATAAAAAAATATATTAATATATTTCTACATTATAAGATAAACATTGTGGAAAAAAAATGTGACGCTTGAAAGTCGAAATTCTACAATGGTAAAAAATTACACCCTGTGCGTTGCCACAGAGCTTTCTTAAAATTTGAGTCAATGATAACTCGCCAAATTATAATATATTAATATTGCTAGATATAGTTGTTATTTGTTTTTTCATTCAAACAGTTTAGCGTATACTCACTTGCCACGGCCAAGCGCCTTTCTGGGTCTCCTTGCCGTTGACCAGCCGGGACTTGGAACCTCCACCTCCCGATCTGGGTTGCCGATAACTGATAGCACCGCTATTCAAACCACAGTCTTAAAAGTCGAAATAAAAACGAATATTAAAATGAAAGCTTGAATAACAATACAATGGTAATAATGTAGCCATGTAAGTGCCTACACCTATAGGTATACCTAATTTTATATAATTTTCTTGTGTTTTTAGACAATATTGTCGTAACCCACAATAATAAAAACGGAAATTATCACTGAATAAGTAAATGTTGATTTTGCACGTATAACGATATAACTCATTCAAAAATTACCATAATCTGATAATTCTGAGACAATCAGCAGTGGTTCTAACTAGTAACTTTAAGGTCTTTAAAACAGTATCACGGGTCTTTAAATACTTTAAATAAGTATTTTTAGTAATTAATTTTGAATTAATTTAATTTATATTAATATTTTTTTGTAATTGCCTACATTAAACCCCTTTAAAAGTGATTGTGTGGCATCATCTCAACGATTTAGGTTTTTTTATTTTATTGGTGTTGAGTGGTCATGTTTTAGAAGTGCATTTCCTGAAAACTCTAAGCATTAACCTGATTGAACCTTAAATAGTTAAATGATTTGCCTTCCGTTGAGAATTGTCCAGTCACTAGTGGAATTTTTCTTGGAAAAGAGCTGGTGTAGTATAGGGATCTTTTTCTCAGCAATATTTTAATATGTGCAAAGTGCAAAGCCTGCGCGGGTCACCGTAAGAAATGTAGCCTACCCACAAATAAATTTCTAGTTGCACGCCTATCAATCGGAGTGAATGGGTTTTGACGAAGTGGAGAGAAAAACTTCAAAAAACAAGTAGAAGTAGCGCCCCAAAATTATAACAACAGGTAGGTACATCATTGTAATATTATAAAAAGTTTCTCGGGGTATATTTTACACAATAATTCGTTATTATTTTTTATAATAAACTCGTATCTGTAATAGATGGGTGGGTCTCTATATTATCGTAAGGAGGTGGGTGCGTGTGTGTGTGTGTGTGTGTGCGTGCCCGGTCGACGATCGCGTGTACGAGAGGACGATAAAAGAAAAAAAAACCGCAGAACACGATCGGTGAAAGTATAAGCATATAGCCTATACCTGCTATACCGTATTATATATATGTATAACGACAATATAGCGGACGGTGCGGCGGACACGCGATTTTGGATTCTTACCTCTTCGGCGGGCCTACACTGCGTACCTACAGATATTTATCGCAACGTGTATATACAAATCCGCGTGCATAATGACACACAACTGCAGTAAGTATAAACCTGCAGTGTGTGTGCGTGTGTGTGTGTGTGTGTGCCGCTAACTAGTTCACACGATTCGTTTTGTGTGTGAGTCGCGCGACGTCGTCAAGTCGCACACGAACTTCGTGCAAATCGTCCTGCACCGCGAAGTCCGCAGATCCTATACAATATCCTATATTATTGCTATATATATTGTATTGTATTCATATAATATTATATATATAGTGTGCGGTCGAGTCTCGATGACTTGAACCTCGAATTTCTTCTCGCCCCTCCCCCCCCCCCCACGAGATTCGAGTTGTCGACTTATCGCGAGTTATGCCTATATAATTTTACTAACTTAATTTTTGTCCGATTAGTATAGTTATACACGAAGTCATCACAATAATTGTTACGCCACTTGGAGGTACACCCTATATATTATCAAGGCAAATATGGCGGGACACATTTTGGCCAAAATGAACCTTTCCCTTTTCGGTCATTCTGGAATGTCCGTTTTCGGCCGGCACACTATTTTGGTCACAGATTTAAAATACTGCTATTACATATTATTATTATTTTATTTTAAAATCACATATTAAGTCAAGTGAAAAAAAAATAATACATATGTAAGGTTACATTATTATCAATTTACACAAAAAACAATAAAATTATAGGGATATTTAATTTATTTGTATACCTAGTTGTAGTACATGCGTTCAATAGAATCCATCAGTAATATTTTTAATTAAACGCATGTGCTACAAATTATAAAAACAAATTAAATATCCCTATAATTTTATTTTTTTTTTGTGTAAATTGACAATATATAATGTAACTTTATTTTTTTTACTCGGCTGAAAATGTGATTTTAAAATAAATTGTAATAATAATATTTTAAATTGGTGACCAAAATATAGTGTACTGGCCGAAAACGGACATTCCAGAATGGCCGAAAAGGGAAAGGTTCATTTTGGCTGAAAACGGTTCCGTCCGGCAAATAAGGGATTCCAACATCTAGGTAGGTTCACCTTTTTTACCGACCACACAATAATAATGACTATTTAATATTAATAAAATCATTCTATGCTGCGTTAACCCGTAAAAGGATTAAGTGTTGGTGGGCATGAGAGCAATTTCGATCAACTCACAATTGATCGTATTTTAGCGGAGAAATGGTTAAAATTTAAAAACTTGTATTTTGGTATAGGTACGTACCTATTTATTATTGAAATTATAATTTGTTTTGAACTTTAAAGTAAAATTTTTATTAAGATAACTGTTGTTATAAAAGTTAAATTTTTTTTTATTAAAATAAAATTTAAAAACATTTTAGTGAGAACTATTATATTTAAAAAAAAATAAAAGTTCAATTGCAATATTTGTGAAATAACAATATTAATATTTAAATTTGATTTCTGACTGGAACTATAAAATAACGTGAGGTGGAAGTTTGGCATTATTGTATTATATACGGCGTTAATGCCAAGTGTATTGACTTTTCACAAGAAATCGGATATTGAACTAATTAATAAGCGTTTTAAGTTTAGATTAAAGGTATATTGGAATGGCAATAATCATTTTAACAACTATATAGGTTCACGCCTAAAAGGCTATATCCAACGAAATCTGTGATACTCCGGGATCTACTCCAGTCGTCCAACTATGAACTCTAAATGCTTATTAAATTTAAAAAGAAAAACTATTTGTGCCAAAAAAAAAAATTGTTCAAACATACAATATTAATATGTCATGCAAACAATTTTTTCGAAATGTATTCTGTTTTGCGGAATTAATGTTTCAAAAAATAATTTTTTTCAACATGATACAGTATATTATGTGTATCAATTAAGTACCTACTTTAAAATATTATAGGTGTAAACAGGTCCGGTTTAAGGGGGTCACCGGTGGGCAATGGGTGGTACGCTTTGGAGGTGGAAAATAGTTCTCAGATAAAATTATCAAAAAATTCAATTATTCGATGTATAAAAAAAACATTCAATGTTCAAATCTTAGATATAAAAATAAAATTTTTAATACATTTCCTAAACAAATGATTTGCAAATTTTTGTATTTTTGACGAATGTTTTTAAAATTTTAACTTTAGGCGCTAATGAAAAACTGTCGTGAATTAACGCTCGTATTTTTTTTTAAATTACACTATAATAACAACTTATGAGGAACCATGGATTAAGTTTCAAAAAAAAATTTGACTACCATAAGACGTGATGTTAAAAAAAATTTATTGAAATAGGGGGGCGCCATGAATATTTTTAAGTCGGGTGCAAAATGTCGTCTAAAAATACGGCATTTTGGCGGGGGTGAGCAATTTTTTTTTGATGCACTAAACACGCTGCACGTATGCAATATGCGATTTGATACGACCGGGCAGCAGCAGCAGCAGCAGCAGCAGTCCTCCGAATAACCACACTACTGCACCTTTGTACACATTGTATTGCCATCTTCTCGGAGGCGCCGTGTCCTGCAGCAGGATAAAAATTCAGGACTGGCCTGGGTATAGAACCAGGCCTGCCAGGACACGAGGGGGTTGGGTCGGGATAGTACGCCTGTCTAATATAATATATATAATATCGTAATGATCGGACACACTTACCGTCGGCCGTCGAAGGGTTGGGCGCGAACGAGGCAACGGCCAGTGACAGGCACAGCACTGCGTGTAACATGATCCACGTGCGCGAACACACTGACGCGAGCAGGGAAAAAAAATTCCCGTCGAGCGTAGTTCCTATGTACACAGTTATAATAGTACAGTATATAGACTATCGTATATATATATCGTTATATTATTATATATATATTGTGACGGAAGAGGAGGAAAAAACGCTCTCTCTTTCGGTCAAAAATCGTATCCTTTCGCCTTCGTCCGCGGCGGCGGCGGCTGTATACACATCACAATATTATATATATATATATGTATAGTTATTTATACACAGCTAAATCGCACTGCCTGTATATAAATATTATTATTATTATTATTATTATGACTTGAGCACTCTCTTTCTCCGCCGACCGCTAAGCCGGCGCGAGATTTTGCGGTATTTACTGTTTTTCCACGGCCCGCAATTTAATATACCTAACCGTAAGTACCCTATTTATTATACCTGTAGGTATGCGTATAATACCAATCTGCGGTTATAAAAACGTATATTGTAATATATTATAGATGGCACTATTATATGATATGGACGTTTCCGCGGGTAGATTGCTTATAATTTGTATAATGATGGCCGGATATTCATCAAGATTACGAAAACTTGCGAATTATTATATGGTTAAAAATGTACCTAACATTTTCAATTTTAAACTTCTATAAATAAATAATTCAATATCCTTAGATAAAATATATTATGCTGACAGACCGTTTTCCCTCAGAATTGTTTTTCATATTCAATAATTTATTATTGAATTACAATTTAACACATCAGCTATTCTCAATGACAAAGTCGGACTCAACAGAACTCAACAGGTTGCAAATATACAACAGAGCGATATCACGAGTTATCAAAATGTATTTATTCCCTATCTAATATAGAAAAATGAATGTCTGGTTTTTCTTCTCTATTATATAGTCTCAACAATTATTGTTGGAGCGTTTTCAATGTAAGTTATATCAATAGATTTCTTGAGACTTGAGGAGGGTAAATGCTCCTTTTTTAAACCCATATAGGGCGCTAAAAGGTGACTCACGAGTGAATTTTGTTTCGGCTCACGAAAATCGAATATTTTTTGTATTTTGTTTATATAATATATAGTTGTAATTGATTATCGATAATAAAATAACAGTTACCTATTAATAATAACTTATTATGATTGGATATCATTTTCTGTATTCTTCTATTATTTTGTCACTTAGGTTAATAAAGCTATTCTATATAATGTAAAATTGGGTTACAGCTATTAAATATTAGAGGCCTAATAGTGTATGGTAGAGACTAGAGACTCGATAGGCTTATATATATTTAAAACAATTCTCGACCGATTTTGACGGAAGGTTTGGACATTAAGTTGAACCAGTTATTTCACGGTGGCTTACTCACTATTAATGATATTAAAATCGCAACCGTATATTCATTTATTTCTTCTTGTAATTGGATTACGTAAAAAAAAGTGACTTCTCACTATTTTTTGCATGTGTAATACAGCCATACAGGCATAGACGGAAATCGGGGGGGGGGGGGCTAGAGGGGACTAAGTCCCCCCAGAAGTTTAAAGTACAGGTCTTAGCCCCCCCTGGCCATCACAATTTTAATGTGACTAAATATACAATAATTAGTAGGTATAACTGAAAAATGCATTTTTAAAATCTGGATTACAAAATAAATTATAAATAAATATTCTATGATAAAAATTAAATTAAATTAGAAAGATTTTACAAACTTATTGTCAATTGTCATAACTCGGAAAGATCGTAATTAATGTAATATTAATAATAACTAATAAGTAATAACACCCGCATTGGTTGTTTATTAGCAGTCGTCCGCATCGTCACGGTTTCGATGAAATTACGTAATAATATGCTATTTTTAATTCTTTTTTTGTTTAGAAATAAATGTTCAAAGTAATAGGCACATTATTGTTTTTGTACTGAATTATGGTTAAATTGTTTAGTATGTCAAACTTTGTAAATTGTCTTGTTGAAATAAATAATTGTGAGCGACTAGGACATTAGTGCCTATATAGGTGCAATCAAGGCCGTATCTGATAGTGGTGGGGGGGGGGGTCCAAGGGGTCCAGACACCCGCCAAAATTTCCTAAATAGTGTACAAATAACTAAAATATTTATTTTTAATACCAACATAAATATTACAGATTTTGGACCCCCCCCCCCCCGAAATTTTTTTCTGGATACGGCCTTGTGTGCAATGAGAAATATAATGCTCAGCCCCCCCAGTAATTTCACCAAATTTCCGCCTATGCATACAGGTAGTTTTAAATATAAATATACAAAATATTCATGAATTGAATTTGAGGTATACCTCAAAAAAATCAGTTGATATCTTAATGTGTAGCTTTAGGTAAATCGATATATGTAATATTGATGGGCGGCGATTATGCTTCACTAATTTGCCAATCACTAATAATTGTCGTTGATAACTTCAAATTATTATATATTGAGTTTTATATACCACTCGGGTAAAACTATAACCAGAACAATATGTCAATATAAACAACTAAAAAATAAATTAAATACCTTCAAATTATGTTAAAGTTTAATCTATTGACAAATGTATATAACTATATAAGTTAGTATCAAATTTACAAATGGCCTAACCAAGCGGTTCCCAAACTATTTTGGATCACGCTTCCCTAAAAATAAAAATAAATAATCGCGACTCCCGCGAATAAATGAAATACGATTTCGTATTATTTAAATATTCAAATATTTTTAATCTTACGACAAAAATCCAGTTATTTGTTATCAAGTATTATTTAGTATTACAAAAATTATTTTAAAAAAATCAATGACAATAATTAATATTTTATAATGAAAAATGGAATGTGAACAATGTAGGCTTGTTTCCACTGTTGATTAATGCTTCGAAATTAGGCAGCAACGTTGTTACTGTCACTCGAGTTTCTTTTTCGACATTAAGTTTGGACCGATACATGAATCTTAACACGTTCACGGCCACTGCATAATTTTGAAAGTTGGTTAAAAATACCAGGGCATAAAAAAAGATTTTTTTAGTTACCAAATGACTTTTAATGTATGCATCGTGGTAATATATAGTACACATTTGTACATTTTGAATTTTTTTTTGAAGTTTTTCAAGTTATGTCAACTTTAGTTGTCATGGGTTTTTACTTTTTTCTAACAGATGTACATTAAAAAAACCAAATGTCAACTATAGTTGTCATAGAGATCGTTTGCATAAATCGTCAAATGAATTATAGGAAATACAGTGAAAACTTCTCTGATGGACACCTCTAAATACCGGACGTCTTTTCGGGAACAAATTAAAACTGTATATTTGTACTTTCTACAAACTGATCCTTCTGAATATATAGCGGTCACTTACGACTAGCTAATAAAATATCAACAATCAAGTGTGTCCCGTGTTTAGAGGTTCCAATGTAAATAAATACAAATTCAAATAAATAAATAATAATCACATCAAATTATGATAGAAAATATGAAATACCTTTATTCTTTTGAGTCGAGTAATAAAAATGGTCAGATTTAAAAACCAATTACCAAATACACCAATCGATAGGTATAGAGAAGTGTTTAAAAAACCCATATTATCATAATATTTATTAGAATAAACCAGAGTCAAATAAATCCGTATACAAATCAATGAACCTGATGTCAACTATAGTTGACACTTGGCCGTGTACCTCAACTGTCGAAAATGATGCTTCACACAAATACGATGTAGCAAATGGCAGTATTGATATAGTTCTTATATTATATGGGTTTCATAGGATAAACGCGTTTCGACGAAATTATCGTTATTGATATAAAAAATATCAATATTTATCTCGCACCTCCCCTGCTAAATGCTTGCGGCTCCCTGCAATGGAGGCTCGCCTCACAGTTTGGGAACCGCTGGCCTAACCTAACCTGATATAAAGTAAATACCTACCTACCAATCTGCAGCATACAGCAGAAAAAAATTACTTCGCCCAATTAGTTCCCGCCATCATCACGGCATATCGACTAGTAAATAATCGTTGTAAAAAACATATTGTAATATTATACACATTACACACGTGCGGCGTGTTATTATAATATTACGAGATTCCGATGTACATATCCGTAAAATCATAGAAAGTAAAAAGAAAAACCATCGCGAACCATCAATATCGTACGTTATTGATTTTTGGAAAGCAATTATTATAATATTTTCATATACACGACCGACCGTTTAAAATCGGAAAAGTAATAAACTGGTGCGATGTCTAGCAGAGTATATTATATTATATATTTCTGGAACTATATATTATTACCACGGTAAGTATAATATATATTATAAGGCTTGAGTTGATGAGATTTATATTGGTATATTATGATTTTCTATCAGCGAACGAATTGTACCAACAGTGATCTAAATTTAACACATACACGCATGTTTTTTCGATCGAAATTTACTATAATTTATAAAAAAAAATTGTCTTGACATATTTGAGGTTTTGACACATTAAATGATAATAGTATAATATGGTAAAAGTATAATTGCATAAAATACTTTCTTCAAATATTTTCACATAATACCAAACATTTTTCTTAATTGTAATAATTTATTGATCGTTTTTGATGTGGTTCTTGACTTCGCGGTTTTATTTTCAGATTTTTAAAGTCGATTGTGTAGTATTTATCCTTTCAATTATGTTTTTTTTTTTTGTTCAAAAATTAATAACAAAGATATAAATTACAAAGGTAAGTAGTTTGATTGATTGATAATATTGTACTAACTGACCTACTGGCTGATTAACGGACAAAAAGGATTACATATTTTTTTTATTGATTATTTTATCATTGTTATTATAATATATTATTGTCCACAATTAGTTTCTCACGTTGGAATATAAGAGTAACAATATACAATAAATATATATATGTCTTATAATAAATACGTTATATATTATTATACTATTGCCTATTACATACATGGCACCGGACGAAACATTACCTATTAGCTGATCGGCGCCGCTATGGCCGTTGGTGAAAACGATCAATCCGTCTACTCGGCCATTGTCAATAGATTATTATAGGTATATTAATATTGTTTCTTGACCCGTAACAATAAATTATATTATATTTTGTAGATATAGAATAAACCTGTAACCTATACTCCAATGAAGAAAAATGAGAATATATACATGGGAGTAAAAATACGAAGGGGTGGTACGGGGTTGCCCCGCGAAATGTTTATTTATAGCCCCTAAATAAGTATATAACTAATGTTAATTGTTACCTGTACGATTGCCTAATCGTTCTAATTAAATTCTAAGAAAAAATATTCTGTTTCGAAATATAAGAAAGCAAAAAACTTAAAACAACGATAATAATAAAAAATAGTAAAAAATATAAATATTTTGCCATAGGTAGTGGTTTTTTTTGGCAATGTCTTCAAATTATATGTAAAAAAAATATTTCTAAAAACGTTAAGACGTTTTGTGAAAATCGATGTTTATCTTTATACCTAATTATAATCATTATATATATATATATTATATAAATCATATTGTATACAATCGTCAATCAATAGGCAATGTATAGGCGCACTGCGCACACAGCATAATATAACATAATACAATATTTTATTATAATATTGTTGCGTTCGTCTCCTGCAGGCGTGTACGGTGTGCCTTACACTATAAAGGTGTACGTATACCCTATGGACGAGAAGAAAGTCTCGTGATGATAGATCTTTGAAAAATATTATTTTTTGCCGGTGAATATAATACGCGTCTTACAGTGAGCAGCGCATATAGTCTTAATCGAAGATTTTACATTATATTGTTATTGTCGCTGTGAGAAAGGCGTAGGTATATATAATATTATGTATGTATATATTAACATATATAATATATATAGGTACAGTGCGTAGAACACACCTCGATAGGTGTACGCAAATATTATTATTGTTATCGTATATACATAATATATAATAATACCTATAGGTTCCTACTAAGGTAGTACATATATTATTATGTTTGTATAATACAGCTGATCTATTAACAGAGTATCTACCATAAGCGCCGCCGGACCACGTGTGGATTTCGCGCTGCGGTTTTGCGGCCCACGTGAGTCGAGAGAGAGACTTCAACATAGTTTTATACTTTTATTATTATTATTATTGTATACGAATATAATAAGCCTTAGTCATAAAAGGAAAATTATCGTTTAACGAGCCGCGGAGTCGAAGGGACGCGGCGCCAGATGGGCCAATAATAACAAGATAATATATAAAATTATATTTTACCTTTATATATTATGTATAGTTACGACGATTGTAGAAAGGAACAACAATGGCGATAAACGATAATAATATATATATATGCATAAAGACGGTATATAGAGATTTATAATTTTATTTATCGTATTGTATAGTGGTAAAAATAAGACTCTTATTATAAGAGTTTCTAATTTAATGACATTTAGGTCCCCATTATACGATACGATTATACATTATGAATTATTGAAACGCATTGTACCTGTAATAATTCTTCTAAATTATATTTGTATCGCCTCCAAAGAATTGATTTAATTCGTTACACCATTAGAATGGGTATAGAGAACTGAATATTGTGAGTAAAACTGTAAAAACAATATTATTATTATCATCATTATAATAATATGCTAAATTTAAACTTATTGCGCTGCAGTAAATATCTTTGTTTTTTAAATATAAAAATAAAATAATCAATATAAGATTCTAACCAGGACTCGTAACTAGTGTAGCTTTAAAAGAAGGTTATACTTACAAATTATAATTACAAAGCCCAATTGTATATTTAATCTCTGACCAAAAACACATTTCCAAAAGATTGAAAAAATACGGTGTCGAGAGTCGTGCTCTCATTGTCCATAATAATATCACTTTAAAATGTTAATGATAAAAACCTAATATCCCAGAGACATCATCTGCGTCGTTAAATATTAAATTTACAAAATCAGAAGCTCCAACAGGTAGTTCATTAAATAAACTATATTTAAATATAATATACATAGATATATCACTGTCTGTCACATTACATAAAAAAGGGAATATATTCGGTACGTCCTCGTTTAAAAAAAACAAAAAGGAATTTATTATTTTTATTTTTATTAAAGTTACGTTAAAGTAATGATGAAAATAAGAAATTCAAATTCTCTAATAATTTTATAACATTTAATTTGAACTAAATCACTCAATAAAATAGCATTATTTATTTAAGATTTGAAATTTTGTAATATACGAGTATTAATTTACTGTCAATGAGATCTTCTTAAACATTAAAGTCGTGGTTTTTATATACCTGCGTCTGAACTCACGGGATGATTATGTTTATATTTTATGAATTCTTAAGGTTTGGCACTATTATAACTCATGATACAATGATAACTACAGAACAATTTTGAACGAATAGTAAAACGATTTAGTTCCATTTCTCGTTCTTTATTTTTATAATGAATCCGTTCATCTTCTATGAAGACATAGTAAAATATAATAAAAAACAAATAAAGAAACTGTTTTTAGTGACTCTCGTGGTCTCGTTATTAGAAAGTTAAGAGCGGGATTTATCCTTAGATCTGCAGTGAACAATAATAATAATATATTATTATCATACCTATTTAAACCTTAAACACGACCCGCCACCGAAGCCGTGCAATATTTGTTTGATTCAATAAATTAAACAATTTTTTTATATGATATTTTAATAATAATACCAATACGATTATAATTTCCAACTGTCATAATCGATACATATAAAAATATTATCAGATATAGAGTTTTGATATCAGGTAAAATGGTTCTTTAACATTATAATATGCATAATGTCCGTCGCTGGACGAAGTAGACAATTTACAGGGTGATTATTTTATCAAACAACACTCATTATTTCAAAAAGTGTAAATATTTTTGAAAATATTTTTCTACATAGTTTCAAGTAATTTACAAAACAACTTTTTTATTAAAAAATGATATTTTTGAAATATTTTTATCCTTATAACTTTTTAAGTTTTTTACTTTTTTGAATAACAACATGTAGTTTTAATTTGATATTTCAAAACTTCATTATTTTCCAAGAATTATGATTCATAAAAATCGAATTTAGGACGATTATTTTATGAGTTATAAGTATTTAAAATTTTAAAGTATAGATGAGCAGAGTGGAGTGGTACGGGATTACCCCGCGAAATGTTTGTCCACTACTCATCAAAACTTTAAATACTTATAACTCATAAACTAATCGTCTTAAATTAAATTTTTATGTATCAAAATTCTTGGAAAATAATGAAGTTTTGGAATGCCAAATTAAGTCTACATGTTGTCATTCAAAAAAGTAAAAAACTTAAAAAATTATAAGGATAAAAAATATTTGAAAATATAACCTACCGCTTTTAAATAAACCATAAAGGGATGTGGTAGAAATTTAAATATAGAGAGGCTGCACAACGCCTGGATTCGACAAAGTATTCATCCGAAAAATCTTAGAAACTTCGGGACGTGGCCTCATCACATCGATTAAAAACGTCTTTAGCGTATACTTATAGTTTATAGGCGAGGCGTATATACAGAGGAGACCACCTAATTTTCATGGCGACAAAAGTATATAATTAAGACAAAATCTTTCATTTTTTTTTTCAAATATTCTGCCTATTTACATTATAATTTCGGGACCAGTTTTGCGGGTTTCACGTGATTATAGGAGTATTATAATAATTATATAAACGTTTCATGTCGGGACGGACGTAGTATGGACAGTACTATAATGCGTGTTTGTGCAAAAACTATGTACGATTAACTTGTCGTTTGCGTGGCACGAGAGAAAAATAAATCGAAAGTCGAATTGGTTGGATACTGCTATATATATTATAAAACAGAGTATTTACACGAAGAAATCTTTCGTGTATATAAGTAATCGGCCGACAGTTTATACGATTTTAATTATAGGTGATTAGCCCGATGACGAGACGGAAAAGAATATAATAGAGTACAATTATTTATACAATGACATCCGTAGTATTCGTAAGCTGAGTCGTGCGAACACTAAGAACATCTCGGTTTGATAATCCGTGAAATGAATTATTTTTTTCTTATGGGCGAAGCGTAGGTGCTGCTGATTGCGTACGTGACACTGATAAAACTTCAACCAACGTCCACTAAACGGTAGAAACAAATAGTGATTATCTACTATAAAATTTAAATATATAATAATTATAATCAATTGCATTATTTCTGCAAAAATTTAAATACATTTGATTGTCATTTCTACCAAAAGTAATATGGGGCCACTATCACTTAAGCTTCCCGGAAGGATTTTCAGGGATGGAGATAAATAATAGGTTTTTGACACGATGGTTAGTATGCTTTTCGAGGTTGTTTATAAATGTAGAGTTATATAGCTTGGCTGTTTGTGGCTGTAGGAATATGGAAATCTGCTTGAATGGTGCACTATATGAGATGTATGGGGGAGCATTAGTTATTAGTCTAAGAATTTTTTGATTAGAAAAATTGTATTTTTTGTATACTAGATTTTTTGGCGGTGTCCCAGAGTTGAACCCCATGTGGGTTTAAGTAGGAGACTGTAGATGTGTATTTTGGTTTTGAGAGAGATTTCAGAAAATTTACCTAGGATGGGTCTGAGTGGGTAAAGTTGCCTAATTAATTTTAATTTTATCAGGTGGCTGTGTTTGGCCCATGTTAGGAGTTTTTCGAAGATTAGGAGTATGTATTTAGCTGTGTCAGCGTTTGTTATGTGTTCGTTGTTTAAATATACTGGTGAGTTGTAGGGGTTCGCTATGATGGAGATCAAAAGTTGTGTAAACGGATTTATTTCCGTTGATTTTGACAGCGCCATCGTCAGTGAGAGTACCACGGAGAATAGATCATTGAGGTAATTTTCAAGAGATACTGAGACTACAACAGGGTCTATATGGGTGGATTAAATTACTTTGTCGTCAGCGTATCCAGCAATTTGTATATCTGGATAGGTGGGTTGATCCGCTGAGTAAAGATTAAAGAGAGTTTGGGATGCAACTTCGTCTTGGGAAATTCTAGCTAAGACTGGAGTGGAAAATTCTGTTCCTGCAAATATGACAGGAAAGTGACGTTTGCTCTTTAGTATAATTTAAAACATTTGTAGTATGGAGGGGAGACATACACAAAGAAAGTGGTGGTTGTAACTAAATATTAAAATAGTATTAATTTATGTTATTAATATTTAAAATGCAATATAAATTATTTAAAAAAAATAATGAAATTAAGGTTAAGTTTGATTAGATAACATAATATTTGTTAAATAATTGAATGATATAAACATTTGTTTTATCTTAAAATCATTTCTGAATCAAAAATCAAGATATCACTAATGAAATTGTAGTAGAAAATGGAAATATAGTAATAAATTTCAAGCGCAGCTTGAAAAATTGTTTTCAGTTGGCATTTATTGAGTTTCATTGTTAGTTTGACTAACCACACAGCCCATCACAAATATAACTTAATGATGGTCTTAAACATAGTCGTGCAACTGTTTTAGAAAATGTTAATAAGATGCGCGATATAAACGTACAACACAGTTTATATTGTTTGTTTTTACGTCCTCGAAAAAAAAAACAACAACCTGTTGTTGTAGCTATATACACTGACGGTATTGCATACAGTGGCATATTGCTCTCTCCTTGACATTCGAGTGTAATAATAACAATAATATATTATATTAATATCATTTTTTCCTTCGTCAGAACGCCTTAGCTATGGAAATCTCTCGGTATTTAACTTGCAAACAGCACGATTAAACTCCTGCGATGTTGAAGAGCTGAAATATTTTTTCCCCGGTCGACTTGAAATATTAATTTTAAAACGTTACCCGCACGACTGTTTCGCGTCCTACTTATGACTTATCGATATTATGGTACTCCCTTCCTTTACATTGGATTTACCGACGCGCGACGCGTGTATCTACATATGCATTAAAAAAAATACGTTCCTATGAACGTATTCGAATACTGACTTGTACTCGTATGTGTCACGATGGGGTGTCGGGGGGATACTTTTGCTACTTCATACATTTTTTATAAGGACGGTAGCAATAGGGTATTGTTTTGCTACCACAAAATAAATGACATTCGATATTTATTATTTAAATTTTTGATTGTTAAAATGTATAAATATATTAATATATAAATATAGTGGGTTAAAACATTTCGCAAATTACTTATTACAAATTATTTTATTTAAATATCTGCGTGGTAATTTGCACTCACTGATCGAATTCGCAAAATAATTTATTTTACATTCTTAATAATTAATATCTGGTGGCTCTGCTCTATACGATACTCTCAAAATACAACGAAATGTGACAATCTATGTCACCTTACGTCCTAATGGTCGTAACATTCTTCGGTTCTAGTTACAACTCATGGATACCTACCGGCTACCAACCTAGGTACTTAAATAGCATATTGATTACGTATACTTAATCAATATAGGTAAATCAATAATTATTAGAACAAGGACGACTGCCGTTAACAACATCATCTACATTTGCAGGCATAGTTGAAAAAAATCTCAAACCGCATACAAATAAGTACCTAATAATAACTAGATAACTATATATAAAAGAAAAAGTCAAGCTCGCAATCGGTTTTTTTTTACTACTACTGCGATGTCATAATAATATAATAGTATGATATATCGGCAGCAGAGTAGTACTGCGTGTGGACTGCAATAAGAACACGTGTGCCAACCCGCGTAAGGTAAATTTATCGGTAGACGGTAAGTTTCGTACATCATCTCGAGTATAATATGACGTTTTCGTATTTTCCACGACTTCTAGTGTTCGCCTCATGTATTACAAAATCGCATCGTCAATCATACTAAAATAATAATAGGCGAAGTACAATATATAACAATATGACGTGTGTGTATAACAATATAATAATAATAATAATAATATTGTTGTCGAAAACATCTCGATCGCGGTACTGACATTGACTGCACAGCTATACAATATACGCTCCTCGCGGTCAAGACGTGTCCACCGAGACGGCGCATACCCGATGATATTATATTATATTGAATTTTATACAGTCTTCGAATATATATTTTATGTATCATATATAATTTTATTATTATACGTGCAACTGTTGTACAGCAACGTCCGGAAAATGTCCGTCACGACTTTACACCGATCTAAATATACGGTGCTATACAACTTACAAGTAACACATCGCATATAATATGACATATATAGGTACCGATTTAAATATTATTAATGTGTGATTCGTTGATATCCAAAACCGCATGTTTAGTGCACACAAATATAATTACACCCGCGAAACAATTTGTTATTATTAATAATATAAAATTATACCAACGAGCCACGACCCACCAGGACTTCGTTTTTAGTTGCCATCTAAAATATAATATAATACTATAAGATAATATAATTATATATCATACTACCAAAAGGTACCTAAAAATATAAAATGTTATGCTGAATCGTGTTTTTTTTTGACATATTAATGTATTGAACTATTGAACGGCGTAACGCATAGACGATAAAAATACATTTGTGTATCGAAAAGCATTTTAGATGCTGAGCGGAGCTGCTAATGTATTTATTTTACAATGATTGAATGATGACGTGTGTTTTTTATTCAATTTTTTGATTTTTGTGTCTGTCATCACTTATTATTGGAGCAGTAAAAGTGCTTCGATTTTCCACTTAAATATCTTTTCTGTTAGGGAAGTTAATCTAGTTGGTAATCAGAGAGGTCAAGAGTAAAAAAATCCCAGTACATTTCCTAATAATTGTTAAATAAGAGTTAATAAGTGTTAATTAAAAAACCGAATAACGGTAGGTAATTGAAATTTTCAACAAATGTTTATATTACCATTTTTCATACATAGTATAATTTTCAAAGTATTTTGAAATAGAACTTTCGTTTGATTAAAAAACTTTAAAATGTAATACAATTTCCCCCCATAAGTAGTTATTAAAGATATTTTTAAGTATCAAAGATATAACACATTTTATAAGTACTTAAAGTTTTATTTTTGATAAAGACGTGAGATATACGCCCAATTGAACAATATGTAAAGTATTTCAAGTTTAACTGTTGTTCCTACAGCACATTATTTCCTTAGGGATTATATACCTAAAGATCATCGTAAGCCTTTTTATTGATAACCTTTACTATGATAATCGAGTATTTTCATCATCATGTATTTTTAGCGAACAATACTGTCTATTTTGGACGTTGATACAATACTTTTAAGTACCCACCCATATAATATTAGGTAAAACATTAACAATTATCATTTTGCAATTATCATTGTGTAAGCAAATACCTGTTAAATACGTCAATCACATTGTTGAGTGAAAATTACACGACTGAACAACAGATTAAACAAAACAATTACGGCAAGGCTATATTTCTGTAAACATTGTAGGAAATCTTCGAGTTTATAAAACTTAATGATTTAAGACACAACGTAACTGTAACGATAGATATGTAGGTTAGGTACTTGAGTTTGTTTCGCAATGATTTACCTACTAAAAGAAGTAAGACGTTAAGCTGAAAATACGTAGAGTGTAAATAATATTAGTTGATTAGTTGAATCTATATTGAAAAACAGAATTATAAAACATACCTACCTATACTTTGTCAATTTCGCTAAATTATACCTATGTATTTATCAGCAGATAAAATCAATACAATTATTATTATTCATATCAAATAGATATTAGTGTTTGTATCACAAGGAAAACAAAAATAATTAAATATTAAAACATTTTTATCATGCATCAGATATAATTGTCAAACTATACAACCTCAATTTGATGAAATATAGATAGATAGTGCTAAAATTTTAAAATTCTATTACCAATTTATCAACATTTCAAACTACAATGGTTAACGCCACGTCACGCGTACTACCGCAGCCAATAGCCATCATAGTTTGGTGTCCTGAGAGACCAGTTGGTACGTTTCGGTCTTGTTGTGGGTGGTCACGCCGTTCTGCACCTTCTCGGCCATGTACTCGGGAGACACAAAGTTCCGTATACAGGGCGCCAGAAGTTTGGGGTCTACGTTCTGGTCCGTAGGGAACAACAGGCTGACGGCAAGTCCCACGGCGATACCGACCAAAGTGCCGATGGTATTGTGGTGCATGTACGAAACCGTAAAAATTGTCGACACGTTTGGACTCGCATACACATCTTCGTTCAACCGGTTCAACCTATCATAAAATACGACAAAGGGATAAAAAATAGGTGTAAAGGGCAAAAAGACAAGGGTTTTCCAAGTGCGATTTAAAATTATATCCGGCCATTGTTCCGTGTTCATTCATAAAAAAAGTTTAACCTGTATGCGACTCAAAAAATTTATTTTATATTGCACAGCATATGTGCTATGTACCTCCCAGTTTAAATGAATTGCATTCCGATCAAGGTGCACTGTGAACTTGATTATATCATTAACATTGGTTTTTGTGATCTTAATTTTTAATATTTTTCTATTATTTTCAATAATTATCGGTCGTTTCGTCAAAAATTTGTGTTTGATTATTTTTTAAATGACTTCTACAAGAAATCAATTCCCTGACTTCAAATTGTTAAATTTTATCGTCAATGAATGTAATTTTTTTCTGGTTCACCAATCTACGAGAATTTTTTTAATGTATTTGCAGGTAAGAAGACTGAATTAAAATTCTGCATCAAATATAGCATTATGTCCGAATAAGATTAATAAAACTACAAAATAAAGATACAATTATGAATACGGGATGTACTCTGCAGGCAACGCCCCAATATGTGACACCCGTATTGAGACGAACGAGTTGTGCGAAACAATAGAAGGAAACATTATTTGTATTTAGATCTATCAAAATATATTATTATATTATAAAAAATAAGATCGTCGGTTATCTGTGTGACTGTCTTGTACAATAATACGTATTTACCCCGAAAAATCTGTATGATTTCTGAACGTTGTGTTGGCCGGACATCCGGATATCGAAACGTCCTTTTCAACAAACATCAATTCCTTGTTGTAAATGGCGAACTGAGATCCGACAACTATCCAAGCCATGACACCTAAGCTAGTCAACATCCCACACATCGCTCCCTAAACACGGATGTAGCATATTTATGTAAATAATTGCAGTATTCAGCTATAACTGCAGAAGTGATATATTCACCAAGCGTGAAATAAAATACACAATTACCAGACTAAAGTATGTATCTGACTATTACATATTTTAATATTTACATTTTGTCATAAAATTAACTCGGAATTAGCACGGTTCTTATCATTTTAAACAGATACTTACTCTGGTGTTTGCCCACGGAAAACAAAGCCCTAACGTGAATACCGTCAACAATGGTCCATAGGTCACACTGCTCAGACTAACTGACATCTATAATACACGAAGTATTATTCCTTTTTTTAATAAAACAATAATTAAAAGTGATCCAATTTAAGACTCATACTTGAAGAATTCCTTTCATTTTTTCAACTACAAACACCAAAATCAAGCATACGATACCGCTGATCACTGCGATGCACTTCATGATAATGCTGGCCGTTAAATCGGACACTTTTATGCCCATCATTTTCACTATGAAATCTTCGTAAATCGTACCTGACACAGTGTTGACCTGAGCTGACATTGTACTATAGAATTTAAATGTATTGAAGTTAAGTACGTAAAAAATCAAAATACTCAAGAAAATAGTATAGGTACAGCGCAATTTATTAACCACACCACATTTTTTGATGTAGCTCAATTATGCGATTTTACCTTTTTTTAGCTATTTAAAACACAAGACAAGCGTAAACAAATGTTGAATTCGTCAAAAAAATAAATTTAAGATTCTCAATTTCCCTGATTAACAATTGTACAGCCATTCAAAATCTAAAATTCAAATATTGAATAAAGAATCATTTGAGCATAAAAATGATTTGAGGATGGTTAAAAAATCACACCGTATATTATATATATTAAGCAGATATGAATAATATAATACAGATAAGGAACAGTACCTCAACGCGGCGCTAACAATACCAGAAACGAATAGGCCTGTGACTCCTGGGAATTTCGCAGCCACGTCCATCACATAATACGGCACTAATTTCCTCTCGTTGTCTATGTACTGAAATCATTAAGTCGATTCAATAATTAATGATGATTTACACAAACAAAATAATTATTTTAAGTGGCACTCATCGTTATAACATGATTGGCCGTAGTAAAATAACTGACATTAGCCAACAAGGGATCGCAGTCTTTGTACTTGCTGTAGATCAACATCCCTATAGCACCGGTCAAGATTTGAATGATGGCTATACCAAAAACAAAGAAAATCGCTGCTTTCCGAGCCTTCTTATATGTGGGCAAGGCTACAAAACGTTGGACGGCTCCCGGATGAATGCCCAGTGCTGTGAGCCAGAGAAACGTCGAGCCTACGGTGTTGGTCCAAAAGGTATTTCTCAAAAATGGATTTGGGTCCATCCTAAGAAAAGTACAATTTTAAATCAGCCTTTATTTAAATCTGTTCATTCTTATGGCAACAATACCGCTTTGGGAGGAGGGGGGAACAAACGTAAACCAAATAATAATAACACAGCGTATGAACCGTTCAGTTTTTCGAATCTCTCATATTTCTTACGCCAAAACAAAATAGGTCTTATTATATATTTTAACAGCATGAACCGTATCTGAATTTAAATTAAATAACTAAAAAAACAACTATATGTATAAATACTTAAAAAATTCTATTCGGCCTCCTTCGTGGTTAGCCCTGATCATGTTTCCGATCCCTCCGACTTGGATTACACCCAAGATGATCACAATCAAAATTGCAACAGCTGTGAAAAGACTTTGAATCGCATCTGTCCACACTACTGCCTTCAATCCGCCCTAATATTTGCAACAGAACAGTTAGAACGCAGTAAGTTTTAAATCAAACGATTACATTAATATTTAATAGTTGGTAATAGGTATTAAACTTACGATGGTGGTATAAAATATACAAATGGCGCACATGATCAAGGTTATTAAATGAACATCAAGTCCTGTAACTGTGAATGCGAAAACAATAAAGTTATTATTGAAGTCCACGCAGTATTCAAATCAATGCATTTATACGTTGAGTAGAACTTAAGGAGATGTCGTAATGTAAAAGATTATTGTCTCTACTTCCACCCACTCATTTAAACAAATACGATTCCCGAATTTCTCATTTTTGTTTTTGCTATACTGTTCAAAGTAAGTAAACCTATAACCTATTACAAAATGTATTAATCAAGTAACTGTGAGTTATGTATTGTAATGCCATGTAAGAAACTTTATACATAAGTGTTAAGGCCCCCTGGCCCCCGGTGCCGTCTAATATTGATAAACAACTATATTCTACAGCCCGCTTTGAACTCCGATTTTTTATTTGATTTTAAATAATAACAAAAAATAATTTGTAAAAAAAAGTTTTAATTTTTTTTTTAAACTTATTTCAAAGTTTGGAATTAAAATTAAAAAAATTATAAAACTAAGTTCGATGTGGGCTGTAAAAAATGTCTCTCTATAAGTTAAAAAAAAAAAAAAATTAAATCTGATTGCTTTTACGGGTTGAGATTGTTCTTCTCATAGAGTGCGTTTTTGAAGATAAAATAGCATATTAGCACCGAGTGACTTAACTTATTATTCACTTCAATTAATTATATAAGGTTTTTTTTTTTTTTTTAAAAACGAAATATTAAACCTAATTTGAACAGTCTAGCTACAAATGTATAATGTTCACGAATAGTGGTTTGGTTGTTATATGGGACATGAGTGAAGTGTGAAAGACAATAATTATTAATGCTATACACTGACATAATGACAGTTAATAATATCATCGTCTGACGTTTATTAATCGGTCATTATATTATAAGAGGTAATATAAAATTTGTTAGTGTAAAAATGTAACATAATTTACTTTAGTACCTTGATTGAACGCTAATGCAGGTATATAAATCACAATGGGGATGTACGATATATAGTACACGGCGAAGAGGAGTGACGACAATCCACGGATGTTGGAATTAAATCGTAAACCCAAGTACTAAAGTCAAAATTAAATTTAAATAAATCCATAAGCCTAACATACATTATGTTTGTAGTATTTTACAATATTATGAATAATAACAAAAAACATTTACCTCGTATACCGATGTCAACTGGAGATCGTAAAAAACGGGTAAATAAATGTACACGACCATGACAATGACCACTATGTTTGTAAACAAACCGACAATTAGGTATTGTGTTCCATTGTTATAGATTTCAGACGGAACTCCGAGCAGCGTTATGCCAGAAATGTGACTAAAATATACATATTTTTTTAATAGAGCGAAATAAAAGAAGAGACACATCAAACTATATTTATATTACAAATTAGTATCTTCATTTTTTTTTTATATAAAAGTAGCGGTTTTTTATCGCCCTTATTTTCCAGTAAGTCTCGTATTTTTAAAATGCGTTTGCAACGAAATCACTACCTACGTGAATACAGTATATTGCTCGTATGTCGTTCGGAAAAAACGCATCAAATTTATTTGCTCAAGATATAATTTAACGCAGCTAGCTGGTATAGGTGTTGTGAATTTACGACCACAATAATTTATTATTATTAATATAACTACCTAGCGATTAGCGACATGGTGATCGGAAAGACGGACATGTCCTTGCCGCCCAACAGGTAATCGTCGACAGTGTTCTGTTTGGAGACGCACCCGTAGTACAGGCCGATGACGACGGACAGCCCGAGCATGACGACGAACGCAGCGTATTCCGCCATCAAGTTCAACTGTTCCATGGTGGCGGCGGCGACGTCACAGGATTTCCGGTCTGCAAGGTACGGACGACGACACGAGAAATCGGGAGCGGACTCGCGATGTCGGAAACGCGACACGTCCGTTCAAAAAAACGTTTCGTCGTTATTATATTTCGAGACTGTCTATACTAAACAGGTGCCACCGCTGTGGACGAGCGTCTTTTTATGCGAAAGTTCGAGTCCCGCCCTACCCGTCTTCGAGTGGTCGTAATCTCCGCACTCGTCTGTAGCGGCGGCAGCGTGAACCGTGCGGTATACGGCGCAGTCTCCGCCACGCGCTCGTCGTACAACAGATGATATCCGTCGTCGCGAAATAATTATGTGACTTACGTTGACATGCGGACAGCTCGCCCGACTCGTTTTAAAGTAGAATTGAATCCGGCCGGTCAGTTTGATTACAGTACAGTTTGAGTACAATGACGTCGTGCTATGATTCGCGAAATTTGATTGACGAGTAGTGCAGCGACGACAACCGCTACGATCATAAAAAAAATAACCACGATGAGTGTTTCGAAGGCAGTCATATCGTGTGCCAGAGATAAGTAAAGATATTTTTTATTTTTTAAAGTTTTTATTTTAACTTTTGGTGGCTTAGCTTCATAGCCTCTCCCCTATTTAGGCTACAAGTCGTGTATTTATTTGTTATTATAAACGTCTTATTACAAAATATTAATACCAATGTTTGTACGAAATTATATTTATTTAATTTGTGTAAAATATTTCGTTACAATTGTATGTAAGTAGGTACCTATTTTCAAAACATTTTAACTCTTCGTGTTTATATTATATAAAGCTTTAACTATATCTTATTATAGCTATAGAGTGTGTTTCAAATTGTGCGCGTGACAGTACATTTCACTATTTCAGCATGACATATTTAAATTTCGTTTTATATTACAACTACATTGGTAAATTCCATAAAGTAAAGGTTAATTCACATCATAGTAGTATTTTTGTTGATAATATTGTTCAGACGATCTATTAAAATACAATTGATAGCGGCATTTTTAATAATACGATTGAGAACGCTCGAATTTTTTTTTTCTTGCAACATTGTCATATATTTTAACAACTGTTATTTGAACGACAAATATTATTGTTAGATTTATCGGGATTTTATTAGAAACTAAAGCAATGTTAACACTATTGTCTAAGTATTAAACTTATAGATACGAGAGAATAACGGTTAGGCGTTACAATCGTGACGCAAATGTCAACTTTGTCATAACATGCCTTGTTAGAATTTAGGTTGTTTTGACCTAATAATAAATACAGGTCTAAAATTACACCTAAATACAATAAGTAATAACTATTTTATTTTCCTTAACAAATGGATAATTTAAATACGTATTTAAAGCTAAACGCGTGTTCGACTTAACTGTTTTCACCATTCGGAAATGTAGAGATAATAAGTGCTCCTTAGAAAACAATAGTGCAGAATAATAAATATACATATAATAAAACAAATAACAAATTCATCGGAATAATAAATAAATACTTAACCACAAGTTTTAAGTATATTATATAGCTTAGAAATTTTAAAGAACTAAATAGTGGAAATGACTGGTCTACACTTAATTATTCCTTTAATTTACCATTTGGACCTAGAAAAAAGATTTCAATTAAAAATTGACATAGTATGTTTACCAATGTTAAAGTATATTGTATTTGCACACACGCCCGCATAATAATTTATGATTTACAAAATAACTATTAATATGAAAATAAAAAATGTAATCAGAATAGATATTTGAAAATCTCTTGATCATTTGAAATCCTATTTAGCACGCAGTCAGCATAGTTTGGTGTCCTGACAGACCAGTTGGTACGTTTCGGTCTTGTTGTTGTCGGTAGTCAAGCCGTTCTGCATCTTCTCGGCCATGTACTTGGGAGACACAAAGTTCCGTATACAGGGCGCCAGCAGTTTGGGGTCTACGTCCTGGTCCGTGGGGAACTACAGGCTGACGGCAAGTACCGACGGCGATACCGACCAATGTGCCAATGGTATTGTAGTGCAAGTACGAAACCGTAAAAATTGTCGATACGTTTGGACTCGCATATACCTCTTCGTTCAACCGGTTTAACCTATCATAAAATACGATAAAGGGATATAACAGGCGTAAAGGGTAAATAGACATGGATTATCCAAATGCGTCTTAAAATTATATCAGGTCATTGTTCCGTGTTCGTTCATAAATAAGGTATAACCTGTATGCGTGTCAAACTAAAATTATTTTTGTATTGCACGGCCCATGTGCGGCCCAGTTTAAATGAACTACATTCCTATCAGGGTGCACCAAGAACAGTAATTTGTTTCCGGTTCAGCAATCTATTTATTTAGTTTATTTGGTAAGAAGACTAAATTGAAATTGTACTACAATTTGAATTTTTAAAATTTCTAAAATTTAATGAAACTATTATTTACCTATGTTCCCGGATGAGATGAATAAAACTACAAATAAATAATACGATTATACAGACGTATTAAGGATTTATCTAAAAATAGGTCAATTAAAAAGACATATTTTGAAAACGAAATGCTTTCAGCCAACGCCTCAATATACGACACCCGTATTAAGACGAACGAGTGGTGCGAAACAATAGGAGGAAACATTATTTGTACATATATCTATCAAAATATAGACTATAAAAAATTAGATGATCGGTTATCTGTCTGACTGTCTGGTTCAATAGTCAATAATACGCGTATTCACCCCGAAAAACCTGTATGATTTCTGAACGTCGTGTTGGCCGGACATCCGGATATCGAAACGTCCTTTTCGACGAATTTCAATTCGTTGTTGTAGATGGCGAACTGAGCTCCGGCAACTATCCAAGTCATGACACCTAAGCTAGTCAACATCCCACACATCGCTCCCTAAACAGGGATGTAACATGTGTGTAAATAATTGTATTTAGCTATAACTGTAGAAGTAATATTATATTCAACGAGCGTGAGAGAAAATGGACAATTAACCGACTAAAGCGTAAATCTAACTAATACATATTTACTTCTTGCCGTTTTGAAAAATTCAGATTCGACATTTAAAACAGACTTACTCTGGAGTTTGCCCACGGAAAACAAATCCCTAACGTGAATACAGACAACAATGCACCATTTGTCACACCGCCCAGACTAATTGTTATCTATAATACACAAAATGATATACATTGTTTAACAATCCAAAAGCAGTGATCCATTTGTGACTTATACTTGAAGAATTCCGTTCAAATTTTCTACCACAAACACCAATATCACGCATACAACACCGCAGATCACTGAGATGCACTTCATGATAATGCTGGCCTTCAAATCGGACACTTTTACGCCCATCATTTTCACTATAAAATCTTCGTAAATCGTACCGGACACAGTGTTGATCTGCGCTGACATTGTACTATAGAATCAAAGTGTTAAGTAAGCAAATATATTATAGCGCAATAATACCCACACCACATTTTGTAATTTAGCACCATTACACACTTTTACTTTTTTTAGCTATTAAAAAAGGAAGCCAATCGTGCATAAATGTTAGAAATTTTGAATTCGTCAAAAAATAAATTTACGGTTCACAATTTTCCTGATTGACTATTGTACAGCCATTTAGGTTGTAGGTATTACTGGTCCTGATTTTGAGTTTACCATACACTTTACAAGTAACAAATGAAACTCTTAATATTTTAATAATGAAAGTTGGGTTTTTTACAATGCAATCGCCTGTAGAGCGCAATGGCTATTTTTGACCAATTAAACAAATCTAATGTATGTACACGGTCATGTGAAGTGGGCATGCTACTCATGTTACACTGCCCTTTGGTAATTCGTATGCTTTAATTATGTATATACTCTAATTCTGTCCAAAAGGGAAATTCATTTTAGTTGTAAAAACAAAGACCTTTTTTTTACTGAGAATCTGTGGGCAAATAATTTTTTTTAATTTTTTTTTTATGTAACGA
Organism: Neotoxoptera formosana; assembly: GCA_022818045.1. NCBI lineage: Eukaryota > Metazoa > Arthropoda > Insecta > Hemiptera > Aphididae > Neotoxoptera > Neotoxoptera formosana. The sequence continues at coordinate 9,364,332 of CM040633.1, read as the reverse complement.
CATAATTCCAAATGATCGATAATATATTATAGTATACTAGCTGTTCCCGTGCACTCCGTTGCCCATTCAAAAAAATTAATAATGCCCACTCCATATGAATAATATGTTTTATTTTATAATATAATGGTTAAAAAATACTAAGTCATAATATCGTTACAACAATATTCAATTTAGTCCCACCCGGCGTTGCCTGAGCCAAATATTAAGTTAGGATTAACTTGAAGTGATTTACATGCATCTAAACCCCCTAGGTACTAGGTAGGCAATCCACTGTATTATAGATCTCGGACAATATGCGAGTAGTATATTATCAGGTAGGTAGTCAATCATAGGCAATTTTACACATAATAAAACAGTAGGTTGAATAAATTTTTTCTGAAATATTGCATTTGAAAATATCATTATTGAGTGTATAATATATATAATAATATACTTTTAAAGTCTCAAGCATCTACGAAAATTATTTTTAAAGTACAACGAAATAACGTACATTGTTACTCTTAATTTAAATATCTTATTTCGTCCTAATTTTAACTTAAAATGTCAATAAAAATCAACCATGTAAATATATTTTTTAGATTTTTTGGTTATAATACAAATAGATATGAATAATGTACATATTATGTAACGGTACCTCAACGCAGCGCTAACAACACCGGAAACGAAGAGACCGGTAAGTCCTGGAAATTTCGCACCCACGTCCATCACATAATAAGGCACTAATTTCCTATTGTTGTTTATGTACTGAAATCATTAAAGCCATTCGAAAATTAATTTGTAATCACACACAGACATTAATAATAAAAGACGCACGCATCGTTATAACATGTCGATAAAGCAACTAACATTAGCCAACAAGGGATCGCAGTCTTTGTACTTGGTGTAGATCAACATTCCTATTGCACCGGTCAAGACTTGAACGACGGCTATACCAAAAACAAAGAAAACCGCTGCTTTCCGAGCCTTTCCATACGTAGGCAAGGCTACAAAACGTTGAACGGCTCCCGGGCGAATGCCCAGACCTGTGAGCCATAGAAACGTCGAGCCTACGGTGACGGTCCAAAAAGTATTTCTCAAAAACGGATTTGGGTCCATCCTAAGAGAAATACAATTTTAAATCAATATTTTATGTAAATCTCTATGACCCGTTCAGTTTTTAGCATCACGCATATTTCTTAAGCCAAAATAAACTAGTTCTTATTTTATATTTTAACAGCATGAACTGATATCTAAATTTAAATTAAATAATTAAAACAACAGTTAAGTATATAAATACTTAAAAAATTCTATTCGGTCCCCTTCTTGGTTGGCCCTGATTATGTTTCCGATCCCTCCGACTTGGATAACTTCCAAGATGATCACAATCAAAATTGCAACAGCTGTGAAAAGACTTTGAATCGCATCTGTCCACACTTCTGCCTTCAATCCACCCTAATATTTGCTATAGGACAGTTAAAGCAGTAAGTTTAAAATCAAACAATTAGGTACATTAATATTTGATAATTGATACTTAACTTACGATAGTGGTATAAAAAATACAAATGGCGCAAATAATCCAGGTTATTAAATGTACACCAATTCCTGTAACTGTTTATGCGAAAACCATATTGGTAGATATTATTGAAATCCACGCAGTATTCATATAAATTATACGTTTGTACGTTGAGTAGTTTGTATAGTATTGTAACGCCATGTAAGAAACAATATACATATATTAATACAATATACAATATACATAGATTTAAGTGTATAATAAGTTATTTTATTAGGTAACTTTGGTTAAATAATAATTTTTTTAAAAATTTAATCTAATTCTAACAGCTTAGCAATATAATATGTATTAATATGAATAATGGTTTAGTTATGAGACATGAGTGAACTGTGAAGGACAGAAACAATATTAATGTATTACACTGTCATAATGACACTGTAATACTGTATCATCGTCTGACGTTTATTAATCGGTCATTATATTATAACTTATATAAGAGGTAATATGTCATTTATTTAGTGTGAAAATGTAACGTAATTTACTTTGGTACCTTGATTGAACGCTAATGCAGGTACATAAATCACAAGAGGGATGTACAAGATATTGTGCACGGCGAAGATGAGTGACGACAACCCACGGATGTTGGAATCAAATCGTAAACCCAAGTACTAAAGTTAAAATTAAATTTAAATAAATCCGTAAGCTTGATATATACATGTATATAAATATATTTATATATTTTTTGATTTAAATATTGTTTAATAACTATATGCTAAATAATAACAATAAACATTTACCTCATATACTGATGTCAACTGAAGATCGTAAAAAACGGGTAAATAAATGTATACAACCGTGACAATGACCACTATGTTTGTAAACAAACCGACAATTATGTATTGTGTGCCATTGCTATAGATTTCAGATGGAACTCCGAGCAGCGATATGCCAGAAATGTGACTAAAATATGCCTGTATTAATGCGAAATTAAAGTATAGGTACCGTCGTTGTCAGATAAATCGCCACGGCGGCGGCGTCGCGATAACGGAAAACCAGTAGTTCTTGGTGTTTGGATATTACTACCGAAGTACCGAGTATATCAACAAACCAACAATTGTCACAAAACATATTAAATCTGATTTTAGTTAATAATTTAAAACAAAAATTCTGGAAAAGACATGAGGTGACTAAGTCGCACCGAGCATTCAAAACCCACAGTGAAAAGTTTCGGTTACACCTACTGAAAAGCGCCGCCACCGCGATGCCAATCTTTTTGGCAACTGCTGTACTCCACACTATATTTAGATTATAAACTAATTACTACATTTTTTTTTTATAAAAGTACTGGTTTACTGTTGTACTTATTTGTCAGTTAGTCTGATAATTTCAAAATGCGTTTGCGACAAAATCACTATATAAATACATTACTAGTGTGCTAAATGACCAGGTATGGGCGTGGCGAATTTACGACCACAATAATTACTAATATATTATGTACCTAGCGACCAGCGACATGGTGATCGGAAATACGGACATGTGCTTGCCGCCCAACAGGTAGTCGGCTACAGTGTTCTGTTTGGAGAAGCACCCATAGTACAGGCCGATGACAATGGACAGCCCGAGCATGACGACGAACGCAGCGTATTCAGCCATCCAGTTCAACTGTTCCATGGTGGCGGCGGCGGTGGAATCACAGGACGAAAAATCGGGAGCAGACTAGCGATGTCGGAAACGCGACACGTCCGCGAAAAAAACGTTTCGTTATTATTATTTCGTCGCTATACCTACTGTATAGGTGCCGCCGTTGTGGACGCGCATAGTGTAATTGCGAAAGTTCGCCTTGCCCGAACGTCATCTTCGTGTCGTTGTAATCTTCGCACTCGCCGATTGGTCTGTAGCTTGAGCCGTGCAGTTATACGGAGCGATCGCCGTCACTGTCACACACACGCAACAATATCAGAAGTCGTGAAATTGTGTGACGACGTTCAGTTTGGCGTGCTCGTGTTTTTTTTTGAAAAGGGATATGAGTTCTCGACTGTTATCAGACCGCGCGGTAAATATATTTGCATTACGCTTTATAGCATAATATTATTTGGTATGACAAAAATAAGTCAAAGGGGTGACACCCCTCTTCCTCCCACCGTGAGTACGCCCCTGACGACGTTGACACGCGGACAGGGTACCTCCACTCATTTTACCCGTTTACTTCACTTTACCCGGACGTCATATTCATACGTCGTGTCGTAAATCGTAATAATCGCAGTTCGCATTCGACGATAAGCCTATAGCGGCGCTGGCGTGAACCGTGTGGTATACGGCGCGGTCGCCGTCACTGTCACACACATACAACAATATCCATCGTCGTGAAATTATGTGAAGACGATGACATGCGGACAAGGCCCCCTTGTAGGATAGAATTAGGTAGAATTTAATCAGGGGCATGATTGCTTTACGCTGATGCCACAGAAGGCATATACCACAAATCTGTTAACCACGGTCGTGTGATTAACTAATCTTAATATCTTAACATCATCGTGATAATATAAGAAAGAATATTATAAAACAAAATATAAGAACCCCGGCATCATTGTATTTTGCGGAAGTGACACTACCGGTTATTCAGTGATTTAAGTTATGATAACAATTACTGATATGTGTTAGCTAGACAATATTATAGATTTTATTTATTGTGAAGCCAATTGGGTAACTACTAACCGGCGACCCAAACCGAATTATTTTTCAGGGGCCGCTTGGGTCGCCGGCTAGCAAATGCGACATTATCTTAAATGGACTTTATTTTAATACGGCTTGGAGATAGAAAAATATGAATTTTACCGTGGCGTAGACAACAAAAAGTAGATAGTTTTGAAAAAAAAAAACGATTAAAATATTCAAACTAATGAAAGATTTATTATTACTTAAAAATATGAGAAAAAAAGTTACTTTTATATTAAAATTATACATTAAAATGTATTGTTACTGAGTATTATATATGTAATTTATCTTTGTTGATGATGTTGGAAACATTGGAGGCACACAAATGGTTTTGATGGGCAAATGCTACAAAATGTTGTCACTTTTTTTGCCTTGTTTACCGCTTCTCTAAAAATAATAATATAATTTATACAGTATATATTAAAAACACTTTAAATTCGAAATAATTTTAGCTTACTTATAGCCTAATTCAGAGAAATATTTTTTGTAGCATTCAGTGCACCTTCTTCTTATTTTTCTATTTCTCTAGCATTTGTCTTCAGTCTCATCCAGTTGATGTTTTGTCGCTAGTCTTCTGTGGAATCTATTTTCAACTAATTTTGGTGTGGCAGATGTACTCGTATGTGAAACACCAGTTCTATATAAAGGTTCTAATGTAAGAAGTTTATCGACTATAACTTCTCGAAATTGACGGATGCTGAGTTTTTTTTGAAAATTATGTTGATTATACATTATTTGTGCGTTTACAACAAATGTGTTCAAAATTATTTCTGTTGCTACCATAAGATACCAACGTATACTTTTTCTCATTGGAGTACAATATGACGCCAACTGGTCAGATAAATCTATTCCGGCTTTACCAGCGTTGTAGAATAGTATAACATCCGGTTTGATTATATCTTCGTGATTTTTGGTTTTTTTCGCGGTGTTTGACATGCTTAGTAAATGTCTGGTTGAAAGCAAATAAACATCACGTTTGTCTTTGAATTTTGATACTACTACGCCCGAATTATTTTCAAGACCAAATATTTCTCCTTTCTTAATTTTTTTTTCGATAACAGTCTTTGGTAAAAATCGTTTATTTTTTCTTAAAGTTCCGACTAAGTGCGTATTTTTTGACAACATTTTTTCTGCCAAAGGCACAGCCGTGTAAAAATTATCCGTGACAATTGTTCGTCCTTCATTTAAATAATTTTCACATAAATCAGATACTATTATTTCAGATAATGATTCTCCTTTTATTGATTGTTTCCCTTCGTATATTATAATTTTGTATGTATACCCATTACTTCCACACACTTTAAAAAATTTAACGCCATATTTATGAGTTTTGTTCGGAATATATTGTCGAAATTTGAGTCTGCCACGATAAGGTATCATTGATTCGTCAACGGCTATTATTTCCCCAGGTTAATGCACATTTTTAAATATATCATTTGCTATATTTAATAATTTTCTAATTTTATACAATCGGTCTGTTTTATCTGCAGAATCATTATTTTCAAAATGCCAAAATCGAAGAATAAGCTCAAATTTATTTCTACTTATAATTTTTGATGCAACTTTGTTTTGGTAACGTTCTGCTTTGTTCCAATAGTCGGATAATGATGGCATTTTCACGAGTCCCATCCATAATAAAAGACCCAAAAAATGTTCGATGTCAACCTTGGTTATTGGCTTCCAAGACGAAGATCTACTCTAACCACTTAATATTCTTTGCGAACTTAACATTTGTTGAGCATTTCTATTAGTTTCAATAACCATGAGTTGAATTATTTCGTCGGTAAGAAATAATTTGAAAAAATCTATAGGCCCACTACATTCGTCTAATATAACTAAGGGTCCAGAGTTTCCAATAAAGTTGAAATGTTTTTGATAATTACCTGAAACTGTATTCCAGGTGGATTGAAGTGATTGAACATTATTATGTTCAGAAATTGAATGGTCCTCGTCCTCGCCCTCGTCTTCAGTAGAATCTTGAAAATCACTTTCACTTTCAATTCGAAATAACGGATCAGTATCACTATCGTCAATACGTTCACTTAAAGAGTCATATGATTCATTTAATGAATCTATTATCATATGTTCATCCATTTTGTACAAAATTAAATTTAATTTGAAAAATAAAACACAAAAGTAATGAAATTCACATTTATATCAAAACGGTCACAACGAAAACGAAAGCTAAAGACCCAGTAATTTAATCATTTTTAATTTAAATTATAATCTTTACATATATAATTCTACTGTACGTGTGTATGTCACTGAATTCCTCCTGGACCGATTTGAATACATTTTTTTGTATGCGTTTAAGTGACGCCCTGGATGGTTTAGATTCACAAGGTGGGGAGGTGAGGTGCTCACACAGGGATTTTGAGATTTACGATGGAAATATTTGTTTATAAATGGTTGCTATTGGTAACCATGATTGCTATGTACTGTTTATTTATATTGTTGCCAATGGTTACATATTTATAAAGAGGAAAGATTTGATTGTTTGTTTGTATTGAATAGACTCCGAAATTCCTGAACCGATTTAAATGAAATTTGGTACATAGATATTTCAAACACTGGAAAATGATATATACTACTTTTTAATACTAAAAAAGGGCTGTAAGGGGTTGAAATAGGGGGTGGTAAGTATTTTGCCCTCAACGTAACACCATTATTAATGTTTTTAATGGGCAACGAAGTGCACTTGATCAGTTAGTAATAATATAAAATAATATTTATTTAGTTAATGTTATTTAGATAGCATAGATGCACAAGCATATTTTTTTATGAATCAAATATAAATTTACCTATACAAAACACCTGAAACATTGAAAGATTAAATATCATTAAATAATTTTTTTACTATTTAAACTTTGAAGTCAACTGTAGAATAAAATAGTATCATTTTTTATTTTATTTCTTAAATTGCTTATTTTTTAAGTATACAAAATGCATTAAATTTGCCTATATAAACCCTCTTTTTTATAAGTACCTAGTTTGAATAATATATTACTTCTTCAACTGTTAAATCTACTGAACGGTGAATGTAAAAATGATTGGTATAATTTACTTTGGTTTGGTCAACAGATTTATAGAGTTATGTTTTGATATGTCTTAATATAGAAAAACTTCTATCAGATTCACAATATGTGACAAGAAAAGCCAAAATATTGTACTTGCACAGTTGTACCTCCCGCTATAAATGTCTGGCCACACTTATGTTTAGGAATACATCCTTTAATCCTTATTGCACTTATCCAGAGACCAGAGCATTATAATATATATAATTTTTGTTCTAAATATCAATGCCATAGCCCATAATTATACTTGTGTTTTAAAAACTGCTTGATCTAAGTCATTTTAATATAATTAAGTTGATTTGAGACTTTTGATCAAAAATCTGATAAGAAATAAGAAATTCAACATCAACTATAATACTCATATGGGCAAAAATTCAACCATTGAATTGCTAAAGTAGGTATATTATCGATGAAAGAAATTATACCTGTATTTTTGGTGTTGGCCATTCTATAGGGATATTTATTACCTAAATACAAAATTCATTGACTTCGACCTCTGTTCTCATTATTATAATTTTAAAATTCAACAGTTATTCTAATAAATTGCAGTAGAGAAATTTTGAGTAAAATCAACTTACAAATAACATGTATTCATTAGAACATTGAATTATTTAGAAATACAAACATTTATATTATTTTATTTATATTTTATTGTTTTATTTAAATTATAAATTACAAATGTTGTTGTTTTAATATTACATGACCTTAAATTGCTATTTGATATAAAAAATTAATATTTGTTAAATTATTAATTGAGATTCATATAAATTAATTATTTAATAATCATATAAAGTAAAATATATAATATATATAATATATATACTGTACATTATGATAAAACTATTTATTATAATTTAGGAAATTAGAAACAATGCAGGTCACTCATCCACATAATAATTTTTAAAAAGTAGACTAAGAAACTGAATTATAAGTAAAATATTTTCCCATATTAACTTTTAACCTATCTAGTTAAATCTATTTGTTAACTGTTAACTTCCAACTTATCGATCTTGTGTACTCTCAACTTAACTAACTTGGGTTAATTATTTTCATTAACTTGCCCACTTACTGCAATAATATTGTGGACCGTGTACCCCTGTAATTCCAGTGACGTGAGTGCGCTGATCTTATTGTACAACGTACTATGATAATGGTACTACGTGTCTACGTCACAGTACATAATGCGTTCAAACATTTTTTAGATTTTACAATAATTAGTTTTATTCCCATCTATATAGTTAGTATATAACCTGCAACCTCACTGGCTCTCCGTCGAATGACCACACCATAGAAAAGAGTTCAACACAATTACCACCCACACGCGTATTGTCTGTCTTTAATGGCTTAATATTTATTACGTCTATGGTATACATATAAATACTGTATAAACTGTCCCGTCCAGCGTTGCCCAAAACCTTATGTTCAATAAACTAAAATCAACCTCAAGTGATTAACTTGCAATCAATAGAAACCTAGGTAGGCGATCAGACTGTTCGATAGTAGACAAACCGCGAGCAGTGGACCCCGCTAAGTTAGTAAGTGAAATCAGAATTAGATACTTACATGAAAAACATCGGGACAATTGACCATGCCAAAGATTTGTTTTTTGACAAATTACTACGGATTTACCCCTTCTTAAACTCCGATAAACGTGAACCGCACTGAATTTACAGGTCTTAAATTAGAGTAACATAAGAACAAATAATTTGTCGATTATATTGCTATTCGAACAAATAACTTTTTTATCACTCGTCACTTGAAATCATGACAATCAGAGACATGAACCATATTGACCCGTTGCCCTAAAATTACACACAATCATAATAAGTCATAATACTATTGTATTTTATGTAACCAATGATAAATATAGATACGTATTTAAAGATAAGCGCGTATCATACTTAAACAGTGTTAACCATTCGGAAAGTTGGAGATCAACTGCCCCTTAGAAAACTATACTACAATATGCACCTATACGTATAATAAAATAAATAAACAAATTCTTCAGAATAATAAACAAATACATGGTGATAGTCTTAAGTATATAGTATATATATAATTATAAAGTTGAAATGACTTGTTTATATAGGTACTTAATTATTCCTTTGATTAAATGGTAATTTGGGTCTAGTTTGCTCAGAAAAAATATTTTAGTTAAAAATGTACACAGTATGTTTACCATTGTTAAAGTATATATTGTATTCGCATATATGCCTGTGACAATTTATGATTTACAAAATAACTATTAATATCAAAATAAAAATTTAATTTGAATAGATATTTTAAAATCATTTGAAATACTATGAAACACAGCCATCATAGTTTGGTGTCCTGAGACACCAATTCGTACGTTTTGGTCTTGTTGTGCGTGGTCCCGCCGTTCTGCGTCTTCCTGGCCATGTACTTGGGATACACAAAGTTTCGTATGCAGGGAGTCAGCAATTTGGGGTCTACGTCCTGGTCCGTGGGGAACAACAGGCTGACGGCAAGTCCGACGGCGATACCGACCAAAGTGCCGATAGTACTGTGGTGCATGTACGAAACCGTAAACATTGTCGACACATTTGGACTCGCATACACCTCTTCGTTCAACCGGTTTAACCTATCATAAAATACGATATAAAGGGATAATATATAGGTCTAACGAGAGTAAAATAGACCCGTATTAAATTTCTGAAATTGAATATAACTATTTCTTATGTGCCCCTATGAGATGAATAAAATTACAAATTAAAGATACAATTATATACGGACGCAGTTGGACAATTAAAAAAATACAATTTTGAAAACGGTACGCTTTAAAGCAACGCCCTAACAAACGATCGGACGAAACATTATTTGTATAGAGATTCATCAAAGTACATTATATTACAAAAAATAATATCGTCGGTTATCTGTCTGTCTGGCTGTTTTGTATACAATAATACGTATTTACCCCGAAAAATCTGTATGATTTCTGAACGTTGTGTTGGCCGGACATCCGGATATCGAAACGTCCTTTTCAACAAACATCAATTCCTTGTTGTAAATGGCGAACTGAGATCCGGCAACTATCCAAGCCATGACACCTAAGCTAGTCAACATCCCACACATCGCTCCCTAAACACGGATGTAACATGCGTGTAAATAGTTTTATTCTGCTATAACTGCAGAATTGATATTCAACAAGCTTGAAAGCTTATTTATATTTAACCGAGACTAAAGCGTTAATATTACGATAACATATTTACATTTTGTCATTTTAAGTAACTCTAATCATTTAAAACTGATACTTACTCTGGTGTTTGCCCACGGAAAACAAATCCCTAGTGTGAATACAGACAGTAATGCTCCACTCGTCACACTGCTCAGACTAATTGACATCTATAATACACAAAGTATTATACATTTTTTTAGTATTTCAATTAGCAATGATCCTATTTAAGACTTATACTTGAAGAATTCCGTTCATTTTTTCGACCACAAACACCAATATCACGCATACGATACCGCTGATCACTGCGATGCACTTCATGATAATGCTGGCCGTCAAATCGGACACTTTTATGCCCATCATTTTCACTATAAAATCTTCGTAAATCGTACCGGACACAGTGTTGATCTGAGCTGACATTGTACTATAGAATCAAAGTGTTAAGTAAGCAAATATATTATAGCGCAATAATACCCACACCACATTTTGTAATTTAGCACCATTACGCACTTTTACTTTTTTTAGCTATTAAAAAAGGAAGCCAATCGTGCAAAATGTTAGAAATTGTACAGTTAAAATCAAGTCAATTCGTCAAAAAATAAATTACAATTACAATTTTCTTGACCCCCCAATTGTGTAGTTAGTTGTAGATTAGATTAAATGTATAGTATAGATAGCTCACGCCATGGAAAAACTATATTTACTCTATGGTTGTAGCCTGTAAGTCCTACTTGTCCTGAATCTGATTTTCACAATACATTTTATAAGTAACAAATAAAACTTTTTTTAATCACCTAATTTAATAATAGACAACCATGTAGGATATGGGTGTCTGGTGTATATATTATAAAGTCACGTAAAGGACATTATTTTTTTCAAGAATAAATTATGAAATTCATAATTTTTTAATAATGGACTTTGGGGTTTTCACTATGCCATTGAGTATTGACCAATTAATCAATTTTAATATTAATGCAAGGTTGTGTTAAGTGCGCTTTCATATTGCACTACCAATTGGTCATTTGTATCCTTTAAATATAGTGTGTATATTGTATATATATACTCTAATTCTGTTCCTGGGTGAAACGAATTTTTGTTGTAAATTCTCATTCGAAAAACAAAATTTGTATTCTTACAGTACAAGCCATAAATAAAAAGGTATATTTTAAAATAATTGTATAGTATTATTTAAAATTATTTCAACACAATAAAAAAATTAAAGAAATTCTGGAAATTCTATCTTGAGACGCTTGTTAAAAACTAGTTAAACTTAACCTAATCAACTAGATTCACTTCCCCACCAGAAAATATGCTGATGCAGAAAACCGATGTACTTAACTGCCCAAAAACGTGACGACAGACACGAAAAAAAAAATTAAAACACACATAATTGTAAAATCAATACATTAATCGCTCCGCTCAAAATCTAAAATTCACATTTTGAACAATTGGAGCATTTTAGCATAAAAATGAGTTGAATGTGGTTGAAAAATCATACTGTATATGTCTATATTAGGTAGTTATATGAATATTGTACATATTATCAATATAAGTACCTCAAGGCAGCACTAACAATACCGGAAATGAATAGACCGGTGAGTCCTGGAAATTTCGCAGCCACGTCCATCACATAATACGGAACTAATTTCCTTTCATTGTCTATGTGCTGAAATCATTAAATCGATTTAATAATTAATAACTAATCACACACACAAACAATAATAGTATAAGAGGCACGCATCGTTATAATACATGTCGATGCGCTATAATGAAATAACTGACATTAGCCAACAAGGGATCGCAGTCTTTGTACTTGGTGTAGATCAACATTCCTATAGCACCGGTCAAGATTTTAACGACGGCCATACCAAAAACAAAGCTAATCGCTGCTTTCTGAGCCTTTCCATAAGTGGGCAATGCTACAAAACGTTGGACAGCTCCCGGATGAATTCCCAGTGAATTGAGCCATTGAAACGTCGTGCCTACGGTGACGGTCCAAAAAGTATTTCTCAAAAACGGATTTGGGTCCATCCTAAGAGAAATACAATTTTAAATCAGTCCTATGAAAAATCTTTTCACTCTTGGGGCAACAATAACGCGGCGACCGAATGGGACAAAAAAAAAGAAAAAAGAAACCAAATATTACACAGCTTATAAACCATTCAGTTTTTTGAATCACGCATGTTTCATACGCCAAAATAAAATAAATCTCATAATAAATTTAAACCACATGAACCGATATATAAATTTAAATTAAAGAATTAAAAAACAGTTCAGTATATAAATACTTAAAAAATTCTATTCGGTCCCCTTCTTGGTTGGCTTTGATCATGTTTCCGATCCCTCCGACTTGTATAACTCCCAAGATGATCACAATCAAAATTGAAACTGCCGTGAAAAGACTTTGAATCGCATCTGTCCACACTACTGCCTTCAATCCGCCCTAATATTTGCAATAGGCACATTTAATTATTTAAATATTAAAACAGTTAGTTTAAACCAAAACGATTACATTAATATTTAAAAGTAATAGTTGGTAATAGGTAACTTACGATAGTGGTATAAAAAATACAAATGGCGCAAATTATCAAGGTTATTAAATGTACATCAAGTCCTGTAACTGTGAATGCAAAAACAATATAGTTATTATTGAAATCCACGCAGTATTTTAATCAGTTATGCATCATTTTATATACGTTGGGTAAAACTTAAGGAGGTGTCAACTTGGCATAAAATATTGTTGTCTGCACTATTACCACACACTCATATTTAACAAATACGATTTCCGAATTTCTCATTTTCTTGCTATACGGTACAAAGTATGTAAACATAACCGATTTCGTAACATGAAAATGTACTAATAAAGTGACCTATGAGCTATGTGTAGAGTATTGTAGTGCCAAATAAGAATCACACTGTGTTAACTTATTAATAACTTCAATTAAAGGTTAAAGATTATTTGGAAAAAAAAAGGAAATATTGTAAAATGTAAAAACATTTGTGTATTCATTATAATGGCTCATGCATATAATTCTAATTTGAACAGTTTAGCTACAAATGTATTAATATGAATAGTGGTTTAGTTATTATATATGGGACATGAATGAAATTTGAAAGACAGAAACAATAAACGTATTATATACTAGCATAATGGCATCGTCTGACGTATTTTAATATGTTATAATACTTTAGTAGGTAATGTGTAGTATGCAATTTATAATGAAACATAATTTACTTACCTTGATTGAACGCTAATGCTGGTATGTAAATCACAACAGGGATGTACAATATAAGGTTCACGGCAAAGATGAGTGACGACAATCCACGGATGTTGGAATCAAATCGTAAACCCAAGTACTAAAGTTAAAATTAAATTTAAATAAATCCGTAATCTTGATATATACATGTATATTATATGTATTTATGTATATATTATATTTTAAATATTGTTTAATAACTATGATAAATAATAACGAAAAACATTTACCTCATATACTGATGTCAACTGAAGATCGTAAAAAACGGGTAAATAAATGTATACAACCAAGAAAATGACCACTATGTTGTTAACCACGCCGACCACTAAGTATTGTGTTCCATTGCTATAGATTTCAGATGGAACTCCGAGCAGCGTTATGCCAGAAATGTGACTAAAATATACATATATTGATGCTCTTATTAATTTTATTCCAATCGTGCGAAATTGAAGAGAATAGGTTCTTCAAACTATATTGTTATTATAAACTAGTAACTACTTTTTTTTTTTTTTAAGTACCGGTTTTTTGTCGTTCTTATTTTCCAGTAAGTCTGATAATTTTAAAATGCATTTGCGACAAAATCACTACATAAATATACATATAATTATTCGTATGCTATATAACCTGCAGGTATGTAGGCCTGGAAAATGTACGACTACGGTTATAATAATATATACTATGTACCTAGCGACTAGCGACATGGTGATCGGAAAGACGGACATGTGTTTGCCGCCCAACAGGTAGTCGGCTACAGTGTTCTGTTTGGAGACGCACCCATAGTACAGGCCGATGACAATGGACAGCCCGAGCATGATGACGAACGCAGCGTATTCAGCCATCCAGTTCAACTGTTCCATGGTGGCGGCGGCGGTGGAATCACAGGACGAAAAATCGGGAGCAGACTCGCAATGTCGGAAACGCGACACGTCCGCGAAAAAAACGTTTCGTTATTATTATTTTGTCGCTATACCTACTGTATAGGTGCCGCCGTTGTGGACTCGCGTATTGTAATGCGAAAGTCCGCCTTGCCCGAACGTCATCTTCGTGTCGCTGTAATCTTCGCACTCGCCGATTGGTCTGTAGCGTGAACCGTGCAGTTATACGGAGCGATCGCCGTCACTGTCACACACACGCAACAATATCAGTAGTCGTGAAATTGTGTGACGATGTCCAGTTTGGCGTGCTCGTGTTTTTTTTTGAAAAGGGATATGAGTTCTCGACTGTTATCAGACCGCGCGGTAAATATATTTGCATTTCGCTTTATAGCATATTAATTGGTATGACAAAAATAAGCCAAAGGGGTGACACCCCCTCTTCCCCCCTCCGTGAGTACGCCCCTGACGACGTTGACACTCGGACAGGGTACGTCGACTCATGTCAGTAGAATTTATATTCACGCAGTCAGTTTGACAGGCTTACAATGAGTTATCATGATTCGTGAATATTGAAGTTCAGTAAATATTTAGGTATCGAAATATATGTGTGCCGACGATTACTACGATCATTAAAAATAAAATTCCACTACGATGACTGTTTTAAAAGTAGATCGTGCACCGGAGGTAAGGCAAAATATTTTTTATAGTTTTGATTTTATGTATACAGTAAGCGCTCGTGTATCGTTTGTGGGGGCTCGTTAAAATGTTGAAAGCGAAGTTTTGGGGGCCTTACTCTAAAGCCATTCTCCTATTCGATGCCACAAGTTATGCATTAATTTAGTTGTTATTATATACTTATTACTTTTAATTACTCAAAAGCATTCCAGTCAATATATAGTTTGAATATGATGCGATAACTACCAGTTTTAACCCTTACAGACTACAGTTTTTTTCCTGCAGGTGCAACAGTGTTACAGTGCAATAATGTATGTATAAGTTACTTTCTCTTATTTTTTTAACATTCGACGTTTATTATTTTAAGATGCATCTGCTGACTTCTACATTTATATATCCAGATCTAATGCTTTCCGGCTTTATAAAATTGTATAAATCAAACATTTTTCGTGTGACGTGGGTAAGCCTGCATAATCCCACACCAAGTCCATGTAAACTTTACGTACCTGTTTAGGCAATAAGCTGATCGTGGATAATTCAAGTGGCCACAAACATTTCGATCAATGGTTAATTCGAAACACGAGTGCAAAATTCATACTGCTGGCACTACTATGACTACGTACAGTTTTAATAAAATAATAAAATACACAAATTAATTATAGATTTTTCACTACGCATTATTTTACACTATCGTTAATTATTAGTACAAACATAGTTGTGGAAAGAATAGGTACTCGTATAAACTATATCGATTAAATACTTGATGGCAATTGTTACATCGTGTTCATTGAGAGTTTTTTTTCACATTTTTATTTTTAATATTTACAAATACAAATAATAGGTACGCGTTGATAATTGATTTATTTGTTTGAATCTATGGCGAAAACAATATCATTACACATTACTCATTAGATAATACAATATAATACCATGCAAAGACATGTACTTCATAACACGAAATGATGTGTACGTAAAAAACATAGGTACCTACTTACTAAGCTATTTAACATAAATCTTAATTTATCTAGGCTGCAACCACTCGCTAAAGTCGGATTACACAATGAGCTGAGGCCTTTATCTTTAATTTGTTATCAAAACGGTTTACTTAACGTTTTTTTTTTTATAATCTCATTAAAATAAATCAAAATATTTACTTTTTTACTAAACTTTGAACAATGGTAATAATAATAGTATAAACCTAACAATTATTACAATATGTAATGAAATAATAGCTAATAATATTAGGAATATAATCGTACATCTGCGTCCGTGAAGCATTTTTTATAAATTATAATTATTGATTCCTATTTCACAAGCAGTGTTGTTAATTCCCGTAGCCTGTATAGGTGCCTAATTAAAATGTGTTACATGAATTACTCGTTTATAATGTTCTTTGAGGTTCTAGTATATTCTAAGAATATAATAGTGGTTTAAGTGTATAATGAAAAAAATATTTAAACAAATATTAAAATATAAATTATTACGACATTCAAATTTGTAAAATAAATATTTTACAAATTTAAAACTATTCGTCTGTATTCCTTGTGAGTAGACGTTGCACTTGTCTCATTGTCTTCTACGACGCTTAGCCACTGATTTATACAAATATTGAAATATCTATGTTTAAATAAGATAGGTAACTATCGTATACTGTATGTATACATAATATGTATATTATCATTTAAACACAAAATCAAGCCAAGAAGAACATTTTTTTCTACCTAACATTTAACAGTATCCATGTTAACATAATTACTATTTGTAAGATGGAAAATTCGAAAATTCTAGGTACCAGTAAAAACCATTTGATTTGGGTAAAATACTTTTAAAAGGTATTTGAAATAAATTTTCGAATACCTGCGAAAAATAGTATTCCTAATAAAGTATTTAAAATAGGTACCTACTATAAAAGTACTCCAAATATTTTAAAAATATTATTTGTTATTTATTTATTAAAAATATGATACTATCGTCTTTTGGAAAATTTGAAATTATAACCAATGTTAAAATATAAAGCACTCGCATTGATGCCTGTGATAATTTATGATTTACAATATGACAATAAATATTAAAATAAAAAATTGTATTTGAATAAGTACTATAAAAATATTAGAAAATACTATCAAAAGTATTCAGAATATAGCATTGAATACTTTTGGGAAACTGGTGATGTAAAACTATTCATGTTGTGTTGTGTCCGAATGCTGTGTTCGGAATACTATACTCCCAAATCTGAAAACCGCTAATGAGCAGGCCAATGCGGTTATTCTACGAGACTGATCCCTTGCTCGCGAAATTTGTGATCTACGAACTCGTTTGACTTAGGGCTGATGGTATTGAAAATAAGTTTTGGTATAACGCGGTATTGATTTCAATACCGGTGTGAAACGGTACACCGTAATACCGAAATTATAAATAAAATCTACCGATTTATTATGATTTAATATCGTTTTATAGTGAATAGATACTGGAAAGCAGCAAGCGCCAAAACTAATATTTTATATTTTATGTTTCGAATCAAGTTAATTTTTATAACCTTAATGCAAGTAGTCACCTGCAGTGTATTGTGCTCCGAATTTTTGAAAAAGAATAAGTATAACTATAGTCGAACAAGTGGATTTTTTTAAGCTGTCTTCATCATCAGTCAATAGAGCTACAGTCAATGTGTATAGTCAACATGATTAGGTATTTATACATTTATTATTGAAGCTACAGAATAATATAGGTTAAAACGTTAAAAGTAATCAATTTGGAGCAATGGAAACAGCCTAAACCACAAATATGCGATAAACCTATGATAACAATATAAAATATGAAATAGTTTATGAGATATTTTCGGTAACGGTTTCAATGGGTGGAAGAAAATTCGATCAAAAAAAAAAAAATCGATCTTGTCGGTGATGTACAATTATTAAATAATACTGTCGAGAACATCCACGCCACTGCGGAAATATTATTGGACCGAGAATCGCACTCTGTATGCATCGTTTAATATACCTACCTACACGATCGTGATTCATCACCGCCGTCCGTTTACTCGAATTAATATAATACTATATTATACCAATCGTGGATAAATATACGCAGGTATGGTCGCATCTTTGTGATACGCAATAGTGTCGCGGCAGTGTAAATTATTACTTCGAATTATCGGTTACAAAAAACAATACAAATATAATAGGTAGCGGTAGCCATAATAAAAATCGCTGCCAGCTGAGATTCCTTTCCATGCTAAAAAGTGGAAAAATATAGTACGGACGCACTTGGGCAGCCTATAACGAAAATGCGTCTCAATGACATCATACCTATATTATATTTAGCCATGATACCAATCTTTATATATTATACAAAAAAAAACAGGCCTTTTGTATGTTCCAAACTTTCACAGGGTTGTTTCAAATACTAACCCAAGTGTCACCACGTAGGCCGGTTTTTCATTTTTTGTCTGATGGGCCAGGGGTATTGTATTTAAAAGTTACGGTGTTTTAGCGTGTCATTTAATAATTTATAAAAATTATTATATATTACATGGCTATAGGTTTTAAATAGTTTAATTGAAATAAGAAAACCAATATAATATAGGTATATGCGAATCGATTATTTCACACACGAGCAAAGCAGGGTTATTCAACTAGTATATAGTATGTACAGTGGTCTTCAACTGGTGGGTCGCTTAAGCTTTAAAAATTTGTCGCAACAGGTCTTCTTTATGAAAAAAAAAGTTTTTTACCAATAATAAAAATAAAATATTTCTTGCGTAAATCAAAATTTGTATTTACTGAGTTGTAATTATAACAGTTCATTTACAATGGTAGATTTTGCTATTTTTTTTCCGATATGATCCACGAACATTTTTTTTAAAAAATGATGGGTCGCGAGTCAAAAAGGTCGAAGACTACTGGTATATAATATGACAATGATACTATAGTCTGCTCGTTCAACCGAGACGCTGCAATAAAAAAAATTAGAAATGTAAACTCATGTACGAATGTGTTTTGAGAGGAAACGTCGTAATTGATTAAAAGGCTGCGATTAAACGTGCGTTTGACTTAGCCGGACGCGCGATTAAATTGTCGAGTCCCATAATAATGTAAACGTACAATAATATACACATAATATCATGCGTATTATAATGCCACATTGTTATTTAATTTTTTTGTCCTACGAACGTTTATTCTTGGCTGCTCGTAGGTACGTTCAATAATCCCCATCGCCTTGTGGACAATAGACGGGAGCTAAGCTATATATTATATATACAGCGAAGTGCAGATTGCGCGTGTTTATACGTATAGAATTATAAAAAGATCCTAATAATTTGCCGTTATCGAGGTTGTAGTGGTTTTAACGCGTTTTTATTAACACCCTGCTCCCTCCCACCGTATGAACCACACATTGAAATAATTCCTGGTTGTATTATATATATATAGTCAAAATAAAATATGCACACATAATATAGTTTTATATCAGGTAAAAAGGGCCGAAGCTTATGAAACTATGAAAGAAATATTAAAAAGCTCAGGCGCGTTACATGTATAATATTGTCTCGTCATCTTATCAAAATCTAACCTAAATAAAGTATACTCTATATTTACACGGTTTTACATGTTGCAATACTACACCGTCCACGGGAACATACCACTATACAACTGCAGTTTCACAAAAAGTTGAATTGATCGTCACAAATGATAATATACAAATTTTGCATTATCACAATATTCACTATTGATATTCAAAATAATCAAAGTGGGTAATCAGATTTTAGTTTGTGAGCAAAACAAACCTCGACAATTTAATACAAGGTTCCTCGTATAAGTTCTAAAATGATTAAAATAGTACATGATAAAAAAGTGCAATCACATTTTTGATGATTCTCTCCTTTACAATTTTTGTTCGAAATTTATTTTTGTTAATTATTATCATCACCGAGCAGGAAAAATAATTTTTTAAAAAAGATTTTATACTTGATATAGTCAATAATATCACTTTTTTGCATACGTTTGCTGTATTGGGAATCAATGATTTCAGTTAGTAGACATTCTTCGTAAAATCTGAAAAATATATTAAATATACTGAACTCAAAAAAACTTGAAATAACATGATTACTATACTTAAACAATTAAATTGGTATATCTCACTAAAACGTATATTAAAACCAAAAAGACGATAAAATTTTAATTTACTATTTTACAAATACTTTCAATTTAGATATTAAATAGTAATAATTATTTTTACTATAAGAAGGCTCTACAGTATAGGTTGAATTAGTTTTTGACGAAAAAATTGAGTTTGAAAATGTCATTTTTCAATATAAAATATAATAATATACTTTAAAAATTTCAATAGTACCAATGAATAATATTTTTTAATTACAACAAAATAACTAAAATCGTTATTCTACGATGAAATATCTAATTCCTTCCAAATTTGAAATAAAAACATCTATAAAAAGACAATGTTTATATATTTTTTAAATATTTTGATTACAGTATGAACTATTATTAAATGAGAGATCTTGACTTAATTTGTCAATCTTTAGCTAGGTATAAAGATTAAACATTTAATTAAAATGATTTTGAAAATGTTCGTGATTATGATAAATTGATAAGTTATTGACATTGTAACTTTATAGGCTTATAAAATACATAATATATTAAACAAAGGCGTTGTTGGCTAATTTTCAGACATTTTTTTGAGAAACTCTATTCATCTTATAGTTTATGTTTGTTCCACTTCGGAGTAAATATAAAAAAATAGCATACATTTCGTTTTGTGATGTACATTTGGCCTTGAATTTAATAGTAGTGATTGCTATCTTCTTTTAACATCATGGTATTGTTTTTATTTATCAAATAAGGAATCTAAAAGTAGCATTACTAATTTAGTGGATATTACAATACATTTCCAACTTTGGAGTTTATTTTTCGAATGTAATATATTATATTATTTACTATATGTACAATGAAACTGTCCAAGATATTTAGTTTAATTTTAAACTGTTGCCTATTTATAACACGAACCTATTCACACTGTTCTACGATAAGTCGGCAATGAGTCATAAGTTAATAACAATATGATTGGCATACATATATTTTGTACGTATATACATAATATATACATATCACGTATTCACGTATGTAATAATAATCTATATACTTACCAATATTAAAAATTTGAAGAGTTTGAATGTTTGAATAAGCGGTAATCTCAGAAATTACCAATTTCAATAAAAGTTATATCAATAGATTCATTAAGATTCAAATGATGTGTTTAGCTTATTTTTTCAATAGGTACCTATAATAATAGGTTTCTATAAGGTGTTATAGCCTACAGGGTGATACATGAACTTTCTATCGACTCACGAAAATCGAATATTTTTTGTTTAATTACTTATGGTTACAAAAAATTAAATTGTATAAAATAATATTAAATTTATTGTTTGTTATTCAAATGTACGACAAAAAGAAATGACCTTATGTTCGTAACTTATAGACTCGAAAACAATATTCAACCAATTTCGAAAAAAGTTTCAGAGTTTGTCTTTAAAGATATCGGGAAAGTTTAGAAAGTACCTAGTTCAAACCACTTTCGAAAATATATACCAAGTGCCGTGGTCCTGATTGTCCGTCTCGGTCGAATAGTTCACTAAGCGAGGTACACATATTATGCTGATTTACCCGTGAACTGAGGTACCTACACTAAACAGTAACACCAAGACACCACCGAATTTTATGTTTGTTCGCTTTTCATTGTGTCTGTCTGCTGCCCAGTCATCATATTTTTTTGCAGTAAAAATGCTTCGATTTTCAATTTTGAGGGTGGTTTCTGCTTGCTGATAGCAAATCGGATCTAGTTGGTACTTTAGGGGGTTAAAAGGAAATTTAAGGTAATTTTAAAAATCGATAACAGAGAAAAACAAAAAAAAAACCTATGGAAAACGGGATTTTGTTTTTTGGTGTAACTCAAAAACAAATAACTTTTGATACTTGACTTTTTTAAGCTATTTTTGAGGCAATGACAATGGAGATTTTGGCAAAATGATTACACAATATTTATTGACACAACCCATATATAATGTTGGTCCAAAAAAAGAAAATGACTTTGAAAATTGTATGGTGTAAAAATTCCCGTTTTTCTTAATTTTAGATGCTGAGCGGAGTAAAGAATGAATTGATTTTACAATACTGTGAGTTTTTTTTTTTTGTTCTGTCTGCATACACAGAATACACGATAGGTTGTCGAAATAATGCTTCGATTTTCTTCATCGGTATCTTTTCTGGTGGGAAAGTGAATAAAGTTGGTACTTTTGAGAGGAAATTTATGAAAATTCCTAATAGTTTTTATAAGCGTCCAAACACTTTTGACTTGGCGTCAGCGCCGCCGAAATTCAACGTCCGCGGCGGCGTTCGATGCATGCACTCCTGCTAGAAATTTCTAATCTTTTACGCGAACTAGTCAACATGACTATTCGGATTTAGTTAGATTGACTATAATAATATAGTTAAAATTACTGTTTTCAACACGACGTTTTAAATTTATTCTGAGCGGTGATCGTACAATGATGTGTCGATATAATTTTCACCAAATATTTTTATATAGGTATTTTCCATACACCATAAAGTTTTCAAATTTTTTTTTTACTTTTCCCCCTACATTATCAAGCTTTTTGCATGGCCTTATCTTTTTTATCAATATTAGAATAAATTACACAATATTTTTTGTAGTACCTATAGAAATAATGATAATATTGATAATATATTATATAGTAAATAATAGCATTGAGTACTATCTAGTATCTACTCATTGGCCATTGCTAATAGATACAAAAAATTCATAGATATTATATAGTAGTAGTCCAAAATACAGTCC
This sequence comes from Neotoxoptera formosana, assembly GCA_022818045.1. Lineage (NCBI taxonomy): Eukaryota > Metazoa > Arthropoda > Insecta > Hemiptera > Aphididae > Neotoxoptera > Neotoxoptera formosana. The sequence continues at coordinate 9,341,185 of CM040633.1, read as the reverse complement.
AATATTTCAAGTATCAATATTCTTTGAACATTACAAAATAGATTATCAAAAACTACTATATAGAGTTACACTTATTTTTTTTTAAAATTTCTTTTACAATAAGTTTTGAAGAACCTTTTATTAAATTTTCAAATCTTTTGACCGATCAAAAAAAAAATGACAATAATATAATAACTAAACTACTAAAGAATAAAAAACAAACCAAAAATGTCTTTTGTCTATACATAGTTCAAAAAGAGTCAAAAGAAATTGACAACTCTATGGTGTATAAAATAAAATACCTATATCTAAATATCTGGTGAAAATTATATCTAGTCATTTTTTCAGTTACGCCTAAAAAACAATATCGGTTTTGTCAGAAACCAGTTTTGCGTAAAGATTTCTGTTTTACCTTAATTTTTTGTTTTTGTTTTACCCTGGGCTTTTGAAAACTATTGAGAATTTTTTTTGCTTTTGATCCCCAAATTACCAACTAGATTCAGACCAGAAGAGTTGCCGCGGTAAAAAATCGAATCGTTTTTACTGCCCCGGTAAGGTGATGCGGGCAGAAATAAAAAAACACACATCATCGTAAGACCACCACAGCTCAGAATAAATGTAAAACGTCACGTCGTTGAAAACAGTTAATATTTTAACCATACCGTTACGGTCAATCCAATCCCACATCGAACAGTCGCGTCGACTAGTTCGCGTAAAAGATTGGAAATTTCCATCAGGAGTGCATGCATCGGACGCCGCCGCCGCCGCCGCCGAAACAGCGTCCGGATCGTCGGCAACGGTCGCGACGAGAGGATTTTGGTCGTCCTGCGCCCCTGGTACCGTCGACGCGGTTTCCGCGGCGTCGGTTCACGCACAGTGTTCCCGTCGGGTCACGCGCACGGTCGGGCCCGCGGTTGATGATGATGACTCCGTTATAACTTATAATTAATTTACGGTCATTACGAAAAAATAATAATCCACGGATTTGAAATGTTTCAGTTCTCGACCACACCGATAGAGTGAGTTGCTGACCATTTTCGAGACAACTGGTTTCTATGCTTCGAATGCCAGCCGCACGGGCGCTGTCTGCGTATCGCGAATTGCGAGGCCCGAAAGGCCGAAACATATCAAAATATTATGGAAATAAAACAGCTGCCGACTTTTTTGTATGGTTGAAAATACCTTCAATTTTAGATGCCGAGAGAACAATATTTATTGATGTTCGTTTTTCTGTTTTATTTATTTTTTATTTTGTGCTATTTATAAGTGTTTAAAATTGTCAACTTTTTTTTAGTTGTTTCGATTTATATGCATGATAAAATGTTTTGTTTTTGGGTGAAAAAGCTTTAATAACATAATATACTCGAACGACCTTTTTTTTTTTAAACTTTTCATCCTTCAAAGCACCAAATAGATCCAAATCTGCTATCAGAAACCACCTGCAGCTAAACTCAAAATATCAGTTTTACTTAAAAAAAAAAAATAACAATTTCATCATTGTGAAATTCTCCGCTTAAAATCTAAAATACTTGAATTCTGAAAATTCTTCGTGAACTGGCTACAAAAATGACGAAATCGACAGGAATAAAGCATAATATCAGAAAAACACTTTTTTAATTGATATCGATTAGACACGATTCGTTTCGTAGATACCGACATTTTTGAAAACTAAGAAAAATATGGAGATGTCCATACAAAAGTGGACATGTCCTGTTGTTGCAACGGAAACCTTATGACGGTCATCAGGGCCTCATGCGGCTAAGTCCGAGTGGCAGCCGCGGACGCGGTTCGCGATCAGCGCCGTGTCCCGGCCGCCCAGTGACTGCGCCATGGGCCCCTGGTACCGACGGTCGCCCAGTGTTGCTGTTGTACCGATCGCTGCGGTAACGACTCGTGGCCCCGCCGCCGGACACGGGCGCCGCACACTGTTATCTTTGGAATTATTATCAACAACAACAATACAAACAACTATATTATAATTATTATTATCAAAATATAAACCTGTCATCCGCCGCGGTCCGCGACGACCGTTAGATCTTCGGGAGAGTCGGTGCGGAATTCGAATTCGAGTGTTGGACGTCACTTTTTCCCAACAAACCCGGCCATGGCGACGTCGGAAAACCAGAACGAGACCCAGTCCAGACTCTATTTCCTCAACGAACAGTTACAGAAAATGGTCAAAGAGTTACCCAGGTAAATCGGCTGCGGTCGCGACCCGGCGGTTCGCCGTTGGTGGCGATCGTCATCACTCAATGGACGTTCTCGTTCCAGAAAGTATCAGCAGCGCATACCCAACGAACTTCTGTGCGAACTCACGGAATGCCTGTTGGACAAAACGCTGTATTCGATAGTCAAGGAACTGACCGATATTCAGCACGTTACCGAGAAACAAATGTTTCAAAAACGGTTAGAAATGATCAATAGACATTCGGGTAAGTATAAGTGATCGCGTCAGAGGTTTAATGTACTAATGCGCGTACACCTCAACAATCGGCTGCATAATAATATTCTAAGTGCGCTTTCGTAAGAGCAAAATGTATTGAGCGACGGTTCTGTTTAAGTCGGCATACAAAAACTACTGAAGTCTGATTTGGTCGAGCCGGGCAAGACTGAGACGAGGCTGAAACTTCAAGCAGAGCACAGAAAAAACTTGAGAGAATTCGACAAGAGGATAGTGACCGAACTCGACGAAAAGGTAATGTTCTCAAAAACGTTGATGTAATTAAACCTTGTTAAACTTATATGTGACAAACATAAGTTCACTTAAATGATGTACCTATACAATGGATAGGGTAGGACTACTGAGTAGGTTAGATACAATTTTGCTGTGAACAAATGATATTCATGGCCAAGTATACTCTAATACCCCTTCAGAGTATTTATTTGTTTTCTTTGAAAGGAATAACCATCAAATTTTAATTGTGAAAATGTTACAAATCACTTATAGTTTTCACTCCAAGAGCATAAACAGTTGTTATACTTGATTAATTTATTTGCTTATAATAAACTTAAAATAATAACTTATTGACACTTTATGTTTATTATTATTTGCAATATGTACAACTTTTAAATTATGTACTCGTGTATTTTCAGTATAACATATTTTTAAAATTCTCATAGAAGATTGGGAAATATATTACTATAGTGTAGTATTTAATTAATTGAAATATTAATTTATTGACAGCGACGAGAACAACAGAATACATTGCACATGGCTGGTGTACCGGGATTTGATGTCACAGATGATGCTGGTCGTATTCAAGTACAGATACGTTTATGTGATTTTATCATAAGATTGAGCCTAATTGATAAAAGACCTGATGAAGTTTAAAAAATAAAACAATATTGTACAGGAAAAATTGTAATTTAACTAAAAAGAAAAAAAATATTAAATTAATCCCACTATTTATGTATATGTCCAAATTGCTATCAATTAATAATAAAGTAAAAAAAAAAATAATAATAAAAAATGAATAAAAAGAAATAAGTAAAAATATCATATTTCAAATTAAATTGAAATTTGATTGATTGACAAACTAATTGTTTTTCATGTATACAATACATGTGTGCTAGTATAATGAGTTCTGTAATAAAAAAAATAAAACATTGAATACATTTTTTTACAGTATTTTTATCCTGTCAAAAAAAAAAAAATTTAAGGAATGAATAAATGTTTTTGTTCAAGTTAACTTTTCAAATGTGTAAAAATTGATATTAAAAGAATAGATATCAAAGATAACTGTCTTACTGAGAGCAAAAACAGAAATTATCAAGAAAAAATATTAAATGTTGAAATGTTAATCTTGTAATAGCAAAAATACAGCTGAATCTGAAGAAGTTGCTTGAACTATTGTCTTCTGTTCTATTTTATTGGCTGTATCGATATCCGTTGGCGTATAATAAATAACATCAGAATAATCCTTTTCTTCAAAACCAATACCCCAAGCCATCAATTTATCTAGAAAAAGTAATTATATAATTGAAGAGCACTGAGAACAAAATGATTAGTATAATATTGATTATTCGTACTATTTTCAGTAACTACAAAACTGTTATCTGAACCACAAGTTGCAAGTTTAATCTGTGGCAATGATGATAACACTTTGGGAACTTTTTGGTTTTCTGCTATATCCATACCCAAACGGCCATCCTTATAATCGCCCAATACATACACGGCACCTATTTAATCATAATAAACAAAAATACATTTATAATAAAAAAAAATGTACCACAATTATTCAGAAAATAATTCAAACTAAAACTACACCTAAATACACATAGTAAAGCAGCTATTTAAATAACCCTTACAAAAAATGTGCACCTTAATAAGGTGTTTTCATTTATTTATAGGGGGACGGAGTGGCCGAGCGGACTAAGGAGTCGGTCCTAACAAGCACCGTAGCCGGTTCGAATCTCGGTCACGGGCGTCGTCGCTATCTGGGCAGGCAACTGCTTAGGTTGCGAGGCCATCATCCTCTAACCGGACATGGCAGAAACCTAATAGGCGTCCAAACTAGGCCTTCAGGCCTACTCCCGGACAAAAAGCGCCATACGAAAAAAAATAATGTATTTATATGTCCTGTTAAGTTTTTTTTTTTTTAATAATAATTTCTAGAGACCTGGAAATAGATAAAAATTGTTTGTATGTTATAATATGAAAATAAAACCTAAAGCTAAAACATTGAGACAATATCAGTCAAAACTCTTGAGCCACGGAATTTATACCAAGTATAGGTACATAATTTGTCAGAAACGTGTTTTTTACATTATAGCAACACCGCTCTATCAATATTGTGTTCTCAAAATATTCAAAAAATTATAAATTACCTACCACAGAATCTATTAAGATAAATCAAAAGCTTAAGAAGGTGATTTTAATATTTTTAAATTAACTTAAGTTAATAAATATAAAATAATAATAAATTGATATTAATGCTTTCTTAAATACTTTAATTATCGAGAAAACTCTATGTATGGCACTAGACCAACACCTTATTAGTTTAATAATAGGTTATGCGATCTAATTTTAAGTTTGAACAATTTGGCTTAAAAATTGGTAATGTGAAAATTGTTTTTGCTATAACAAAGGTAAGATAAAGACAACAAATATTATGCCAACATCTCTCCACTTATACTAAAAAATTGAGAAATGATAATTAATAATAAGGTAACTTTCAAATTGATACAATAATTAGAATAAAAGCAAAAGTCTAACAGTATTTTATTGAAAATTTAAGATCACAATTTATGATAAAAAACATGATGTTAAAAGTTAGTTCATTAAAATATCAATATAAGCACACCTGAATTATGCCTATCACTCATATTCATAAATTAGCTTTGATGCAGACTAGAAATAAGCAACAAGCTATTATTACCTATTATAATTTATTAATGTAATAGACAAACCTTGTTCGTCTAGTAAAGTAACATGCTGTGTTCCAGCTGATATAGACTTAATTCTGAGACGACTTAATGATTCAGATATTTGTGGAAAGTACACACATTTATCATCATTTTCAACACCCAATTGCCCATGAGCATTCAGACCAAAAGAGTAAATAGAAGAATCTGATGAACGTACAAATGTAGTGTCGTAGTTAGCCCAGATATCATCAACTTTTTTACGTAAATTTAACAGTTGAGGCTTCAACAGAAGTTCTGTAAAGAAAAAAAAATATAAGATATTAAATTGTTTTTTATATATAATATAATACTTACGTTTTCCTACGCGTGAATCTCTATTGGAATGCCTTTGGCATATTCTACCAAGTTGACCTTCATCTCCACATCCCATAGTGTACACTTTGTTTTTAGACAACATGACAAGATGATTTATCCCTGATGAAATTTTCTTCACTTGGCTCATGATTAATTTAGGCTTTAATTGTTTTTCTCCATTAGGAGAGAATCCCATATCACCGTTTTTATCCTATATCCATTTACAAAATTAATAAATATTCTGTTATAAATTGTATTTGACTTACTCTAAATGTGCCCCAACTATACACATTGCCATTGCTAAGAAGTATTGCAGAATGAGAACCTCCGGCAGATAAACTATAAATTTCTGCACCTTCTTCTTCGGGAATCTGTATAACTCCAGGTCTAGTTTCACTGTCTTCGACTGAAGTATCTCGGCCCAATGCACCTTCATCATTACAACCCCATGACATGAGCTTTAATAAGAGATAACTTGTATAAATTTTATTATATTAAACACAAGAAATACTAAATAACAGTCAATTACTTGTCCATCATCAGTTACACCTAAGACATGCATACTTCCAGCTGCAATAAGTTTGAATTTGTAATTTTTCAATTCAGTAAGATTTGTAAGCTGTTCGCGGTCTGGACCTAAACCAAATAATCCAGCTATCACTATATCTCGTCCTTTGATCATCATAATACCAGATGTTTCAATTCTGTTATCAATGGCTAGAAAATAAATACATAGTTAAGCTATATGAAAGTAACAAAATTTACAAATTTAGTTTACCAATTTTATCTGATGTTTTTTCAGTCTTTATTCTCTTTACTTCAGTTGCTTGTTCTTCAAGCGATTTTCTTTTCGATCCTATAACACATTAATACATTACTAAATTATTTTAACTATTAAAAGCATATACTAACTTTTTGAACTTGTAGGCTGTGGCTGGTTTACAGACTCTCGTTTACGTTTAGTATGAACATTATCATTCGTTGAAATAATTTTTTTTTGATTGGCGCCTAACATTCAAATATTACATTATAATAGTCACCATTAATATTAATAACTATAAATAAAATTACTTGTAGATGGTTTCTCATCGCCGTTTGATTGATTATTTCGTTTTGATTTTACTGTAACCAGTTTATCATCAGAAACTTCAACTTCAACATTTTTTTTCTGGCCTTTTCCTTTTTTTATTTTAACAACTTGTTTACTAAAAAAAAAAAGAGTTTAAGAAACATTAAAAGTAAAGGCTTAATTACTAATTAGTTATTACGCACCCATTGGTTTTTGATACAACGTCTGGTTCTGCAAGTTCATCTATACCAGTTAAACCATTTACTTCTTTTGGTTCTCTAAAAAAATATTTTAAAATCAAATTAGAACAAAACAATAATATAAGTGTTGTAGTTTTATTATACCAGTAAAAGTTGTCTAAATTATTCTTTTTATTCATTAAATTCATTTAGGTAAAAAAAAAATGTTTTACTTTGATACAATAAAAATCTAACACATACTGGAAAAGTGCAATTATATAAATATTTATTACACAATGTGGTAAAAGAACACATAAATGTTCATATTATAATAACTGATAATCATATAAAATAAAAAGTAAATAGAAAAAATATTTCTATGCAAAAATAAAGAAAATTAAAAGTAATCTATGAGGTATATTTAGAAACATACATTTAAAAATAAATGAAATGGGTAAAATAATTTTTACAATTATATAAAGGTATGACACTTATGATTTTCATTTAATTTATAAGAACATTAAGTTTATTATATAACATGATTGGAAGATCTCAACAAACATCATATAGAATAGGTTAGACAAACCAATTAAAGAAAAACAGAACTTTAAATTACATCTATGGCAATGGACATATTTTAGGAGGAAATATTTTATAAGACTACTTTACATAAGAGAAAATGTCCTGCATTCCAATAAATTACTGCTAATAAAAAATTTAAAAATATTAACAAGCACCTAAATTTTTTTTATACTTTTAAGAAAACTATAGTTTAAGATATAATTAAATTAATTACAATAATCTGTACAAAATAAGGCACATCATACGCACTCTTTTAATTCAGTTGTATTATTTGGAACATCAGCATGTTCAGTAACAGTTTTTGCCGTGTTCTTGGCTACTGTTTTAGTTGGTCCCCTTTTCTTACCAGCCATTCTAACAGGAAAAATCTAAAAAATAAAAATGATACAACAATAAATTATATAAATATTATTAGAAAATATTAGCTAAGTACTGTAAGGTATTATTCTAACTATTATTTATTTACAGTACACACATTGTTTTTTTTTAGTTACAGATGATTTCTTATGGTAAAAGCTTTCTTGATAATACACTAGTGAAAGTATTACTATTTTTATATAGGTATATAAGTCTACCTATATAAGGAATATGGCATCCTAATTGTAAAATTGGATGAAAAATACTTTTTATATTATGAACTTAAGACACACGGTACATGTGTAATGACTATTGAGCCCCATATTGAGCTTTATTGCTATGCAAAATCATTTTATGTTTTTGGATTTACCATATAAATGTTTATGATGGTGCAATTTCAAAAAAACTTTATTTAAATCAAACTTTTTCTTGGGACATCATTTTTACGTGTGATCTACTTATTAGTCAATTTACAATACAGTTATACATTATGATACAGCCTGCAAATACTTATAAAGGTATAAATTATGTAAATACATGGCATATTATATATTGTAGGTATATTGTATCAAAATTATCTACGGTATTTGTTGTGCATTACTAATATGAATAATAACTAACCCAAACGTATTTTGTGGCCCTTTATTATTAACTGTATAAATCATTATGACATATATTAAAAACTGTCTACTCACTAATAACCAATGGACAGTATCCACCGATCATAATATGATACTTATACTTATACATATACTATAGGTATCACGACCAACGGGTATGAACTAAGAATATGTCCAAAATTATATTAAATTATATAATCATAGGCAGACTAATAATTACGAGTAGATCATAAGCAACACATAAAACCGAAAAGAACTAGGTATAAAATCTAGGTCAATTGATACTAGTCGATATTTAAGACCAGCAGATAACTATTACCGGTATGCAGACAATTTCTACCCATAAAATATTATGACGAGCATGAAGCTTTATGTTTAACTTTTTTTTATATTCAAAATAATTAATATATGAGAATTCTTTATTTCATTTTTAAGCCTTTGGTATTAAAATTAAACATTTAAATAAATTTACCCCAATATTTATTTATGATCCTACGAACAACATTTTCGATTTATAAATTGAAAAAGCATAATTAGTTGTCAAGGTATACAAAAATGTAAAAGTTGTTGATAAGATTTAAAAATGACAAAGTGAGGAGTAATATCTTATTTTCAAAATTCATATCTCTTAATTAGATTGATTATTATGTTGGAATAAAAATAGGTAGGTAATTTTAGCATGAAAAATGAAGTGGTTTTTTTCAAGTATTGTTTTAAAATGTTAAACCTCTATTCTTCGTATGCAATTGGCCAGTTACCAGGTAGATCACACTTAACAATGTTGCCCTTGTTTAAACAAATTTGCCCATTAACACTGTGGAACATAAAAGCGATCAAAACCACATAATATTCAACAGAGGATAGACGTATAGGTACATAACGAGAGCGTTTGTTTTACAGACACCATCAATAGGTAAATCAGCGTTTGAAGAAAAAAAAACTGGACATTTTGTTTTCAGATAAATTCATGGATATGGTTCTAAACAAGAATTTTAGAAAAATGACAGTCCCCATTTCCTAGGAAGCTTTCGTGGCAAACTCGTCGGCGACAATCGCTTAACGAGCACTCTGCCGCTCCTACACACAGTTTTGCCGCCAAAACTCTGTGAAACAATATATTTTATACATTATTATACTCACTTATGGATCGACGGCGTGTGATAATCAAGGATCGTTAACGAGGTCAAAAGACGCGATTGATCTATGGCGTTGACGTGCGAATTAATGGTCCGGAATATTAGGAACGAAAGAATCGGTACGGTACGATGGGCGAGATAAATGTTTTCCAATCCGCCTGGCGAGTCGTTAAAAAATCGGTGTAAAGATCGTGAAAATTAACCGCGACAATGCCGGAGGAATGTTTACGCCAACGTTGCGGGAAAACGGAAAAAACGAAATAATTTAACAGTATAATAATATAGCGATGGTAATAAGTTAATAACTGACCAGAGTATTATGACGCACGGCGAGTAAATAGTGAGAACCGTTGTCGGTTTAAGCGATCTCGGTGGCCGGGCCGAAAGCAAATGAGCAAAGCCAGGTGCGATTCGGATTTCGGAAATTATTTAGTTTTTTCGTGCGCAATCTCGGCGGCCGAACATAGACGATGCGCGAACACCCGTTACACCTCCACCCGTCGACCGACACCGGTATTTTTCAGGTGGGGATTTCGTAACGGAAAACCGTCGGCCGCCCGCTGCAGCTGTTCCCACGTCTTATCAACCTATCAACGCGCGCCGGGTCACACGCCAACCGTATAGTCTGGTCCGTGGCGGCAACCACGGTTTATAGATAATAAACATTATGATAACAAATTATAATCCATTTTTTTAAAAATATTCTTATCTATTGACGACTCACGTGTCCACGAGTAAATACCCCGTCGTCTTCATCCAAATACTCCAATTAATACTCATGTAGTCATGTTATATTATAGTAATTGAATTTGACTTAACAGTTGACACCGTGTCACGAATACAGCTTGTTGATTTGAGTATTATATAAAAGATCAACACTATTGTGACGATGGACGACGCTTCCATCATCAACTCGTTGACCAAGATCAAGGTTCACAGTCTCAAACGTAAAGCTCCGTCCTCCGTCGATTCCAAACAAAGACAAAAGAGGTTCAAACCGGATGACACGTGCAGTGAACTTTCAATGACCACTTCCGAGGCGTACGGTATCAAAAAAGTCACCGACGATTTCGACCTGGACGATTATCAACCCCACACTGAAAAGCCCGTCGAGGTAAGTGTCTGAGTTTATAGTTTTTACTTGTCTGATATAATCGTATTAATCGGGATCTGTAAGTATTAAGAATTCTGGACAAAAAGTCCGTACTCATTTTTTTACTGTTAAAGTCCGAACTTACAACATGATATTATTCTGTTCACAAAATTAAAATCTTAAAAATGTAATTAATTTTCTTATATATTTGATTACTTTATCTTACTATACCTACAGTTTACAAATATTATTAAAATATATTTATACTTGATAATCGTAATTTTATAGGTACAAGAAATAATTATCAAATTAATTAGGTATTGAATAAGAAAGTATATATTTTCGAACTTAAATTGAGACAATGAAAATGTGCTTGGACTATTTGTCCGGTTATCAAGTTGTAGATAGATTAGGTACATGGACTGTATTCTGGGAGTTAATAAATCGTGTTACAATTTACCTAAATACTACAAATTTAGTAGTGAACTGTATCTAAACATTTTATAACAAAGTGAGAAAATATTCTGTAATATTATCTTTATACCTACCTATGCATCTAACTTATATATCATCATAGACATTTTGATGCAACAAAATTTAAATTAAAACTAGTAGTTAGCTATCAAACTTAATGTAGGTAGGTATGTAATTTTACATTAAAAAAAACTAACCTGTATATACTTACTTTCAATCTAAGTATTAGGCATACATTTAATTGATTACAAGATGTTTTGTTGTTTATCTATAAAATATCATGTTATATTTCTTCAATATAATATGGCATTTTTAGTATTTTTCTAAAGAAAGTCTAGTCTAATCAACTGTTTAAAAAAAAAATTGTATTTGTCTTTTTATTGTGATTTTTTATATTACCCCCTCATAAGACACTCCTTTATTGGTATAAAGATGATTCATCAAGTATGCTCACCATCCCTTTTATTTTCAATAAAGCAGTTATTAAAAATCTGTTTTTTAGAATTTTTAAATAAACTTACCTAAAGACCCTATTTTAAAATTATTGAGAATTTTCATACTACTTAAAAAATGTTCTGTAGAGGTGCAGAAAACTGATAAACTTCGGTGTTTTCAAATGAGAACCTACTTTTCTCCTGTAAATTATTTAAAAAATATGATCTGAGTATATTTAGAAATTCCACAAATCAGAATTTGAATAAATAAATTACCTAATAAAGAAGCGAGCTTGCTTGATGAATCACATTGTGTAAATCCAAGTATTTTATATAAAGTCATAACTTATGGTAAGTTTACTTAAATTTCCTAAGATCAGTAATTGATTAAATTGATGGTAACATAATTAAATTAAAAAATGGTGCATGCTAAACAAAAATTGTAATAATAGTACCTATTTATACTATTTTTCCTAAAATTGGAAATTATTTGATTACATCATAATAATGTACTAATAAATTTCAATAATATTATATTTTCTTAGAAAAAGTTGCTAATTATCTTTATTTATTACATTTTTTTTTACAGTTTATAAGATTAGATGCATCTCAACTAAATAGAAATAATGGTGTCTTATTTTCTGAAGATCTAACTGATGACTATGAAGTTTGGACATTGCAATGTCCTGATGATGTAAGTAAACATTAAACATTTTACATACTTAAAGCTATTTTGTATCTTAATTTTTGAATGATTTAAAATATATTATTTAAATGAAAATGCTGGAACAAACAATAGAAATAACTTTTAACTTTTACTATTTCCATACACTTATTGAGTAATAATTAATTGTTCAATGGTTAAGATTGACCACAACCCTGACTTCAATCATTTAAATTATCTACATGAATGAGATTTTTTTGGAAAAAAAAAACTTGATATTCCTATATAATTAAAATTATGTTAATGATGTCATATGATTAATAAATAGAAACAATTTAATACATTCATATGCATTGTATTAATACAAATGTAATTTATTGTGCATTTAGAGTGTTTATAAGCTAATAACTATTATTGTTGTTATGTTACAGATAGATATTAAAAATTTACTTTCACAGTCTATCAGTTTCAATGAAGTTAGAAAATTGGATATTAAAAACGCAATGTCTGATAAAGTTGATTTGATACCTTACAGAAGTCAAGAAGGAACAAATATTACTATTGTGACTCCTAGTGAAAAAACAAGCAATTTATCCTTGAGTAAGTAAAATATTTATATGAAGAACTAAATTAAATAATTTTTATTAATTGTTGTATGTACCCTTTATTATTATCATTGTAGTTGAAATTATGATTTTATCCTAAATAACCGGCTATACAATTAATTTCTTTTTATTTTATTAAATTTAAAATTAAGACTGTTCAACTACCTATAATATTAAATGTTTGATTTTATTTTATTTTTTAGATATAGTTCCTTTAGCTGGGACATTGATTATGAGTAATCGAATTAAAAAAGACAAATTAAGTAACAATGGCTTACTTCCAGTTGATACTATAGAAGATGCGACCAGAAGAAGATCAGAATTAATGTCAAAAATTACTCAAAGACTATCAAACAAATATGATATAAATACAATTAATGACATAAGTGTAAAGCAAGAGTTTAAAATAGAAAAAGAATCACCTAGAAAAGAAAAAAGAATAAAAAAAAAGATTAATAAATAGTATAATGTTAGGTTTATTAAATTAATTGTACTTTCAATCCCAAAGTATTGAATAATTCAATATTCTTGTATAATAACTTTTGTAATTTCTTTTTTTTAGGAAACTTTAAATTACTAATCTGTATTCATTGGGAAAGAAATCTATTAATTTAAAATTTAAATATATATACATGATATATTAATGAGTATTAATATAAATATTTTAAATGTATTAATTACATTTTATATCCTTTACGCATGCATTGATCAGACTTACTGATTGAAAATAAACTATAAAGTATTAAAAGTACTGTTTGTTTAGAATTTAAAAGTTAATAATAGTTATGGGATCTCTAAACTAAATTTGAAGAAAAAAGTTCTTTCCCATTCATGAGCAATTTTTATTTTAAAAAATCAATTATTATTAACCAAGTGTTATATAATATTAATAAATTAAATAATTTAAATTGTTTACCTGCTACTTCATTACTTGATTTCATCCATGATTTTCTAACTTTATTTATATTTAAATTAATTAAAGAAAAATAATTTTCATTAATTTAATTTATTTTGTACGTTTTTTTTTTAATAATATAATAATATGTTTTAATATATAAATACAGGGTCAGATTTAGGAATAAAAAAAAAAGGTTTGGCTTGGGCTAGACATAAACTATGCACCCACGCCCATGTAAGTTATATAAACAGGACCAGATTTAGGTGAAAGGACAAATAATTAAAATATCTGGGCTTCCATATAACTACGGTTTCTTTGCTATAAAATAATTAGAGTATTTTTAAATCTTCCTACTTTTTTGTAATAATAATATGTATTTTAAACTTATTAAAAACTTAATAATTACCAATAATCATTTATGTATTCACCAGCTCCAGATAGGCAAGGTATCGGTCTACCGAGTTTTTAGGATGTCTAACGATTTATTACAGCTTCTGTGTGGTTTAATAAGATGATTCAATTATATTTTCTATTAATGTTCGAATTAATTTCTTATTATCATATAAAAACAAAATGTTGAGCGGCCCATCTCCGACTCAATCTGAGCCAGTTGATACCAGATGAATAACCACTTCATTATTTCTGGCAATGGTCACATACCAACAAAGGTTATTTTTATTCCTATCTCCATAACAGTATTTATTTAATATTTGTATGGTATTATACATAGACTTTTAGCTTGTATTGTATATTATTATATTTAAACATTGTTTATAATTACTTATTTGACAAAATTATTCCGCTGTTAATAATTTATATAATATCAATATCAACTGTTAACAATAGCTCAAATTAAATCCATTATGTAATTTTCAACGTGGCAATATCCCATTATTTTAAGTACAAATTATAACATTTTTAACATAGAATAGGATTTTGCTATTATTACCGAATATAGACAATAAAAAAATATGACATGCCACAGATATGTGTTATTTTAGATTATTTTGATAAGCACAACTTAAAGAACTAATAAATTATATTATTGAAAATGGCTTTATTGGAGAAACTTAGTCAAGAATTAAAGGTGCCGGAACATAGCTAAATCCAGTCATGCATAATCATTTAAATAACTTTAAAAAGGTATAAACCATTAACATAATATATGTATATGTATATTGTTGGCTCGATGTACCTAACGTGCTAAATATGCAATACATAATATTATTTTATTATATTATAGTGAATACTAAATATATAGGTATGGTTATGACTTATGAATGTTATGATAAAAGTATGTAGGCAGGTACCTATATATTTTTGTTTATAGAGCAATTTACACGTATAGAAATCCACCTATTATGGTATTCATTTATTGTAACTATAATACATAATATACAGATGTTATACCTTGTAATAAACTAATAACATTTTATAACAAAGTATAATAAATAGATTAAACAGATATTTAAAATATATTTATGTGTAGTGATACTATATAACTTTTGATTTAAATTATATATTTTACCGCAGACAGTACACACCTCCCCCCGATTGGGGATCGCGAATTTGAAATCCTATTAAGACAATAGACTCTCTGCGGAAATGAATCATTTGCAACAAAACTTATCTAAAAAGTACAGCTCATATCATTTAAATGTATGACAATGTGTATCCACATATTGACGAGAAAAAATAATAAGTATTTAGACTGTAAATATGTGAATATGCCAAAATATAAACCATATTATAAAAATAAAAGTCGTGTGCTAT
The DNA here is from genome assembly GCA_022818045.1 of Neotoxoptera formosana. Lineage (NCBI taxonomy): Eukaryota > Metazoa > Arthropoda > Insecta > Hemiptera > Aphididae > Neotoxoptera > Neotoxoptera formosana. The sequence goes on along the minus strand of CM040633.1, from coordinate 9,325,601 downwards.
CATGGGACACCCGGTAGAAACGTAGTTTCTTATGGCGCCATGTGAACGGAGGGACCCTAGCCCAGAAGCAAAATAAAATCATAACTGAAAAACCCGGATTCCTCAGCACAGTGAAAGACTCGGACTCATGAAAGTGATTTTATAATAATATTTAACGTTATTTATTTTGTTATGCGAACGGTCTCAATTGTAATAGGTACTATAATAATTAATTATAACAACAACAATAATAATAATAGTATCTAGGGTTTCCGGTTATGCACGGGTATTAGAATACACGGGTACACGGAGCCCGGGTACGCGGGCATAAAGTATATTAAAGCCCGCGTGTATTAATACCCGTGCATAATATTCGTGTTTATCCGTGTATTTAATAATAACCGTGCATACCCGTGTATTTATTTATCATTACCCGTGCAGTACCTATATTATATGTAAGAGTATTCAAGGTCACGGCTATTTAGATACACGGGTATTAAGACCGTAGAGCGAGGGAGACAGAAGTATATAGAAAGCGGTAAAGAGTAAGAGAGATAGCGACTAACTCTTTTATTTTCGATGTGCACGGTTTTCCTGGGCTAGGGTCCCTCCGCTCACATCGCGCCATAAGAAACGACGTTTCAAAAACAATATATATATTTTTTTAACTTGCAACTATTTTATTTTACTTAAAAACGATGCATATCACAATGTATTTCACATTTTATTTTTTTCTGGCCAAATATTGGTTACCTAGGCGCTGTTGTACACAAAAAAAAAATGTGCGCATGACGATGGCCCAGTACGTTGTTTTATGTACTTTTAATTTTTATGGCACTAACGTCATTATATATATACTCCGAAAAAACCGCTGCAGTATATTAACCAAATCGCTAACAAGACTGTATAGAAGAAAACACATTAATTTGTCATTAGTACGACTCGCAGTATTAGCTTCACTATAAAAATGAATCGGAATAATTATCCAACATCGGGTACAAGGAAAAAACCTCTACGTGGTGCACTCGAGACAACGTTTTATAACGGCAAATTTTTCCAAATCCATGCGCATATCATACGATCCTAACATGAGCAACAAAGTAGAAGAAAAACCGAGCTTTTGGTCATGGGCAGGAGAGATTTTACAAATGTTGTGTGGACGCCGCCACTGCCGCACAAACAGGAATATAAACGTGCCCAATGTGCACGATATACCCAATGTACACGATGTACCCAATGTGCACGATGTGCCCAATGTGCTTTTGTGCACATTTTTCGATGCCAATAAAAGGTACATAATAATATTATTCTTAACAGGAATTCATTTTCATTATTCTCAATACCTTATAGAGATGTAGGTGCGAGCAGGCTCCTGGGTCCGTATAATCAGAACTGTTGAGAAAACTGACTTTTTTAATAATTTTATTTAGGGGAGATTTTTTCGCAAACGATTGATACGAGTTCTTTAAATATAACAGTTAGCCACGTAGAAATATTATTATGTCGATAAAAATGTATTTACAGTTTTAGTGGTTTTGAATAGATTTGGACTTTAGAAGCGAGCTAGGCCCCCTAGCTAAATTCTTCCACCCACCTATAGAACTACACCACTGATTTACATGTTTTTCTCAGTATTAAATTTGTTATACATTTTTATAGGAACAACAGACAACAATCACATAGGTACTACAGTGGTCGAGAACGTACCACAAACTTACCACAAAACGTAAGTACCTGCCTAATAATTTACCTAATAATTATTTTTGATTAATTGTAGACTTAAAAAGTTACGAATAAATCAAAATATTTCATTAAAATAATTGAACCATAAAATTATGTTAAAAATACAATGTATAAGCTTTTCAGTTACTACGTAATAACTACTAAACAAACTGTTCAGTAGTTACTATGTAACTGCTAAACTGTTTAGTATACGATTGTTCGTGATATAACATGTTTATATTATAAACTGTTTCACACAGCTACCAGAAAATTTCGGATTTTTGGCTTTTATTACGTGCGTGCCATGATTCGGGTTTATGCAAGGTTTTCATTTGCAAGGTTTCGTTTCCGCGTTAGGCAGGTTCCTTTTTATTCGGAAGTTCGACGTGCATATAAAACTACTATAGTGGGTATATATAGCCATATAGGTAGTAACACTACACTAGGATCAAAGGAAAGTTCCAAATTGAATAATACAGTTTTCCGTTTTCTTCGGGGCCCGCCTTACACTGCAGCATTTTCACTGTACTACATTATAATTTTGAAGTCCATGCACATACACTCACTTATTTTACTATATTATAAATTATATAAATATTACGGAAAAGTCGAAAATAAAAATATATGACATTTTTAACGGCATTATTATTAAATATTATGATACGTAAACCATTACAAACAAGTATCGATATACTCCTATTAATGGATGTTTTAATTTATTAGTTACAGCCTAAACTGTGACGAAGAATCGAGAAAAATGAACGAGGTTCTTGAGGATCTAGGTTATGTGTGTAATACAGAGAAAATGAAAGAATCAATGTGAAGATACTCAGAAAAACAATCACAGAAAACCCATTTTAACGGCCATAACCATTATAATACTGGATATGGTCAAAAAAGTCATACTTTACCGAAACCACAGGTAAATATATTTTTGCTTGTTTGCTAAAATATATTAGTGACTAGAAAGAACATTTTTTCACATTAAATTACAAGTCTTAAGTTAACTGTAAAAAAAATGTCTGGGCTAGTGATAGAGAAATATTAAGGGTGGTGTGTTTTAAGGTACTCAACTAATTAAAAACATATATGAAAAAAATAGAAGTTTAGGACAAACTTAATGTTTTAATTTGTAAGTTATTTAGCTATGGGGTTTGTTATTTTATGTTAATACTACGACATTTATAAGGGTTTAGTTAATCTGATTTAAATTAAAAAAGGGCTATAGTTTAATTACAATACAACAATATCTCATCAATATTTTTATCATTATCTCTGTTACTTTCTAACATCAAAATATAAATATACATTTTTATATAACAATTTTTAACGATATTTGCTGTGTTGTAGAATTCAATAGGTAATTCTGATGGATATAATCAAAAAGGAAAACAACAAAAGCCAATTCCTTCTAAGACATATTACCCGGAAAACAATCGTTACAACCAAAATGAAAAAAATGAAGTAAGATAATAATTTTAATTAATACTAGTCTTAAGACTGTTCTAGTTAACTTATGTGTATAATTTATAAATTTCAATTCCACACGCTGTACAAATAATTGTCAACTATTTCATAAATAAATTAAAGAACAATCTTTACATTTTACATATTATAATAGCTGAAATTGTATGTACATTATGTTATACAATAGTTTTTGTAAAATTCATAATATTTAGAACTTTTAGGAATTTTATTTTGACTAATGAATTAACAGGATTAATATGTCTAAAATTAAGCTTTATCGTCTATATAATATATATATATATACATTAAATTAAATTCTGTACCTATTTAAAAAATTTAATATTATAGTATATATTATTAAAATTAACTATGGAAAAAAAAACTTGTGTACAAGTTAAATACATTTTGTTATTTATATGTATACGTTAGAATCGTCAACAAAATGCAATAATTCAAAAGAACTCAAATCCTTTGGGCTTCTCAAAAAAAGCCAAAACGTTTTATAAAAATACACGCATTCCTGCCAAATATTGGGCGATGAGACACGTGTTATTTTCAAAGTTTGATCGCGGTATTATTATGGACATTGGTAATTTAACTATTTTAGGTTTAAATCTCGTTTTTTGAAACCACGTTTTTTTGTTTATAGAAAGCTTCTATTCCGTTTGTCCCGAAGTCTTGAGTTGCCATATAGCAAAACGATGTAAGAATAACACAGTGGTGGACCCTTTCTGCGGAGCCGGCGGAAACATTATCCAGTTAGCGTTTACGTGCAAAAAAGGTATACTTATAGTTGTTACAATGATCGTTAGGTACTATTTTTTACTCGAAAAGAAAAATATATAAATATGCATTTTAATAAAACTATTCGTGTTCAGTTATAGCGGTTGACATCGATCCGATCAAGATAGAATTGGCACGCCATAACGCCGAGATATATGGCGTTGCCGATAAGATAGAGTTCATCGTAGGAGACTTTTTTGAAATTTACCCTTCTTTAAAGACAGACGTACTATTCATGTCACCGCCGTGGGGAGGACCAGGCTATTCGAAGTATAAAAGCTATAGCTTACAGTCAATGTGCGACAGTTACGTCGGGGGAGGTCTTAGGATTTTTGAAATCGCTAAGACTATTGCTCCGAATATTGCATTTCATATGCCGAAAACCACCAATATATTAGAAATAAGGTTCATGGACACTCTAGTGTTAAATTTAAACTAACCATTATATATTAATACGAATTTATAATTTTTCAGTGTATGTGGTTGGCAAATGATATTGGCAAGGTGGAAATACAGCAGAATATTATTAATGGAAGGCTGAATTCAATCACAGCTTTTTATGGACATTTCGAAAAGAACTGACAGTTGTCAGCGATTATTAAATTATTATTGTTTCTGTAGTTATTGTCTATGTGGACATTTCGAAAAGAACTGACAGTTGTTAGCGATTATTAAATTATTATTGTTTTTGTAGTTATTGTTTATGTTGTTATTGTTGTTAAGAATAAAATGATTGCCAATTGTTATCATTATTTAAACGAGCATTTTATTGTAACAAATCAATATGTATCTATCTTATATTTATAAATATCTTATCTCACTATATTATATAAAGAGACAGCATTTGTTGGTTTGTTCGCAAATTCTCAAAAACTACTCGACGGATTTTAGTGCAGTTTTCACTATTAAATAGGTTCGGTGAAGGTTTTAGTGTAAACTTTGTTTGGAAAAATTAATTGGGTGCCGAAAAAATAACAACTGTGTAAATAATTTAACGCCTTACGTCGTATATTCAGTCATATCGGTGAAGTGAAGTTAAGTCAGCGATATCGTTGATGTGGTTTGATCGTTGTTGTAGATGAAAAAAATAATGTCGCTCTCTCGTGAGAGGCGAGAGTGCACTCTAGACAGAATCTCAAACATACAGACGAAATAAATTAATAAGTGTTACCCAAACTTCGAGGGCTTCGAATAAATAATTTAATGCGATATAGGTGTGCAGAAAAAAATACGTCATAGGGATTTTTGAATATAGTTCTAAGTATATTTTTCATTTGGTTCTACGTAGAGTGTTTATAATATAATTAAATTGTGCAAATAAATTGAAAGTACCTGCATATAGCAGTATAGGTATTAAAAGCATTACCTACCTATAGATTTTTTTTTAAATCGTATTACCAATATATAATTTATTAAGTCAAAATTAAAAAAAATAATTAAATATTTTTTCATTATTGAATTAATATTATATGATGGACTGATAGGTGTAGCTGTGTAGGGTGACCATACATACAGGTTTGTCCTTTATTTCGGCTTTGTGTCCTGTTATCCTGACAAACTTCTCTCAGGACGCGTTTTATCCCGTAATTTCAAGTCTGTCCCATATTAACCCGTTTTTTGCCGTACTTACTGTTAATTTATAATTTTTGAAATTCATTTTATAAAAAAATGGTTTTTTAATATATTTTTGTATGCCATTATTGAATAGAATAATAATATAAAATCTATATTTTTGGATTTTTGTTTTTACCATAACTATTGCTGCATCACATTGTTGTCGGCGACGTAAACTGTACGATTAAAAATCAATAAAAAAAATATATAATAAATACTTATTAATTAAAAAATATTATGGATAATATTTTCGTCCTGTATTTTATTTTTTTAAATATGGTCACCCTACCGTAGGGGTAAAAATCGCCTAGCGTAAAAAAATTTATATGCAAAAGTCCACTTTGCATATGGTAGCTTCTAATTATATCGGTAAATGTGGTATAGCTTAGGTACTGTACGTCTGTACTACCGTAAATTAAACATTAAAATATAACTGTTATTTAATTAGATACCAAAGAACCTATGCATATACTCAAATGTAGTGATAATATTATGTCGTTACGACTAAATTAAATTTAAATAGCAAAAGTTTCACCATTTGATACGCTCGCTTTACCAACGCGAATCTTTGCTCCCAATTAATGTTGATGGTAGTATATAAAAAATGTAGAAGAAATAAATGTATTCTTTTCCCAAGGTCCTTCCCAAGGTACATATTTCCAACCATCTTTTCTGTCATTTCTTCTTAAATGTCTTACTAAAACTTTGTCATTTTCTTCAAATATATAACTATTATAACTGGTGTTGTGCCGCTTTGCGCATATGACAACCGTTGTCGTTTTTGAGCCTCTCCAATGTTATGTTTTGCGTGGTTTTCCATGACGTTCCTCATACTTATCATTTTGTTTAAAGTTTTATCAAATTCATGTTGGTCAAATGAATTTTCTACCATACCTTTATCAAATTTTTTTGTACTTGTCTATACTACCATCAATCGGAAGCAAAGCTTCACGTTGGTAAAGTACCCCTAAAGGGCTAAAGTACAAACTAAATTCACTTTCCTATCAGAAAAGATGCTCATGAAGAAAATCGGAGCACTTTTACTGCATTAAAAAGTGATGGCACACAAAAAAAGAATACACGACATTGCAAAATCAATACATTCCTCGCTCCGCTCAGAATCTAAAATTGTATCATACATAAATCAAAAAATTTAAAAATTTAAAACTTTTAAATTTCACAAAAAAACAAAATTAATTCACGTCTAAAATATTTTAAGTCTACATAGTTATTCATTTTTGAGTTAAAACACAAAAACATATTCAATTTTCTCACAAGCGCGTTTTTTGTGAAAATTCTCTATTTTCCTCAATTTTCTTTTTTGGTTTTCTCGGTTATTTTTAAAAGTTATTATTAGTAAATTTATTCTTTGGGTCCCCGGACGGATCGTATGCTACTTTTCACCCCAAAATCCAACCCTTAAATGTTGGCTCACACATGAAATTTTTATAAGCACATGAAAATCGAAATTTTTTGTTTAAATAATAGAGGGTTGTCATTGGGTACAGAAAATTAAATAATCGATTGAAAATCATTTTCATTTTTATTTTACTTTTCTAGACACCTGCACTGTACAGCAGGAACCACCCACTTTCCCACCATTTTACATATTAATTTGGTTGTTTTTCACCAAATATAAAATACAGATCTAAAAATAATACAATATAGTTACTGATCCAGTACTATCTGTGGTAGTGTATGCAAAAACTCGACGGTTAGGTTAGATTAGGACGATAGCCGGGGGTGACTCCGGAGCTAATATATTATTAGTTTTATTGCGAGGAGCAACGGATTCATGATGGACTTTAATTAATCTTTTTGCGATTTCATAAAGTAGGTATTATACTTGCAGCAGAGTGGTACCCACTTGCCCACCTTTTTAAAATTTTTTTTGTATGCATTATTAGTTCAAGTAACGTGTATAATGTATTAGTAATAAAATGGAAAAAAAAGAATAGTAAAAACTCAAAATAGACAGTTTCTCCCAGAATGGACAGATTTATATCGTTTCATATATTACCTAGCAAAGTTGGAGCTATACCCAGGCCCGTATTTACAAAAATTGCCGCCGGGGACAACATACAATTTGCCTCCTCCTCACCACAAAAAAATTTTTAAAAATATTTTACTTTATTGATATTACACAATTTTAGTAGTAAATAGTTACATCAATATAAAATAAAACTCAGTAATAACCAATATGTTATTAAATTTTCGACCATTTCAATATTTTGCCGACTCTAAACCTAATTTTAATATTGCCGTCAGGGGCAATTGCCCCTTTGAGCTCTCCCTTAAATACGGGCCTGATTGTTGGTACTGTTGGAAAAAACTGTTGCTGCAAAAAAAATATCGATTTTGACATATTCCCTTTTATTTGCTCACTGGCCACCGCCCAATTATTATAATATGTAAATTGTAAGCTATTGTAATATCGCCGTCGATGTTAGTGGTAAGAGGCATTCCCACTTTATGATATTAGTCTCTAGATGGCTCTGTGGTGCTAATTTTTTTTTAAATTTAATATTCAGATTTACTTTTTTTGGTTTTTGTTTTGTTTTTTGTGCGATTATCGGCCATAACACTATTTACTGTGATTTAAAATTCCAATATATGTTACGACTGAAAATTAATATTATTTTTATATATTTATTTAATTATATTGTATCGACTATTTTATATAAATAATCAATGAGAATATTATGAATTTACGATAATAAATAACTAAGTTTATGGTATGCCATTTTTTGAGTTTGAAGTAAATTCTATACTAAACAAACGAATCAGCCGGAATCGAATTTTGAAAGTAAAAATATTATCTTTGTGTTTCTCCTCTTCAAATTTAAATTATTAATAAGTTACGATTATATTATAATATTATATTCGTCTGAAATATATAAAATTATTTTTACTTAAAACTTCGTGCAAATAAGTAAATTTGTACCTATGTATAAAGAAATATATTATACTACTTATGTATAAATATAATGTTTTAATATATTAAATATTATAAAAAGTGTAAATATAATACTCGTCACGTTCAAAGACAAGTTTCGTGACATTTTGCCAACATCGTTCCATCTAACCATATAAGTATTTTTTAACACAAGAAATCAAATTATTTTTAATCTATAGGTTACCTAATAATAAATCAGCATGAATACGCGAACTACGACTTAAGTCTCGTCGTAGGTATACCCGCAGTGCTTGAATTGTGGGGGTTCTTTTTAGAAAATATTTATACGAACTCCTTCTAATTATATTCTAATCAATAAAACATAAATAAATAATAAGTTACGTACATTTTTTTAAACACTTGCATCCCCAATCCCCTTCTAATTGTTCTCCCAATTCAAGCACTGGGTTTACCTATATTATAATGGGTTATAAGTTATGACACGGACTATTACCGAAAAACGTAATTGATTTACAGAAAAAAAATGTCTATGTTTTTCATCGGCAGTAATTTACACATTACACACAAACATATTATAATTTACAATTAATATATCTTTAATGGGTATAGTGCGAGATGCAAGTGTCAAATGACAATAGTATAGATAAGTACCTCCTACTTATAGGTAGAAAAATATTACACTCGTACGTAAGTTTCAACTAAATATCAGATTATAACTTAAAAATAATTAGAAAGCATGACTGTGTGAATAGTGTCTGAGCTTTCGCAATAAGCCAAATAAAAATTGATTTTTTTCTATTATTATTATTATTATTATTTTATACATATAGGCATACAAATAATATGTGCACCATACATTAATGTCTACCCATAATAATTGTATTATTAATTTTTATCATATGGGCTGATTATGTTTTTATTTATTTAACTGGATTCAATTAAAAATTGGATTGGACTTTTTTTATGCAATGCAAAAACAAACAAATTTTAACCACACCAACTACGTTTAGGTTGTCAGTCCTAAGACTGAATAGAGTGCGAAGGAAGTTTGTATTCGATATAATTTTTTCTCGTGTAGGAACTTACCTACGGGTGTAATTTATTTCGTGTGGGAACTTACATTCGTCCCTTGTTTAGAATACCTTATACCACCTCACCATTTTTATATACTAGCAGATTTAGATATATATATAATATTATTATTAGGTATACGTATTTTTTATTTATTCAAATACATTTATTATTTAATATAAGTTTACCCAGAACAGCGTAATAAATATTTTTAGTTTTTACCCACACATCTACCGATTTTAGACATGTTACTTTTAAACGTATTATATATCTATTTCTCCTTAAACAATTCTTATTATTTTGTTGTAATTCAATAAAAATATTAATATCAAATGAAACGTCATACATTTCTACTAATTTATTATGATTTTTTACTCGCTATACATAGTGAAATATGTTTAACATTTTTAGACTGATAATTTACAGTATTTCAAAATTGTTATACTTTGATCCTCTATTCACACCGTTCTAATAAATGGCATAGTTTCAAAGGCACCAGCTATTATGCCGCCCGAATGCCGGTATCGGCTTATAAACACTGTGTGATATAATATTTTTATAACTATAATATCATTAGGTACCTATATAATATTATGGGCAAATGTATAGGTATTTGGCAAAATTTGTTCGTCGTACCTCGTGCGTATTACTAATAGAAAAATAAATTACAAATGGACAACAGTTGTAGCCGCAGTGGTCAATAAAAATAAATAATATCTTTAGAAATAGATTGGCCGTGTGGCGTGCGCTGACACGCCGTTTCCCTCAGAATCGTTGTTTGCGCGCAATGGTTTATATCGTACATTGAATTCAAATCGAACACATCCCTTTTACAATGACCAATTTTAAACCCCAAACTGTCATCTTCGTTGCTATTGTACGCGGGACACTTCTTTATATTAGGTGCAGCCTGCAGTGGCTGCTCGAAGGAGGTCAATTTGAATCACGCGATTGACAAAAATATTGGTGGGTGGCCTATATGGTTGGTAAACGTAATTTGAACGATTTTTAAATGTTGATAATTAAATTATAAACATAACGTTTAGCCGTACACGTGAGTGCCTGCATGAGTCGTAGGTACAGTAACAGACAATTGTACCTTTTAAAGTTTTAAGCTGAAGCGTGGTAAAGAATTGATAATAGAAATATTGAATTTATTTATTCTTTCATCGATATAACGTTATAATATTAGATTATTACGAAAACAATATTGTTACTTATTGCGTGGATTTTACTGTATATATACCAATATTAAGAACCCATTATATTTTAACGATTTAACCACTATTACAACCTAAGAATAATTCACTCTTTGGAGGGCAGTTCAAGCCGCCACTGGGTGTAGCGTTTGCAGGTGGTGTGTATAATAACCTGACACTGCAGCAGTCTAGCGAGGGAACCGCGGGACGACGAAAATCCGAAAACTGCACACCCCAAAGCGACACCCCGCCATATCGGAACCGGTCTCGGGTGGCAGGATGTCTTGTATAAGGATGTGCGGAATCGGTGCAGTGTTCTCTCGTTGGACAGAGTATAGGTTAGTACGCCACGTACCTATTATTGTATAACACGGCAGGGGTGGCAAATTTCCCCGACACTTCGCACGTATGCCGGAAATTAGCTTTTTTTTTTTTTTGGTGCATGTGTCATTAAATTATGAAAAATATTATATATTATTTAAGATTGATCTTTTTTGAATAAATGTTTAATTTTCACTCAAATTGTTTTTGAGTGTCGGTGATTTACCATCACTGACATAAATGTATATGATGCATTAAGGTATACCTAACGTGACCATACGTCCCGCTTTGGGCGGGACAGTCCTGCTTTCAAGCTTTATGTCCCGCTGTCCCCAAAGAACTCAAATTGTCCCGCTTTCAAAAAAATTTTTTTTTATCATATTTTATTCCACTAGAAGAGAGTACGTATTTATTCATCACAAGTCACTACCAAAAACTACCGAAAAATTTATAAATTATGTAATATAATAAGTATATTATACTGAATATACTATATTACTATATTTCTATTGATGTGATTTTACAAAAAATTATTAAGGTTTTCCTATTAAAATTTACAAGTGTCCCGCTTTGAGTAAAAAAAAATGTGGTCACGTTAGGTATACCTAACTTAATAACCTATACAGGGTGCAAAAGAAAGATGTGACAAATAAAATAACTTGTATTCTAATCAATATTTTTAAATTTTTTTTTTTCAAATAATTTATAGACGTTTGTATTACTTGTACCATAAGCAATTTTTTATTTTTATTTTTTTGTACAGAAAATAAGAAAATTTAAATTCGATTTAAATTTTTTTGAAAAAGATCAAAATAGCCAATTTATAAACATAATGAAAAAAATAGTTTTAGCGTTTACAATTTTTGATTTGAGTAATCCGTTTGCGCCTTATGAACGTTTAAATAATTGTTCAATTTTCTGCTACTGTGAATTTAATCAAAACCGAAAATAAAAACCAGTAGTCAAGATGACGTTTTTATCTGAAGGTAACGATAATCCATATTATTACTCTATGCGATAACCATATCCGTATACAGATAATACGTAATCGGGAAAACTGTACTAGTCCCTAGACGATAATATGGTTATCGTATTTCTATTGTATTCATTCTGAGACGACTGATTAATGATTATTATTTATTACTTTTTGTTTTGGTGAATTACCCGGTAGCAGAAAGTTTGAATAAATATTTAAACGTTTATAAGTCGCAAACGGATTACTCAAATCAAAAATTGTAAAAGCTAAAACTATTTTTTTTATTATGTTTATAAATTGGCTATTTTGATTTTTTTCAAAACAATTTAAATCAAATTTAAATTTTCTTATTTTCTGTACAAAAAAATAAAAATAAAAAAGTGCTTATGGTACATGCAGTACAAACATATTCTATAAATTATATGAAAAAAAAAAAATTTTAAATATTGATTAGAATACAAGTTATTTCATTTGTCATATTATCTTTCTGTTACACCCTGTATATACTCAGTTCAAGCGAGATATCACACACAGATTCCGCACATTCCCTGCAGCTGGTACCATATAGTATTTTTTACGTAGAAACACCGGCGAAGGACGTCACTTATTGTAAAGATTTTAATAAACTATGAACGCTAAATAATTAATAGATACTTGTCAATAGTTATATTCGCTTTACCTATATTATAATATATGTTTCGCGTTATTGGACTGGCGATTGGGTATAGTAGGTATACAAAAAGGGCAAGTGGGAATTATATCGGAGAAGTAGGTAGGTACGCGTTTATTATGATGTGCAAGTATAATATTATAATACGCGTGTATTATACAGCTTGTGCTATTTTAATCCTCAGAAGCGGTCCAACTATGGCGTTCGCGTTTTATTATTATTAAGAGTGTGCACAGAGATAAACGTTTTATTTTTTATACATAATATTATTATTTTATTTTATATAATATAATATTCGTATTGTAAATACGCGTCGCGTGTCTCTAGAACGCCCGAACCAAGAGATCGAGGACGTCGACGATCGAGTATTTTAGGACACATACAAATCTGCAAATGTCGAACACAAACACTTTAACAATTAATAACCAGTATAGCGTATAATACGCAGGCACATAGCCTGCACCTCGGCCAAGTTTCGAGTACACATTGAACAGAGTTAACACGTTACAAGGGCAGAGGACTGTGTAGCATATTTTGTTTTACGGCATCACATAGATTTATAGCCGAGCAAGAATAACAATAATATACCTTTTATGTAAATCTAGATGTGTAATATTATGATGATATGTTTGCACATAATTGCATACTGCATACCTATATTTTGGACTTATTTTTGATTTGAATTTAAGAATTTCTGCATTTTAATTTTTAGGTGGTTGCATATTCTATGAATTTTGAAAAATAATAACAGTTCTATGAACAGATTTTAATTCACTTTTTCAAAATTAATAACATGAATATGGTTCTCAATACCATATATAGCGACGAGTGATAAATGTAATGTACCTAAGTAATTAAGTTTTATATTTTTGTTAGATTTACTATAACATTTGTGCCTCCGTATTATTATGGGGGTTTCCGTTTTCCGCCAAAATGACCCTCGCCCGTTATCACCGTGGCCGTTTTCCGCCAAAGGTTGTATTCCGATTTCCGCCAAAAAAAATTTATAAATTATTTTTGAGAACCCCTGAACTGAAACCACCAAATAGTGATGATTACGATGTAGGTACGTGCTATTATTATATAGCGATATCCGCGGATAATTGACGGTTTATTGTTCGCTGACAGTCTGCATCTGTTAATCATAACAATTAATACTTATACTGTTTTTAAGTACAATTATAATAGCGTATGCGTTGGGAAACACACTGGGTAGTGGGTACACGTCCTATATATAGGGAAATAGTAATAGTAAGATAAGATATAGATAAAAGTTTATGATCGTCATCGATAAACTGAGGTGATGCGCGTACATCGTGATCATTACTATTTGATGGTTTCAGTTCAGGGGTTCTCAAAAATAATTTATAAATTTTTTTTGGCGGAAATCGGAATACAACCTTTGGCGGAAAACGGCCATGGTGATAACGGGCGAGGGTCATTTTGGCGGAAAACGGTTACGCCCATTATTATATTGTGTTCGCTGGACGGTGTATGATGAGTGGTTTCGATGGACCCTGCACTCGTTAATATTAAATTACAAAAATTGTTAAAAATTAATTTACATTCTGTACACTTAAACTGATTCTAAGGGCAATATTACTGATAGGCATGCTCGGATATTTTTTTACAACTACAATGACTTCTGCCTTACCATCATAATGTATAATATATATACCTACATAACACATTACACGTGCAATAATACGTCACGATATAATACGGTCCGCACTCGATCACCGATTTCGTACATAATAGGTATGTTATTTGTATAAAAAACGTATAACACAATACGCGTGTATGACGTAAGTACCTACCTATATATATATATAGTATATACACAGGGCACCGCGTACTCTGCGGGTATACTCATCGGCAGTGCTATTATGAATAAATTATATCCTGAAAATGAATGAATAATATATGTATGTCCTGCAGGGTTTAACGAAGCTCATAGTGCCGGCAGTTTTCTAATAATATTGTTTTTGAGAAATCTCGTGTGGGACGGTTTGGCTTTTATATTCTATAATATGACGCCTTCGGGTATACCGGGTAAGTTCGTACATATGTGTTTGTTTCACTCGATTTCCTGAGAAATTTGCCATTTTACCTATCCAGAGTACAGTAGGTATTTATACCTATACACGAAATATCGTGGTATGAAATTGTTTTCGTCGCAAATTTCGAGTTTTAAATGGAGTTTTTAAGGATTTTTTTTTTTTTATTAATATGGAAACGAGCCAACAGCCAACGCCGAGACAATTATTTTTCTTAAGCTTAATTATTTTTAAGACATTTTAACAAGTTTGATACATTTTTATAACTAGAATCGCGTTCGTTTAGAAATTATTTACTGCGTGTCTGCATGTCAAACTGACCTGTATAGCTTGACATAGTGACATCGTTTCATTATACGTTTTTGACTATAACACAAAAATCTTTTATTTTGATATCCAGTTATATATATGTATAAAAAAAAAAAATCAACAATTATTATTTAAAATATCTGTAAAAGATTTTTTAATTCCTACCGCCATGCATATTTTAATGCTGATAATTCAGAGTAATAATATTATATTATTTTATTATATTATGTTATTAAATGGTCGGTAGAAGATACATTTTTAAAAACAATTTAAATAACAATCGAGATTTATAAAATTAGGCAAATATAATAAATAGTAGGTAAATTAACAATTGATAGAACATTTTTTATGACATACTGATTAATGATTACTCATCAATGACAAACAACATTTACTATATAATATTATGTAATATAAAAATTATTTTATTTGAGTCGCACCGAATCTTTTTATTTTTATACGTGCCATAAAAGGCGCAATTTTCTACATACATTTAAAAATAAACACAATTTATGGTCAAATATTTTACGAATAAGCGTTAAATATACGTTCACTTGTATATTTTTTCCATACGCGTATAATACCATATTATCATTTTAAAACAATTTTTTCTTAACAATACTTTGAAATCTAAATTCAAAAACTTTTGAGTTTTTACTGATATATTATAAATATTTGATTAATTATGTTAGTAGTATAATATGTATTGAATTTGTTTATACTTTTCATATTATGTATAATATTTTAACACATTTTTATTTTAAATATAACGTTTTTTAACACTTCATGACATTTATGCTTTAAAAAAATTCAGTATTAATAAAATGTATATGTTTACACATCTATCCACATAAAATATAAATATTGTGTTATGCATATGGCGTTATTATTATTTGAAATAATACCCTCTATGTCCTAATAAATATAAAAATGTTAAGTTTTGACATTTTTATTTTAGAAAAATAAACGAATTTATATTTACATCATTGTGTAGATAGATAATATATTTATAGTGATAATTTATTTATGTATGAATTTTATGGTGCATATTATGATGTATTGATGTATGAGTAAATGACAAATGTCTATAACTACTAGGTATATAATAAAAATATAGACATAATTTTGTTATATAATAAAAAATCGTTGATAATATTTTCAGTTTTAGTAAAAAATATTTTACTATAATAATAAAAAGCATTAGCACTCAAATTAGTTTATAATAAAGGTACCTAATAAATTATATTATTGTCTATGATTAAATTTTCACAAAATATGTTGGTACCTATAGTTAGGTATTTATTAAAAAAATATTATACATTAATTGAATTATATATATTATACAACATTGTACCTATATTATGCAACATGTGCTTATATATCCTCGAGACGTAAAATTTTCAGTAGAGATCGCCATTATAGGTAAAAGTTAAAAATAGATTCTAATATTATACAATTTATTATACAAATATAGGTACAATAATTTTTAATTAATTTTTAAACATAAAACCATTATTTTTTAAATACATTTTTGTGGTTTTAAAGTACTTAAAATACCTACTTATAATGTTATTACTTATATACTACATAAATGGGTACCAACAAACTGCTGTTTTTTAAACATTAAATTATAATTCTAAGTTAAGATCAACATTGAGCGCAATTGTATTAAGTATAGCAATATTATTACGTATATAAAAACGTGCAAAATTAGTTCTTATCCAATTTAACATATATTTAATCCAAGTTTATCAATTTACTTGTTTCCTTTAAATACCAAAGTTAAACTTAATTAAAGTCTTATTGAATTAAGTGTATTGGGTCGGTAGGAACATATTATTAAATACAATTTTTATTTTATCAATTCAATTATTAAATATACACATAATTATGTATATTTATAATACGCAAGTCATAACCACTATAAGTTTGGTTAGCGTGTATATTTAATCACACGTAAATACATTTTAAAATAAAACATTTTACATCGTAAAACCCATTAAATTAATACATTGAATAAATATATTTTGATAGAAATAACTCAAATTTAAGTATGAACTGCGTTATAATAGCTGAAAATACAACTTAAAAGTCTCTAAACGAAATTAAAACAATAACTCTGTCCAAACATTATTTATAGGGAATTTCAAAAATCTATCCTAATTTATTGGGCCATTTAGATATAAAATGTTTAATTTATATATAAGATATTGCCTATTAGTAAATTATATTTATATATTATAGTTTGGTCAATGGTCATTATATACATAGTGATATTATTAATGTTTTAGTAATGAAAAAGAATTATACTTTTAAGTGTTTTTAAATAGGTAAAACTTATTAACTTAGATTCTCGATTATTTATTGTTAAACATACAAAATAATATTATGTTATATTATTTTTCAAAATACAACATAATTTTTACTCTTCCTGAAGGTATTAATAATTTTTTTTTATGAAACTGTTGGTAAATTAGCTAATTTTATTAGTAGGTATTCTCCAATGAAAAAAATATGATGTTTTAATATATTTTACTGATCATTTATCTAGTTAAATCTGGTTAAATTGATTGAATTATTAGTAATAAAGTAGTATTTATTTTAAATTTAACATTCACTAATTTGTGTGTTAATTACATTTTAGTTTTATGACTGATGATATAAGCTAAAATTCTCAAAGTTTATTAGTTGAAAGTGCTTACCAGTGTATTATCCAATATTTTATACATATATTCTAAACGAGAGCACGACGTCGAAAATAATGATATACACTTCAAACAAATGTTCAAGAAGGTAATTATAATTACTACAATATTATGCGTTTGATGAAATTCTGACCAAGTGGGGGGCCGTATAAATTATGACGCAGATGCCACCTGTTTCACGCAACTCTTAGTCTATAAAAATAGGGCACAATGCCGGCACATATTGACCCTTGTGTACATTTCTAGTAAGAAAATGTAAAATGGTAAATTAATATTTAATAAATAAAGTGCCTTAAATGGATAGTTTTATATATATTTAACAGTTAACGTAATAAACGTATTGATGTTTTTTCGCAAATGCACTAATTTTATCTTTAAAGGAAAACAATACCCTATACCATATGATCCTTTTAAAGAAATGTTTGATAAAAGAGAAAAATATGACAGGGATATTTATTAGTTACGGATTATTTTTGCAACAGGAATTTGAACCTCCTAATAACTTACGATACACTACGATTATCATTTGTCAAATTAAAGAATAAAAACGACTTTACAAGATTTAAATTTTAAGTTGGTAGGTATATTATTGTTTTTTTTTTCAACCCGAATAAATTAAACTAAACAATAGGTACGTTTAAATCAAAATCAAACTGAAAAGTCAGATTATTTTATATACCTATGGATAATATATGAACACCAGTTGAGTTCCTGTAGTTATTATGATTTGTAAAAAAAACCTTTTCGAGACACATCGAAGAAAAACGAAATCGTTGTTCGTAGGTTTAACTCGAAAGCACTAAAACTCGAGAAGTGTTTAATATCAAGGATCGGACGTGTTCTAGTGAAATGGTTAGAAAAAAAATACAGACGAATACTGTAACGGATTTCGCTGGATCACGCCATAACTGAATAAGTAAACTGGCAAAATAGTTAGTAATAATAAAATGGATCAAAACGGTTTTTGGCACTGTCCCACGTGCAGCCTCCCCCACTACGACAACGTGTCTCGCAAAGTCTTAAATAGGTCTGTTGTGAATTGCAACAGTCGTAATTTACTTGACTTTTATAGTAATGAGCGAAAATACTTCGTCACACATTCAAAAATACTGTTTATAGTATTAGAATAGTGGAATATTGATTATTTACCCCGTTGGATAACTTTTTTTATTACGACAAACATAATATAGTTATATATATGATTGGTATATTATGTGCAGCAGTTTTTTTTAAATCTACAACCGATTTTAATATAATATAAAAATTCTTAATTTAATCGTTACTATTTTAATAGCTATACCTAATACTATTTTATTGCCACGTTCATCTCGTATAATATAATGTTTTATGCCAATGCAAATCGTATAAAATGAAATACCTATAATAGTCATGTCTCAGGAATTATAAATAATGATAAAATATAATATTATGATAAAATAAACACGTATAATATTATCATGCAAATAATCAAATACATTACCGCTAAAAGGTTAAAACAAATGGCACGAGTATTAAACAATGCACGATTTGAGGTTTTGCGAATTTGTTCTATATATATTATATATTTGGAATTACTCTAATTATTGCACCTATTAAACTTTCACTTTCAAGTTTCGACGTACTACGCTATTATAGTCAATCGAAAAATAAACCTCCGTTTATAGAATTTGGACCACTGCCTTTATAGTTGGTTGACGCTTGTGTACGTATATAGGTATTGTATACAAATACATGTATACTGTGTATATATGTTCTTCTAGAACAATAATATAATACAAAAAGTAGATATAGACATTTACTTAATTTAAGTATAATAATATTTAAATCGAGGAATAAGTTAGATATGATTGTTATTAGTGTGTAGTGTGTACCTACCTACAAAGTATACCTACTATGATGTTAAGACATTTTTCGTGTTTCTAATAGATTGCTAAGAATGTTTAGTTTCCATTAGACAATGCGATAAACATTATTAAAACTCTTATTGTGTTTCTTAAACAAACAACATAAACAATGTAGTATTAATACAATAATAAGTAATGTAAATTTATACGTAAAATGTAAATAACATTAGGTACACTCGAGATGGGTTTAAAAGTTATAAATAAATTTGTAAATCCAGATTGATTACACTATTTAAATATTTAAATCAATAAAAAATTTGATTATTGAACCTATAAAAAAAATCATTTTCCTTAACTATTTTTTTTAAAAGAGAATATAATATTTGAAAATTAACCAGATATATTTATGGATTTTAATTTATATTTTGTGTTATGTAGTAGGTAATATCTATAACTTTTTATAAATTATTCTAACTTCATAATTTCTACTTAAATAGGTACTAAGTTTGCCTACGATGTTATTATTGTTGTTGACGTCAAATTTTTTTATATTAAGTTTTATAACTATTTTATCGAGGAATTTTATTTGTTTACTACCTACATAATTTAATGTATAATAAATCTGTACAAGTCTATCGTGACTGCAGTGCATATTATAACTTAATCAGTTATCTAGGTACAACAATATGTGAACATTTTTTTATTTGCACGTTTAAAGCTATACTATTTTAATTGGACTTTGATAGTTTAATGGCAATAATAAAATGCAATTTCTTTTGATTGTATAAGCATTCAGAAAAGGTTCGAACAAACGATTATCCTTTCCCTCTCTACAATGGTTTTATATCAATCAAGTAGATACCGAGATATTTTTAATTTAAATATGACCTATTTATTTTCATAATGATTCCATAATATGTGCTAACAAAATATAATTGATTGCAAGTACGTAGTTGACAAATTTAATACGATTTTAAACAACAAGAAACCCTCTAAAAGTTAGTTCAAATCAACTATAACGGAATTGTAACAATATTGATTTTTGAAAAATATATTTTGCTGATGTGCAGCTTGCATGTTATTGCATAAGTTGTATTATATAGTTGTAATCACGGTATATTATAATTTATAGTATAACATATCGTGGTTGTAATAAAATATAGAATATTTATATAGATGTGTGCTTAATATTTTGTCGCGTGTGACTTTCAAATATAAATATAATTTAAATAAAACTTATTATATATAGGTATATTCAAATGAAGATCATATTAGTTTTCGAATTATTCGGTACCCTATTCCTATACATACAAATGACAAATACAATTATAACCTAAAACCTAGAATATAAAATTATATCAAATGTAACAATATTATCTTCAATTTTGTTGGTTGTCACACGCGTGTATGATGTACATGTTGTCTATTAAATCCATTTACTTTTTTTCCCGAAGAATCGGAAAAAATCATAATTTTACACTTCGTGTAATTTTCTTTGGCGCATAACAAAAGTTCATTTCTGTAGATATTGTAAATATATTATATTGGTTAGGCTTAAGAGCATTTTTATTGATATTATGGCCATAAATATAGTAATAATGAATTGTGTCACCTAGCACTGCGTTACATAGGAATGTTTAGTTTGCATTGTTAGGCTTCAGTGAATGATTTCCATACAATTTCCTTCGAATGAAATTAATTCCGATTACATTAATTCTCGGCGTGTTAGAAAACTATACGATTGTTACACGTACAACACCGTTAATTTAGATTGAAAACGATTTCGGTGCATGTCGTTTCGATATCGTAGTACATAATATACAATCTCTCTAAAAGCACGTATAAGACGTAAATATAATATTATATAGGTACCGAGCCCCTTTATAATATGATATTACTATACGATAGATAGACAATGACAATATTATCACCTATATACACAATAGGTTCTACGACGGATGTCAATAAATAATAATAATAACGGTGTTGATATGACGTGTTATATAATATATTTTACGATAAATAGTATACGGTCGGTATAGGTAGGTAGGTACTCGGGGTATCTAAAGTCGGGCGGTGCGCGTAAAAATAGACGTAAACGAAAAAATCCAGCCGGTGGTCGAACGGGAATTTCGGATTTTGGACAATTTCGAGACGCTCCCTCCCAACCGACCCCGCCGCGACCCGGGACCGGCGGCGAGCGCGCCTCGACGGATTCAGCGGCGGCGGCGGTGCGACGACGACGACGACGGAGGGTCGCCGGCCCGAACCATATATGGCGGGCCGGCCGCGCGCAGGGCCGCCGAGCCGTGGCTGCTGCGGCGGCGGCGGCCACACCGGCGGCGCCCCGAAAATAGTGTTTTGTGCCCCCCGTCGCATAGCCATGTATGGGCGGCGGCTGTCGGTATTATTTTTGGATCGGGCCCGTTTATAAAACCGCCGGCACCGACCAGCAGAACGTTCATTAGCACATCCACAGCGGATCAGCAGCCATACACTAGCCGCAGACCCGCCGCAGTCGTACAGATTTCCTTCGTCGTAAAACCGGTGAGTACCGCAGAGAGTAGTTTTCTATAACGATAAAGCACACCCGCACACACACACGAGAATAATTATACGTAACTATAATATAATAGTTATATCGTGGCGACAAACCGTCGAATTCTACCGCGAAGAGCGAAAAAAAAATTAAAACGCGATATTACGTATATAATATTATTGCAAAGTCCGTTTACAGTTTTTCATAATATTATAATATATACAATCATCATATTCTACTGGGACTTTGAACGTTCACTTTTCAAAAAAAAAAAAAAAAATTCACTAACGTTTTTCTCAATTTTCCGTACGCTCGATATTTTAAATAGTCAAACACTTTAATTTTTCCAACAGTTTTTTTTCACTCTAAAATTATTATTTTTTCTATATAACGTTTTGACGCGTTTTTTCGTCGCCCCAAGCGTTACGAACGTTTTCAAAATCACCACGACGGCTTTGACGGGTAGTTCGATTACTCTTTCTTTCTTTATATTTTACAAAATATCATATTAAATTAAAATAATATATTATACCGAAACGTTTTGTGCTCGCTTTTTCCTCGTACCGATAAAGTATTACCGATTTCATCGTCCCGATCGCGGTCGTAATTTTATCGTTTTTATGTGTTTTTTTGTTTCAGGTTCAAAAACCCAAACCAGCAAAATGTGTGACGATGATGTAGCAGCTTTGGTAGTCGACAATGGCTCCGGTATGTGCAAGGCCGGTTTCGCCGGAGATGACGCACCCCGTGCCGTCTTCCCCTCCATCGTCGGCAGACCCCGTCATCAAGTTAGTATAAACATCCATTTAACCTAACCGTTACTAAGATATTATTATTTCGAGAGACTTTCAAAAATCCGTCTGAAAAACTATATATTAATTCCATTTTTCATTTTTTCGAACGAATTTCGTAATACAAAAACTAACATAACACGACTGTTAACTATATAACCATAAGGCCCTCCCAGAATTCGTGACCATAAAAGGTAGCGTCCTGAAAATAGGACAGCAGAGCCCCGCCTTTCGAACTCGTACGTAGGCCCTTCGCCAACCCGTCCGTCGGGGTAAAAATAAACACGCCGTATGTCGCCAGCTGCGGATACTGTGCGGGAGCCAAAGGATTTTTATTATACTATCGTTTTATATACATCGGATTTCAAACAAACCCTTCCACCCACCACCTCTACATCGTCGCCGTCTAATAAAAATAGATAGCACTTGTGCAGTGCGTCTGGAAATACTTGGAGGGGGTCTGGAACGTTACAAAAATAAACGTTACACATCAGCTGGTCCAGTACACACTGCAATATTGATCATCATACGTTATTATACTTAGAACGCTAATGTGGCTTTCGCCGGGTATCCATAATATTATTATTTCAAACTATGATTTTCGTCGTAAAATCAATTTACTTACAACGCCAAGTCCTAATCAATCAATATTTTTTTCATTCAGAAATTACAAATTTAACTTGGTGGTTAATTTACACGCTTTAAACGAAATAATTATTCATACGAAACACAAAATCGATCATCACATATTATTAATAATTTAAGTAGACACCAAAAAATGTAATATACAATATTACTGTCTTGACAATTACATATTTCATTATTTTGAATTATGTTGTCGCACACACGCGGCGTGGGGGAAGCATAATATATAATTTATACTAGATAAGATTAGTTACGTCAATCCCATTGATAAAACATTTCTGAAATTCTACATATTTTTTCGACTTATAAACGATATTTAATTATTAATATTATTTTTTAACCAAATCATTATGGAGTTCCGACCCTTGTAGGGAGAAGTTTTTTTTGTGAATACAGTCGCGAAATATTTATTATTAATAATAACGCTCGTCGTTATTGTCATTTTTTTTTTGTCCGGCCGTATGTTTCTTTTTTTGACCTATAGATTATGTTTTTTATTAGGGAGTCATGGTCGGTATGGGACAAAAGGACAGCTACGTAGGAGATGAAGCCCAAAGCAAACGTGGTATCCTCACTTTGAAATACCCCATTGAACACGGAATCATCACCAACTGGGATGATATGGAAAAAATCTGGCATCACACTTTCTACAACGAATTGCGTGTTGCCCCAGAAGAGCACCCAATCCTGTTGACTGAAGCCCCATTGAACCCAAAGGCTAATCGTGAAAAGATGACCCAAATCATGTTTGAAACCTTCAACACACCCGCCATGTATGTTGCCATCCAAGCCGTACTCTCCTTGTACGCTTCCGGTCGTACCACTGGTATCGTTTTGGACTCTGGTGACGGTGTCTCCCACACAGTACCCATCTATGAAGGTTATGCATTGCCCCATGCCATCCTCCGTTTGGACTTGGCTGGTCGGGACTTGACCGACTACTTGATGAAGATCTTAACCGAGAGAGGTTACAGCTTCACCACCACCGGTATGTATTTTATCACCACCCGTATCCACGTAGATTAAAATTTTTACTTATATCTAACGAATTTGTATGATTACAGCTGAGAGAGAAATCGTCCGTGACATCAAAGAGAAATTGTGCTATGTCGCTTTGGACTTCGAACAGGAAATGGCCACCGCCGCCGCTTCCACCTCATTGGAAAAATCCTACGAATTACCTGACGGACAAGTCATCACCATCGGAAACGAACGTTTCCGTTGCCCAGAAGCCTTGTTCCAACCTTCATTCTTGGGAATGGAATCTTGCGGTATCCACGAAACCGTATACAACTCAATCATGAAGTGCGATGTTGACATCAGGAAAGACTTGTACGCTAACACCGTACTTTCCGGAGGTACCACCATGTACCCAGGTATCGCCGACAGAATGCAAAAGGAAATCACCGCCTTGGCTCCAAGCACAATCAAAATCAAGATCATTGCCCCACCAGAACGTAAATACTCCGTATGGATCGGTGGTTCCATCTTGGCTTCTCTGTCCACCTTCCAACAGATGTGGATCTCCAAACAAGAATATGACGAATCCGGCCCAGGCATTGTCCACCGTAAATGCTTCTAAGTCATCACCTCCCACAAACATACAAAATCAAAATTACAATCACGCTTTATGTTCATTTATACTAAAGAAAACCTATGTGTTTTTTCTTTTTGTACATATCGAGACGATTTTTGCGTCGTTTTACACGGGGATAAAATAACAGTTCGATTTTTGAAATAAAAAAAATGTATTTATTAGCGCGTTAATCGTTTCGAAATAAACGTTTCTATACTAATTGTTGTTGAACTTTTTACTAAACCATTCATATCCTTCATCAGTTAATGAAGAACATCAGCTGCAGTATAAAAACATTAAAAACAGTTAATAAGTTTACTATTTTTATACTA
Organism: Neotoxoptera formosana; assembly: GCA_022818045.1. Classification (NCBI taxonomy): domain Eukaryota; kingdom Metazoa; phylum Arthropoda; class Insecta; order Hemiptera; family Aphididae; genus Neotoxoptera; species Neotoxoptera formosana. Next base: position 9,300,084 of record CM040633.1, on the reverse strand, counting down.
GTATAACTTCATTAGAACTCAATGGTATAATAAGTATTACAAATGTACTATTCGTGGAATTAATGATTTCACTTGTATATTATATTATAATATTTATTTATAATTATACAATATACATAATATATAATGGTTCGCTTTCGTCAATACGAAATTAATCAATTGGTTAGAACATAAATTAATAAATAATTGAGCAAATATTATTATGGAATTTAAGTGTTAACTAATTTAAATATAGTATATATTATATACCTTCTTAATAATTAATAGGTATAGGTAAATTCCGAATAAATTAAAAAAATACATAATGATTAACAGTATTTTTGTCGAAACATTTAAAAATTAATAATACTCGAAGACGACTTGGTAAAATCAAGTCATTAGCAGTAAGTATTATATATTTATCAAACTATACTAAGATATTTTGAAATTAGGACAAGTTTACTCGGCCGTTGAATTTTTTTACGGATAATTTATTTTGATCAGATCAAAATTTATTATGAAGATTTAAAAATATCACACGCACATGGGTTCTAAAGAGGTGGTTGCCAAATAAGGTAAACTTGACTTCTATTAATAATTTTAATACTGAAACTTATTTTTGAACATCATCACTCATCAGTCATCAGCTATGATATATAATTTAAATATGTTTAGCAATTTGACGTATCGTCGTTGTTTTTTTTAAAAGTCAGAACAAATTTATACTAATTATCCTTTTTAATAATAGTGATGTTTATAATTTATTTAACAACTTTAATATAAACTAGTATTACTGGTATAATCCGCTTGATATCAAATAGACAAATAGTCATTACTTATAGTAATAAATAATAATAGTTAAATAGTTATAGGTACATAGGTGCTATAAAACAAAATAAAAATAAAAGATAAAACAATGTGAGCTACGATAAAGCAATAAAATATATATACATTTGGAGTATATAGATACTACTGTTGTTCGATACAATTTAGTTAAGTTTAATTTAACTCATATAATAGTAATGTTCTGTTAAGTATCCAATGTACGAACATACTTATTCAAATTAAAACTTATGATATTCTATGGTAATTATCCTTACTATTATTTTAATTGAATATCATTTTTTTTAACGAGTCATCTGAACGAGCTTTTGTATAGTTTGTTTAATCACTTATTTACACATAGCTCAGAACATGATTAAATATAGGTATACTTCATTAGTATAGGCAGGTATATCAAATATTTTTACACAAGTATATTATAGGTATTGTGCGCTCGTTAACTTTATCTATTTATCTACGAAGTGATTTCAATGGGCTCAATAGTATGTTAAGTATTTATTTAATCATTATTATGATTATATAATTATACAATATTGTGATAAATAATGTTTTTAGTTAGTAATTTCTAAAAAGTAAAAACACACGATGATACTCGCGGAGTGCGTGTTCTCTTTATTCAATTTTGTTGTACAAACGTTGAAACATCTATAAAGTTAATAAAAATAAAATACCTAATCATTTGATCGTTTTTGCATCATGATTTGCAATATACATTGTTTTTCCACGTGATGGCCACGAACGCCTACTCATGTTAGACCCATATATTGATTCCTATACTAATTATCCGCTAACAGGTTCATTTACACATTCATACTTTTCTTAAATCAACAATTATCTCGAATAATGTCCATTTAATAGAGTAGAAAAATACTAATAATGATAATTTCAGCCAATTATAAATTATAATGTATAGTGTAATATGGAACAGCTGATATTAGGTGAGAGTTCGTTTTCACCACATCATAATATACTGTTTTTGATTTGCATTTGTAGTTCCATGGACTATACAAACCACCGCAAATCCGGACAAAGTCTCCCGCGAGCCTTTCGATAGGTTTTGCAATCGCACAGACTAGAGAGTTCAAATGGCAACGGACATTGGACACACACGATGATTGTCAGAACAATTCGAAAAATAAATACAAAACATTAATATTCGTCTAGTCGTCTCCGCTTGGCCGAATTTGAAAACCGTATAATAATATATAGTGTACAACACATTGAAACCAGCCTCTATGTTTAGAAAAAAAAAATTTAACACTTCAAATAACACTCTCCGCACAGATAAAACCACTCGAACGAAGCAAAGTTACAAACAGTTTTCGGGAAGTCTGAACGCATTTTTAGAGCTTTACGTTTTTCAAAATTTGAATAATTATTATACTGCGTCAGAAACAACAGGGACTGCCGTAACTACATAATGTATATAGACATTTACCGACGGGCCGTGTGCGTACACGTAAGGCGTAATACGTCATAATATATTATATATATGCACATATTATCACACTGTAGATACTGGGGCGCGAACAAAAATAATGTTATGACAGAAAACATTAACAAAATGTAACATTTTCTTTGAAAAAAAATTCTCTCTCGCGGCCGTTTTTTCGATGTACGCACAACGTGCATACAATTTATTGTACGCGTGCGTGCGACTGTATATTATATTTTTAAAGAAAAAAAATTATGTCTCGATTGGGAAAACATAATATTATTATTATTAGGTTAGTGTGTACATACCTATATTGACTACCTATATTATGGTTAACACGAGCCAATTGTAACACCATTAAAAACTGATATTGACGAATACGCGTGTAGAGTAGATAGGTGCCCTGCTACGGGCTGTAAAGACTATTTATAACAAGCGACTTTATATGGAGGCCTCGTCGGGGGATACTTTTGCATACCACGAGAACTTAATTTCTACGTACGATCATCATTACATATATTATTGTATCCCGTTATTGCAAAATCGATTTTGAAATTAACGTTTCCCGCGAACGAATTTAGGTTGATTTACAAAACATCATGATACTCTCAGGAATATAAAAAAAATTAACGTATAATATTATGATATTGTCGTTGTGATTTTAGGCACTATTTTAGTAAAGTTGATTCTCGAGTAAACTTTTACAATTTAGTTGAGTAAAAAAATCTCGTTTGAATATTATGTTTTGTAAATCTTTATGCTCTACCTATAGACATTTGTTACATAATAATGTAAGCATACGATTTATACGGTCTTTATTATTTGTCATGGGAAATATTACATAACACAATAATTATAGCAATAAAACGTTGCAATAGATAAACCGACCGTTATGTTTTTTCGGAAATATTTAATAGGCACTGGGCAGGTACCTACTTCTCATTAGATTAATTTTTGATATTCAACAACAATAGTTAGTAAAATATTTAAACATAAAATTACGTTCGAACGTTAATGATTATATTATAGCATATAATATAACTTATACGTACTTATTGTGTTTGTTTTAGAAATTTAATCTAATAATTTTTTGAAGAATATTTATCTATTATGATATTAGTTCAATGTTAAATTCGTGTTAATACAGAGATAAAGCAGTATTAAGACATTTAGAAATTATATAGCTGAAAAAAATAACACTACGATATAACACCACTCGTATAGATATGCCGTAGTTGTGTATGTATGACCTGTGTATATGTATACCTATACGACCAATATAATATGTATTTTTTCGTAAATCAAACAAAAGGTTGCAATATGTAATTGACCTTTTGTGCCGACTTTTCTAAAAGAGTCTGTTATGAATCGTTTATACTATAATATCGTAATGCAGGTAGCTTTAATATAACATGTAAATTATGAGTCGAAATTCACATTTCTCCGTGCCAATATTGAAAACACGGCTGCACTACGTTGACTATTCAAAATTTTTATTGACTGTATTATTTTTCTCTAACAATAAATAAATTACATTTTCAAAACAAAAAGCAAATCTGCATAGTGAAATCATTTCAAGTTGATGAAGGTACCTATTATTAATATTTAAAAAAAAATTGTAATTAAACTAGGAAAACTATTTCCTAGATTTTCAAAATGATATTCATAGAAGCATATTATAATATTAATGATGGCTTTGTTGTCAAAGTTCTAAAAAATTCATTTTTATTAAATTACACCCATTTACAGATTAAAATCCTGTAAAAAAAAAAAAAAATATATATATATATAATATAATTATTTCGTAAATAATAGAAAAATAATAAAAGTAATAATATGTGTTTGTTATAATATTATAATAATATGACGTGTTTCACTTTAACTGTATTGTAGAGTGCCTACCACTATATTATAGACTCTGGCGGGGCGCTGTACACATTATTAATTTTACCCAAATAATTTGCCGCCCCTCGAACGTACCCTATTAAACGTGCGACCCTGCAGCGGGGTATATTATATTATTATATCATAACTCGTGTTCTCTATATACAAATGCATAATAAAACGGTTTAGTGGAGGTACGTCTATATACGTCTTATATTATGTATAGGTATTAATAATGTATATTAACGTGCCGAAGTATAATGCGCGTCCCATATCGTTCGGCGTTGGACTGTGTCAGGAGTGAAATGTATATCGAATACGTTTTTTGAAAATGTTAAAATTAAGTCGCGCACGCGTAATCCGAGAGCGTCTACACGGCCGCACTGTAAAATGTAAATATATACACATAACGTACCTATATATATATAATGTGTACAAATCGTATGTACCGCGAGCCTTGTTATCGTCTAAATAAAGCTTGTAAGCGTTGGCATTTTGTCATTGATACACATGGACCGTGTTTGTAGTTGCGCCGACGCACGCGCAGTGCCCATTTCGTGGTATATTATATAATACCTAGTATTAGTTTTGGTTCGGGGACGGGCAACTCAAAATTACTAGAGGGCCCAATTTTTACAACTTAAAAATCTAGCGAGCCGGTGAGCGGGATATAGAAGGGAGGGGGGGGGGAACGCCATTACTGTTTGAAATTTGAAACACTACATAAGACACGAAAATAATAAAACCGACGATATCGGCCCGGTGTAATGACACGACGGATACGACTAAAATGATAAAACGAAATAAGTACCTATATATTAGCTATATGTCAGCATTATGTCTCTATATAAATATATATTCAGACATCGAATAAATCAGCTGCAGTTCAATACTATAGAGCTAATATCTATGATCATATGATATGTAGCTGATATTGTTTGGTAATATTAGAAGGGCGTAAGTATAACTTAGTAACGTAATATGTGTACCTAGAAAAAAAAATATAGGAAGAATCTTTTTGGTCTTAAAATGTTGACATTTTAATATGAACTCATTATAAAGGTAAAACATAATATTATTTTATAATATTTCAGATCATAAAAAAAAAAACAATTTTGGGGAGATTCATTTCTCAAATCGTTCCGTATGGCATTAAGAAGGGTAGGGGCTCTTAAAAATTGATGCCTCTGAGCGCCAAATCGCTTAAAACAGTCAACAATATATAGGTATGATAAGTATCAGACGATCATCATCTGTACCTTTTGACAAGATTCATCGGTAGACACGTGACGTTGCGTAGTGCATAGTAGGTAACAATAATATTTAATGACAATATTATATGGGTAAGCAATATAGACCAGTATAGTGACGTGTTGCGCAGACTCCAAATCCAAATGGGGACTTTTTCGATCATACCACGTTGTTTATATCAACGCCGCCGTACGGGACGAGAAAAAAAAAACAAAGACCAGTGCACTTGGATAACACGTGCGGCGGCCCGGCGGACACGTCGTTTATTATTTTTTGGATTTGAAACTGCGTTTCTGCGGGAGCTTTCACAAATAATATTGTGTACTTTCGAATAAAATGTCTGAGAAATAATCGAAATATTGCGATGTCGAGTCGGTGATCAACACGCCGCGAATACGCGTATACTTTGGTTGACGTCGCGACTTGACCGATAATAAAGACGGTAAAACACACGAATATTGCAATAGTTCGCACCGCGCGACGTGTATCGGAATTCAGCACACACACACACACACACACACACACTGTAACGTAATAATATAATATTATGTACCTCCTATTTGTGTAATAAATAATTATAATTAGTACCTACATAATATTATTATCATACGCACTATACGGAGCCGGACAACATTTATTTAACGCTGTAACCTCAGTTGTACTCCTTATTATGAGCTAATATGATTCGCCTATACAACACAGCTAAACCGACCTTTTCGATATACGTAGGTAGATAAAGCGCGTATAGTCATATTATAAGGCTGCATACTATAGTGGCGGTCATGACGATTTTTGAGATAAACAGATATAACAGTTGCGGTCACTTCAATTTAGGTAATATCTTAGTTGCGGTCATAGCTTTATTGTACTCCAATTCCAGGCGAAATGTATATTATACGATAAACATATTTTTATATAATGTTGGAAAAGCTATATTTGATTTTATGCAACAAAAATACTGTAGTTTAAAATGGGATAGTCAATATATATCATTAAATGAAATTTTACATTTTTCTTTGATACCGCTATATTATCAAGAAAACTGTTTAAATCTAATAGGGAAGTTGATAAATCGTATACAATTAATGATGTGTTTCTTACTAAATTTGAAATGCCTCAATTAAAATTACAGTCTTTAATACCAAATGCTGCTAATTTTGGTCGTCCACCTACAACATTTGCTGAGTCATCTGAACGAACCAAACGCAAATGATGATTTGAATCAATCATTTAATGCCATTGATTTAAACATTTAATTTTTTAACCTTTTTGATGGGTGACCGCAACTAGTATGTAATTTTTGATTATGACCGCAACTAGTACACTGCACCGTATTATAATACAGCCGGATCGTCCCCGACCTCAAATGTTAGCACTCCAGGCAAAAGGTAATTTTCATTTAATCCACAAGTGTGCGCGAGAAACCGAAAAAATATCACACGAGTATTAATTGTTATTAAATGAAAATCTGCGCCACCATATATATGTATATGCATACACTGTCAAATTTGTCTGTGTACAAATAAAACAGTCGTGTCAAAGTTTGCCTGCACGCAGTTGAAAATGCTCAAAATAGAATGTTTGTATATTATGTACTTATACCTTTTATTACATCAAGTGTTAAAAACGTTTACGGTTTTTAATTTTTAAAATTCTATTTTGAAAAAAATAGATTCATAGCTGAACTGTATTGCAAATTATGTCATGATTAGAGTTGTATAAGTCTAAATACTCCATTATAACGCAGTAAAATAGCTTATAATCAATGATAATAACATAATAGTAATTAGTAAGTACACTTCGGTACAGTTAAATTATAATTAAGTATTAAAATATATACTAAGGAGTGGTAGTTGTTGCGAGGAAAATGATTGGTAAACCAGTAAGGAGGGGAAGGTGATAGTTTAAACTGTAATTTATTATTTTACAAGAGGACGCCTCACATATTGTTATCTCCGTCCATCGTACGCTCGCCACATATCTGATTTGCTTTATGAAGGACCAACACAGTGGGCCCTGAATCAATATTATAGTTAATTAAACTGTTATTAAACTAAAAAATAAAAATATTATCTGCAATAAAGCGTAGAGTTTAATTTGATATCTCAATTTCACAATGATAAATACAAAGTTTAAGTAACAATATATTTTTAAATATGTTAAGGTACCTCATTCAATATCAAAATTCACTTAACATTACATCCTATTGATAATATTCAAATAATTAAATTGTATAACAGGTCACTTTTACCATAGTGTTGATTGTTGACCTAGAACACCTTGGTTGGTCGTACAAAAAGTCGATTTGCAATGTTGCAGGATCTATGGACCGAGATAAAAAAAAATTGATGTGTGGCGCCTTACAAATACTAAACAATCTTTAACAAAATATAGATTTAAACAATTAACAATTATCAAAATAATAAATATGTTGTAAAAAAATATTAAAAACGAATGTTTTTTTTATTAATTTGCTGCGTTTTTTTAATAACGTATTAATATTTTATTTATTATTTAAATGCGTATTCACTTACCAAAATAATACTTAGTTTATAATTACACCAAAAATTTAAACTTAAAGCTATAATATTATGCTATTTTTGTGTTAGCGACCGTGTCTGCGACTTTAAGATATGACATAAATCAACACTGTTTTTAATTAAAGTGATGTTTAAGTTTGATCTAATTTCTAGTTTACATTTAGATCGTACTACATCATTTATTATTATTTAGATTATATCAATAATATAAATTGAAAAAATTGTTAACATTTAAAAAAATTATTCAGATATTATACCATTAAGTTAAGTCAACTATTAAAAAGGTATTACCTATATTTAAATGTATATTAGCTTACGTAGCTTTCAATCGTGAATCATGTATTTTTGTGTATTTTTATATAAATTTGTTTGATGTATAAAGCATTATAGGAACGTAATTCATGCATATAATATATATAACTTATAAATATACGATGTTCATAAATAATTAACAATATTATTGATCGAAATATGAGTCTTTTGCGTGTTATCGAGAAAATTACTTATCAAATTGATCTTCGAAGTCAATCCATTGGCCATTACCCAATGTCAAATGACATATAATTTTAAGTAAATTATAGTTTAACTATATTTTCTATTTATTTAATTATCAATTTTTAATTTGAATACATGCAATGGCGGCTTTGTTGATATATTTTTAAAGCTGTTCTTAAGATGACAATAATTATTAACGAAACGTTCATCAAATAAAACGCACTAACATAGTTATTGCTGTACCTACTTCAAAACGAAGTAAAAAATATTTAATAAAACAAAAATGTGATACCTGTTTTAAAGTAAGATCAAATAATATAAATAATGGGCAATAGCCAATGAGGAAAAAATAAAACAAGTTTAATTATTAATTAGGTAATTTGTAAATTAAAAATATTGCTGAAATAATTTTAAAAAATATACCTACTCGCTATCTTGAATATCGTAGATTACATTCTACAATAGCATGCCAATATATATTATGCGCTCCATCAATCTATAGGTACGTAGGCAATATGAACATCTAAAAAAATCGAATTATTAATTAATAATTTCAATTATATATACAATTTGATAAAGCTTAATGCAATATTATGTTCAAATTGACATTCTTAATAGGACGTTTAACACATTTACACATCTAAGCAACACGTGATGAATGATTAGAAATACTACACAGCCAATATATGAATAAATTATAAATGGTATAGACGATAAAGCACCATGATATATAATAGGTATAGCAGAAGATTTAATTAACTCATAACATCAATAAACTAATGATAGGTAGGTGCTTCTAGTAGGGATCTCACGGCGTTTAATTAATAGGAGCACACCTATATATAATATTATATGTACGAGGAAATGCCGCATCTTCCATTTGTGTTGCTTCGGTTATGTATTTGATAATCCGTTGTCTTTATCTTTATACGCTCATATAATATATTATATTTTGTAACATAAAAAATGGTAGGTACGATTACTAATTACGGCAGTGCTATTAATTATGGTAATTGGTAATATTGTGGTACCTAACACGAGTTCGGGCATGAATATAATACAATATAAAAGGTATCTACTGCAGCAGACTTATATTAGGTAATAGCCGCAACAGGTATTGAAGACAAATAGCATATTAATAATATAGGCTGGGCATTAACGAGTTAAAAAGTTAAAGTTATGTTACTTTTAACTAAGTTACTTAACGAGTTACTTTTATTTTCATAAGCACCTTATAACTTAGAGAGTTAATTTATTTTAAAGTCACGTTAATTGATTCAAGTAGGTACCTGTGTAGGTAGCACTTACCTTATGCAAGTAATACAATTTTTAAAAAATAGTTAGAACTCCATTATATTATGTTATTAATTAAGAATTAATAAAAATGTATAATAATTAATTTCACATAAAAAAAAGTAACTTATTTTTAACTGAGTTGTTTTTTTTTTCAAATTAACTTTTAACGAGTTAATTATATAAGAAAATTAACTTTTAACTTTAAACTTAACTTACATTTTTTTATATCAACTTAACTTAACGAGTTAAAATAATTAGTTAACTTGCCCAGCCTTGCATATTATATCATTATATATTATATAAAAAATCGCGAAGAGTCTAATGGCTCCAGTTCACAGACCTTTCGCGGTGCCAACCTATCCAACCTAATCTAAATAAACAATAATAAAATTTAACACGTTACGTGTGCTTTTATTTATTACACAAACCATAGTAATATACATTATTATTTATGTTCAAACGATGTTAAACAATATTTTTGTTGTTTTCGTATTATATTATATTTCCATAATATGTACATTCAAATTTTATCAAATCAACACATTGGTCATTACTTACAAGTTACAATACCTACAATCTACATATTAATATAAAGCTATTATTACAATGTTCGTCTCTACGTTGTGATGTGTTGTTGGGTGTTAACAAGGCATAAGTTATTATTATAGCTATTTAAAAATATTAAAAATACATAGATACGATTGTTGGTTATAATATACCATTTGTTCATAAGCATTTGAAGTTAAAATGTACACAAAATTGATCTAAACCATGACAATTATCATATATTATTATACCTAAATGTTTAATTTTTCTAGATAAGGCTTGAACAATATTCAATGCACAGTTACCGGTAGGTCAGATCTCAAGTTTCAGTATGCTGAAACCCAAAAATCTACATAATATAGAAGCACAATTTTTTTTAGAGACATTTGAAGTTTACGAAGTTCAAATTTGGACAAAATTAGATATTTAAACGAAAAATAACGATTTTAGTAATATTTAGATTAATTATACTGTATAACGCCTACCATATTAGTGTATTACTAATAGTATAATAGATTACTATAATATCAATATAAACACTATAAATTATACATAATATATCATAAAATATAATTAGTAATATAGGCTGACAGACCGTTTTCGTATGCAATTGTATTCAAATTCAATACTTTTAATTACCTACAGTGACTTGGGTACTTAAAGACGAGATATACAATTCACACCTAATCGAACACGATGGATTCGCGAAAATCTGTTTATAGGAGCAACGCTATAAGATGAATTGACATCCATTGTTTGAAAAAGAATGTTATCAATTATTATTTACATTTATTTTTTACCTACACTTCTAGAATCAATACTTTGCGAGCTTACATTGTTTTATTGACATATAACTAATTTTATCTCGTATTCTTATTTCGTACACCTATAATCAATTTTTTTTTGTAGCATCGATACAGAGTCGTCGCCTATCATGATTTATAATTTTTCTGTGTTACGACTTTATAGAAAATCGGGAAAACACTCTCAGTGGCCCACTCTGTATATTGCGTATTTATCACGTGTTGTTTAGATGTGTTTACATCGTTCTATGTAAACATGTGCCTATAGTTAGGTATATCGTATATGTAAAATGTCAATCCGTACATAATATGAATCTAATTATAGAGAATTAGACATTAGAACGCGAATTTTTTTTATTGTTTACTCATAACTAATATCACATGGAAAACATCGAATTCAAAAACATTATCACGCTCATAGAGTGTGCTTTGTTTTGCATACTTATTTTACGAATCTTTATAGTTGTATAGTAATAATATAGTCTATTAATAATATCAATAAGCACATAACGTGTATAAATCTCACTCAGACGAGTAGAGAAATTACTCAGAGAATATTCATCTCTATCGTTAATGTAATAATTTATTCTAAAACCGGTGAGTGGCGTCTTCTGTACGACACCACCTTAACATTTTCAACATTTTTTTTGGGAGAATGTGTTTTTTTTATTTAAGCACTTCTTCGGCCAATCTATTATATATTATTCTGTGTTTATATCTACTAATTATTGTGTCGATACTTGGAATAACAAATTTCTAAGAAGAAATTTGGATATTTTTATCATTAATGCGGTGACAATGCGAAACCTTAAGATAAAAAAAAATCATTAATTTCTACATTCCGGCACTGCGACAATATTAAATAACAATTATTATTATATTAAAATAACTGAAAACGTATTTATTTATTTATTTTTATTTTAGCCTGTTCGTGTAATATAATATAATTTTAAATTACAGAAACAAAACTAAATTGTGTTATTCAAATTTATTTCATAGTGAAAGAAGATTTTAGCAATTATTATGGGTCCCTATGTGGGTGGGCGGGATACTTTTCGACCAAAATGAACATTTCCCTTTTCGGACAGTTCACTTTTCAGCCATTCCGGAATGACCGTTTTTGGCCAGTACACTATTTTGGTCACCAATTTAATATATTATTATTACAATTTATTTTAAAATCACATATCAAGTCAAGTAAAATATATAATAATATAAAGTTACATTATATTTTCAATTTACACAAAAAAAATAAAATTATATATGGATATTACATTTTTTTTATAATTGTAGCACATGCGTTTATTTAAAATATTCTTCACCCTTTTTTTCTGTTGAACTACCAATTTATACCAATTACTTATTCTATTATGGCGAATCCAACATTCGTTGACGGTCGATAAAAATAATAACTACTAACTAGCCCGAACTAGGTGTATAGAATATCCCAATAATTTTTTTTTACTTATGTTAATTGATAATATAATCAAACATTATATTTTTTACTTGACTAAATATGTGACTTTGAAATAAATTGTAAATTATGAATTAATAATATTATATTTTAATTGGTAGTTCAACAGAAATAACGCGAAGAATATGCCCATGCGGGTAACGCCGAGTAGTCTTAATCATTAGTATTATATACTATATATTATATGATTAACACACGAGTCCATCGGGAATTTTTTTAGGGGCCACTAAAAATTGTACTAAAATGGGGCAAAATGGTCTCTCGGAATCCATGAAAAACATCAACGCGTTTCATCGTACCGGAAGTGATGTGGCCCTGCTCAAAAGACGCAAATATATTATAGTACCATTAACCGTCATTATATATGTATCGCAAAATGAAATCGCATAGATTTCGCCTATCATATATTGATTATAAATATTATACTGGTAAGATTGATAATTTGTACATGGTACAACTGTACATAAGTACTTGCTCTGCCGGAATTTTGGTCACCGAACACCTCTATTAATAATAATACACACTCGTGAATGGCTATCGAAAACGGTTTAATAAAGCACCACCACCTGTACCTAGTGGTGGCTTAAACTTTTTTCCCCTAGACTCGTATTTAATATTTTAATACTACCCACCCTTAACATTTTTCTCGCTGCACTCAAAATAGTGAATTCATAGGTTGTTACTTTAGTGGTTAAATAATGGGTATTTCATTATTGGTTGTCCTATGTTCAGTTAATTATGGAAACTCTGTACCACTATACCTATTCTCATGGCAAAACAACCAGCACAATTAATTCACAAGCTTTTTATGAGAGCCCAAAGTTAGAATTTTTAAAAAATTCGTCAAAAATACGAAAATTTGCAATTTCATTTTGTTAGTAGTTTATAAAAAGTGTTATTTTAATTTTTTATATCTAAGATTTAAAAATTGAATTCTCGCTGCTCTTTATAAAGGGAAAATTGAATTGAGAGCCCAAAGTTAAAATTTTTAAAAAATTCGTCAAAAATACGAAAATTTGCAATTTCATTTTGTTAGTAGTTTATAAAAAATGTTATTTTTATTTTTTATATCTAAGATTTAAAAATTGAATTCTCGCTGCTCTTTATAAAGGGAAAATTGAATTTTTGTTCATTTCATCTGAGAAAATTTTCCGCCCCGAGCAATTACCCACCGGGTGTCCCCGGTGTCCTCTTCCTCTTAATACCAGCCCTGCAAGAATAAAGTTTTGGATAAGCTACTTTTGAAGTTTTGTAGTTACTTAGAAATACAAGTTATGAAGTTATTTTACTCGTTAATCAAATTAAATTGTAATGAAATTACTTTAATTTTAAATCAGGAAAGTAACATTGTTATAGTCTTACTTGACCAAAAATAGTATAAGGTTGTTCTCTAATTTATCATCAACGTATAACTTAACAAACATGTATTAACTTATAATATATAAGAGGATTAGATACGTAATGTAGGTAGGTCCTAAATCACACTAGTTGTCACTTTTTTATATAAACATATTTTGATTTTTAATTTTTTGTACCAAGATTTGAATATTATTTTATTATTGTAAGAAAAAGTGTTATTAATTAATCTCATTAATGCAATTGTGTACTGGAAGATACTACTCATGTTCTAAGCTGATTTATTTTTGCTATATAACTATATTATTATAACAAATAAACAAATAGAAGTATTACCCGACTTCGACCGAGATGAAATAAGCAATTATAAAGTACGGCCTCGGTGTATTTCAGTTTGAGTGTATTAACTTAATGATGAGCAAATCGGTTAGCAAAGGCTTCGCCCACAAAAACAAACAACAAAAGTAAAAAAACACAGACTTTTACTTGATTAAGTGAGTGGTTCCGTAGACATATTATTTTTAAAAGTCGCTATTATAAAAACTGGACAGACCCCGTGGGGTTTATTTCTGTTTTTAATTCAATTTTTAGGGACGAAGAGTTGGGTTTATACAGACTTTTTTGACAGTGACAACAAAATGAAATAATAATAAGTATATGCAACTGCAGTTATTTTCTTTGTACAGCCCATGGAAACGAGAAATAAACAAACCAATTAAATTCAAGTATTTTATCGTTTAAAATACATGTGTGATCCACCCTATAGGGGTTAAATTCCAAGATGCAAAGTAGGCCTACAGCAATCCCCGAATCCCAACAAATCTATTGATGCACATTTGTTTGAAATACGTTCAATAGTTTCGATGATTAGTTGTTCCCAACAAATATTAATTGCACATTTATATACAGTAGAACCTCGATTATCCGAACCTCTGTTATATACGAAGGCTCTATTGGAGTTTCCTGACGTTCTGTTTTCCAAACGTCACAGCTTTTCGTTAAATGAAAATTGATAATTTTATCAAAAAAATACCATAAATGTATGTCAAAAATGAATATGTTCCTAAATAATAAATAAAAATTATATTTCTAAATAATGTAATTTAAATATGATACAATAATAAAACTTGTATGTTTTTTTGTGAATATGTCGGATTTTAATAATACGAATTAAAAATATAACAAGATGTACATATTATACGTAAACATACAATAAAGTAATTAAAACAATTTCCAATATTCGACTTTCACGTATCCCCGAACTAGGCGCGGTCCCAATTAGTTCGGATAACCGAGGTTCTACTGTAGTTATACAATATATTGAGAATGAGACATAAACAATTAGTAGTTGTTATAATATCCAAAATTTACATTTATAAGGGGAAAAATTATTACTGAGGAAGCAACAATTTTGAATACCTACAACAGCTATCCTGTATAATATGAGTGGAACATATGGTGTTCAGTTAAATTGGTAACTGTTAATGTTACCTACGAGGAAATCCTAAAATATTTTACATCCATGAAATACATTGGAAATTTATAAGTGTACGTTTGCTATGGTTTTAAAATGGCACTTTTAGACGTTTCGGGGGTGACTTGGTGTAGCTCTCCCGATTGCAACTACAAGCATACACCACCCCCATAGCAACTATCTTAAGTACACTTTGTTGTTACCGCCACCACCACCGATACCACTGACGACGGTCAATGCCTTCGCTGTTTGTCTCGACGGCTATTGTAGTCGTCAGCCGCAACAGGTGGCGTGCACGTTTCGTACACGTGCGAGGTCCGTGATCTACACTGACGACGATCACAGGTAACAATCGGTAGGCCGCTCTTATCGCTCAAACACTTATAATAATATACTCGCACACGAACCCAAATAAACGTGCGTGTATAATATTATTGTATAATCGTCATCCCCGCCAAAACGTCCCCGTGGGGGATCACCGTGGCGGGGGGAGAGGCCACTGATGAGTGCGCTCCACTGTTTTCACTATATCATCGTAATTTTCGTTATCATTATCATTATTAATATTATTATTATTATTATTATTATCATCATCATCACCGTTATATAGCCCCAAGCGGCGGTGGACGGCTGATAACCGGAACAATTATTTTTCTGCCAAACGTTTGCCGCCGCGACTGATCGCATTCGCGAGTAGCGTTTCCAAGCAGTTAAACGATCGACGACGAAGAAGACTTCTACAAAGACGAATACTCGAAAAGAGGAATAATCGAATACTCAACGAAAGATTATATTAGTGTCAAATAAAATACGGGGATCCTGTGTCAAATTCTGCTGCAACGACGAGTCGTAGTTCAAAAATAAGATCAGGTGCCGAAATGGGTTTCTTCAAAGGTAAGCCGGACTCATGGTTTTACGTATATTATAACACCTATATATGGCTGTCATATAATGTCTTGTCACTCACTCGACAGTATAATATGTTGTTCATATTTTGTTTCTGCCGTATGCGATATGCATATTATAATGTGTTAGAGGAGGTTTTTGTTTTTTACCGTTTTAATTTGTATACGTTTTTGATTTTGATTTTCGCGTATAGACCTAACCACCTAACGCATAGACATAAATATCATTATAAGTACCATAGGTGTGCTCGCACTGGGTATGAGGTGTATGCGCTTGCATACCCTGCAGACTGAAGGCACAGACTTATTTGGATGGCGTATGACCAAAGTTCCAAAATAATACTTTTTAAAAGAATAACAATTATGTGAGCGCGATCGATTTTTATTGCTTAATTATGTGACAAGTATCATGAAATTATATCCTTTTCAACAGACAAGTCTTTATGAAAACAATGTCTATATATTATGCATTATTATCGTTATTACAATATTATGTGTTCTATAGATATAACTACCGCCTAATAATTATAGCCCTTAAACTAACTAAAAATTGACTGGGGACAAATTACACGCTTGAGAAGTCCTAAATGCCTATATACGTACTATTTAGCTTGTACATTAATCAATGTCTATATGTATATGAGATAATCGGCAACAATATATATAGATATTGTTCAAACCAAAGTCCGTAAACGCGGCTTTATCGATATAGAACAAAAATATATAGTGATTTAGTTGGCTCCATGTTATTTTTTCAATCGACACATATTCCAGTCGGTATATAAAATATATTTAGTACTTAAAAGTTGTATAAAGTATAAGGTTCAATATTCGTTAAACGTGTATGATTTTTATTTATTATTTGTTTTTTTAACCGTTCTTTTTAAATTTGCAAACAGCAGATAAATAGGTACCTACGTAATAATATTACCTACGTCGCTATTAACTTTTGACATTTCCCGCGATCAGCTGTGAAATTGCGATAGACCTTGGTACTGCTTTGATACGAAACGTTAGTACACATAATAATATTGTTTATGTCCTTGTATATATACGTATGTACCATGTGTGTTTTATATGTATATATAAATATATTATAAAAAACTATATTTTTAGGTCATAAACAAAGTAATAATTAATATACTTATTACTATAAGTATATGATATTGTTTTTTTATGTTGTAAAACCGGATCATCGAGTATTTATCAAATGTAATATTATTGTTATGATGTTTATACCAAAACATTAAATGTTTTGTAAATTACTTTAATATATTATATTATTATATATAGCTTAGATGGCTGATATACCTAATTCCGGCTAGACACACTGTGTACAGTCTGTTGTATAGGTACAATATTTTAATGTGACGTAATTTAGAATGTTTATAGTTCTCCCGTGTGACCATATTATCATTTAAACGTTAGTTTAATAAAATATAATATTTATTGTTCGGACAAAGCCACGAATTTCGATCGATGATTTATAATTTGACCTTAGACGCGTATAACGCACACTGGTACCTACCAATACAGTTTGTACTTCAATAATTAGAATTTTTTTTTCTTTCAACTATTTAAGTATTAACATCTCATCAATCGCCGCATAGTTAATATTATTATATATAGGCACCTGCATATTAAACACATAATACAATATTATACATTTATCTACTGATATAACGACATCATTAGAACACTGCAGCAGTTTACCTGTGTTTTGAAAATATTATTTCATGTAGACTTACGCTTATATTATATTATATTATTATGTTTCATATTCATATTCTTTGTACAATAATCGACGAGACCAATCGCGTTTATTTGTGTCATATTGCGTACGCGGATCGAGTCTCATGCTGCCGAGAGTATAATAAGTAGGTAGGTAGGTAATATTGTAATAACTAATAACCATTAACCGCATTACGTGCATTTTAAATTTCAGCGATAATGGTTGTAGCTCTACGATATTGTTATGTTGTTTACAAAGAAATTGAAGTGTTCGCGATAAAAGTCAAAAGCCTAAATACTATTTAAAATTTAAATAATTTTCTAATGTATACGCGTTAACGCCGTATATAAGTAATAATTAACCGGTTATTTCCAAATGTTTGAAATCGTTGACCTTAACTTCTTCCTCGTTTGATATTTATGGACATTTTGAATTATTTAGATAATACATAAAACAACATATAGGTACTCGAGAACTATATACTACTTAAAATTTATGTTTTAATGACGTACCTATTTAGAGTGTTTGGTACAAAATTGTAAACACAGAAGTTCATTAATCGAAATTTACAATTCAAGTGATTTGTTATTTTTAAATGCATGTTGTTTTGTTTACTTGATACTTTGATACCTACCTGGTTATCGACATTCCTCATTAAAATACGTAAATAAACGTAGGTTAATGTAGTGGAAAATAGTAGTCATAAAAATGTTTTGTTTGGACGTTTAAAGTTCAGCATTATTTGGTTACCGGTAGGCAGGCAGCAGGATGATTCGACTCCCACGCCTAAAACTGTTCAAGTACCCATTAGTTTAAATAATATAATATTTATTTCATTTGTATTACAATCATCAATGCAAGTCTTTGGTGTTTGATTAAGACTATAAGTCTTACCTTTTGACAAAATCGATAAAAACAGATCGATTAATTAATAAATAACCGCGTGAGTGTATTTCATAAGATAAAAAAAAAACAATTACCTATAGTACTATGTATAATCTATTCCTAAACGCGTTTTAGAATATCAGGGTTAAAAGCACTAAACAATAGTAGGCACTAACTGCAACACCACTGATTATTGATTTGTTTGCTATCAATTAATCTCACAACGAGACACGTGGAGTTCCGATAATATTGTAATTTTGTAATTATTGCAGTACCTATACTAACAACAATAATGGCTGTTTTATGAGTCGTCGATAATCATTATTGTACTAGTACCTATAATAATATTATAATAATGTATACTGCAGTAGGCTGCAGTTTTCTATACTAAAACAATACTGTATTGCAAATAATCATATTTTAGTACTAGATACACAATGTAATAATATGATATAATATCATACGCGTATGCATTGTATTGAGAATAAGTCGTGTTTGTATTAAACACAACATCAAGTTATCGATACGTATGCGGCATATTTACTAGTATGTATTGCGCATTGCCGTGCTATTGTTATTGTAATGAGATCGAAGTTCGTCCGGTAATCGACATTAATACTTGTTAGATAACAGTCATATACGATATAATAATGTATGTACTGTATATCATAATTATTATTTATAAGTACAATTATAATATTGTATCAGTCGGTGTGCAATTTGACAGAGTGATCTGATCTAGTGGTACGCCGCGCTGGGAGTAGCAACACCCGAGGCGGTCGCGACATTTCAACGGGGGTCACACATAATATAATTGTATTATGTTAAAATTAATTTTGGGGGTCTTGATGAAAAAATGTTGAGCACCAATGATCTAATCTATCGAGGGGGGGGGGGGTTCCGTGGATGAACGGCCAATCAGAGATCGTGGTTAATTTCTACGCCTCGACTCATATATTTTTGTTTTACACAGAAAATAGTTTTTCTCTGGAATAATAAAATAATAAATTATATGCGAAATAATTGTTTGGTTTGCGGGAAATTGATTTGATCGCGGTCGCCGACGGAACGAAACCGCTAAAGCTAGTATTTATTTTAGTGAATAGAGCTGTACACTTTTTGTGAAAAGGATACCTTAAAAATCAGTGTTAACCTCGAGCGTTTGTTGAAAATGTTTATTTTAGAAATCTAATTGGATACGCAAATGATCATTGTTCGTGAAGTCAAATGTATAGTTCCTGCCCGACACGCGTTCTAATAAAAAAAAAAAACTTTATATTTTATCAACGATTTGTGAATTTTTAATAAATGACATATTCGCCTGCAACGTTCAATCGTTGGATTTGGGAATCAGAAGAAAAGCTCTAGCACGATTTATAATATATTATAATTTAAGGCAGTGGTGTAGGTACCTATATATACACTTACACACTTATTATACTGTTGTATTGTTATTTCGAAAATATAATATTATATTTATAATATATTACGTTAGGGACGTTTGTCTTCAGTTTATGACTTTAAAAGTGTTTCGATATTTTCGAATACTTAAAAACCCGCCGAGACGGAATTAACCTAATAGTTATATCCAAAATCATCAGGGATCGTAATAATTGACGTAATTCCCGTCAAATTTGTAGGTAATGCAAAACGTGAACGACACTCAACAGAGACCCCACGGCATACGTCATGTACAGATATTATATAATTATTGGTGATGAATTAATTTTTTTGTTTTTAAAATTAATATCTTGTTAGTTACTATACAGATTCTTGAGCCTCATTGAGAAAACTCGTGTGGAGGTATATAAAGTGGAGATAACTCGTTTCTACCATAAAAGTATCTTTCCCCTTTTAGCTAAATTAAATAACGACTGATACTAGTTTTCAGTTTTCACAAAAAAACAATTTTAACATCAATCACACATTAATATTTAAATTTAGTATTATTTTGTGCAAAGAAAGTTCTTAAAAATGGAATACTTAATAATATTGTTTTAATACTATCGGATAAACACGTAACGTGAACATTAATCATCGATAAATGTCGTTTGATAAAGTTCTATTTACGTTAAATATGGAATAGCAATACACTTCAATTGTATATTACATACATACAAATAATAATTATAGTATTTATACATTTACAATCATGTTTGTGCTGCCGATATATTATAACGTGTAACTTTTAAGCTGTCAATGCAAAATGTCACTTGCATCCACAACTATATGTAATGAAATATATATTTTACTTTTTTGATAGACTTATAACTTATAAGTCGTAGACTAAATTTTTTTTATAATAATATTTTATAAGTTCGATGAAATCGTATCTTAAAAATGTAATTTATAAAAAAAAAAATGGTAGGATTGAAACATGTATTGGTCGTTATTTCTTTTGGTAAAATAGGGAAAGATAGGAAGCTCACTTTTGGAAGGAAATATTAATATTTAAGTGTACTAAATTTTCTGCGGAATATTAGAGGTCCGTCGTTTGCGGTAATGCGGTGTCCGTTAAATTATCAATCAGTTTTTAATAGACAGGACTTTCGAATGATGTGATTTGTTATCATGATGGCGTCATGGACTGTAGACAAATTAGATCGTGAGGGGTTTATTACGCAAATTATTATTATTATTATTATTATTATTAAATGTAATACAATATATTATATTGTCATCTGATCCGCTCGGTATAAGGTATAAAGGTAAAGACACTGTTCACTGAGAATAATGTGCCTCTCTCCACGAGTACCTGTGATAAAAGTAATTAAAAGTACCGAATATTCGTTCGAAACGGTCGTGAAATTGAATTGAATTTTTGCCGAGAAGAAAGGTGGTTACAATCCCTATACAGTGGCTCCCAGCCCTATGATTTGCTGTAGCAGGCGCTATACACATTGAAAATAATAGGGAACAACTATGTACAAAGAAAAATATTTATTAACAGAAAGTTGTTATGGGATAAACACGTCTTATATATGTCACTTTTTGGTCACTTTTATGATTAAATGCAGTCACCTAATCACTTTCTTAAATAGCTTAAGCCACTTGTAACTTCGATGATACCGCTATTCCTTGGAAAATTAATATTTACCAATATAAATAGTTATGATGTAACCGAAAGAAGACAATTAAATTTTGTGTTCTGGAAGGGGTGGGTGGGTGAAATTATCTCGGTCTTGCTACACCTGGACACAATATGTCTTGGGGCTCCACTGCCCCTAAACAAAAGCGCGTAGACCGCGGGTGAATTTGAAACAGGCTAAGCAACATCACGCGCTCATCTTATTTTATTGTTATTATTTTCAAACGAGCGAGCTGTCCGCAATACGAAGGCAGGCAGGCAGGCAGGTAGGTAGGCAGGATCCCCCTCCCACCTGTACAACGAATTCTTAAACGATCGTGTAGGCTTGTCGGCCGAGTGTCACCACAGCTGTAGTCACTACAAATAATTACGATCATGGATCCGTGAACGTGCCCATCGGACGGTATAATATTATATAAATATATCATCGCTACACACGATTAATAACTAGATAATATTATGTGTTTTAATATCGAAAATTCGTATCGAACTCTTGTGCACGCCCAATATAATGTATGATAATACCTGTGTTCGTAATAAATTAGTAAAATATGAAATGATAACAATGTGAAACGGTAATGATCGAATTTTCCCAACCCACGCAGCATAAATTAATCGCTCGTACGGCGCGTGTGTGTGCATGTGTTACAATATATTATATTAAATCGTCTTGGTTCCGATTCGTGATAAGACGAACGCGTTTTACTTATATAACCCGAGCCGCACAGACGGATAGTCTACAGTCAACACTCGAACGGTCGAACGTTCGCATTGTCTCAACAGTCCGATCAATTATTAATGTGAGAACACACACAACAGTAGTACCTACGCATAATATCGTCTTGAAAATCGCGTTACCGCCATGGCCAGTCGCCGTGTGAGCATCAACGACTATGACTCCAATGCTCCCAGCAACTTGTTCCGGACCAACGGTCAAAGTAAGACGCGACTACGAAAACGATTATTAATAATAATATAGTACCTAATAATAATAACAGAATTTAAAACAATACCGATCGTGTGTATAGGTATTTAATTTTCGAGACTTGGCGGGCGAGTCGGATTAGGTGTTAAAGTGTGTGTACCTACTATTGTTGCAGATTTTAATATTCGCGTGAAATCATTTTCACGAATATAATATTATAATGCGAGTAGGTGATAATATTATAATACCCGTTCGGCTTGTTGTCACCCGTCGTCGTCTGAGAACGGTTTTGCACACGACGCGCGCGTGCAGAATTTAATGCATTTTTTTTTTATCGCGTTTGCCACTCGTAAATATTTTAAATCTGCGATAAAATAGTTCGAATATATTGCGCGCCGATAGGCTTGTGGGGTGGTAGGAGGCGGTCTTATGGCGTGTACAGCGTAATCGGATCACTGTTGACGAGGCTCGAACGTCGCGGTTTTAATTTTCACATGTTTTCGAGATTGGAGTGAAAAAAAACACTCCAGACTTCTTAGAGTCTCCATTTGTCGTCGAGTTGTTCGAAGTTTGTTTTTTGTTTCTCTCGGCTAAACGAGGAAGTATAAAAACTACGTCATAAAAATAATTACAAAAATTTAAACGTCTTTAAAAACGTTTTTGTACGATAAGTTGCGCCTAAACGCTCGACGGTTCGTCGAGGTGCCATTATTAAACGAAAATACGTTTTCGAAACGCGCCTGTAATATATAAATACCGGTAATTAAACTGATATTGTCCGTCAGAAACGTGTAGCTGTAAATTAACGGTATTTAAAAAATATTCGAACTCGAGAACAAATATTATAAAAATAAACGGCACTAAAGTTTTCACACTCGTTGCGGTTTTCAATTTAAATACAATAAGTACATATAATTAATATATTATTAAATGCGTTGGGTATAATGACACGACCCATCCATCACTCGTAATTGTCGTGCATCATTTGCCATTTGATTTTCAATATACGTAGTTATTCGAAATAATTGTTGTTTTCGAAAGAGCTAAATCGTATTCAATATTATAGCATTTTAATCGTTTTTTGTACTCGGATTTGTCTATTTTATTAATGTGTTATTTATGGTCATAAATACGTTTTTCAAAATGGCCATGATTTACGTACGTAATCGTAATTGTAGGAGATACACAAATACCTATGTATATTTATACAAAGGATCTATTGACAAAACATTTTCATTTTTATTGAAACAAAAATGTCGATATATTTACAATCTGTATTTACATGTTATACAATAAGTACCTACATTTTATGAGATTTATTTGATGGGAAGGGGAAGTTACCCATTGGCGGCACGCCGTGGGTGACGGAATCTATATAAAAAAAAAAATAAAAATAATTGTGGCACAGGACGTAGGTAATACGTATATATTTATTTATTTATTTATTTATTTTACATATATTACATTTTTCTTACAAATAATTGTTCGAAAACTATAACTATGTAGGTATAACGGTTTTTTTTTATTTAACTTAAAATATTTTATATAATATTTTAATTACGCATTTGTTTATTTATTTAATTAATCAAGTGGATAAGTGCAAGTATAGTGCGGCAAGAAAACTAGAAGTCCTCGTATTTGCGCGGCGTGGTTTAAATTTCATGTATCAGTTGTAAAGCTTATCATATTTTCCGTAATATTCAAATAATTTATTACCTTCTGTTTTAGTATCCAAGGTTATCAAATGACGTCACGAGCCTTCTTTACGCGATAAAAAAAAAATGATATTAAAATTAATCTCTTTGTGTACTGCTCGGCAAGATTTAAAAATAATTGGTTTCAAACGAATTATCAAAAACGGTTAATTGTTATTAATTTAATAATATACTATGGAAGTGAAACATCATTTATATCTATATAAATTGTGATAATTTTATTTTTCATAAGTGGTTCATTATGATTTATGACATTATGATTTAAGATTTGTAGTCAATACATTATGTGGCATATAGATGCTATTTATTATAATATTATGATCATGCAATTAAATTCATGTATTTACTAGTTTGACTAGCATAAATAATTAAATTACTACCTACAAAATGAGCGGTAAACGTATACTACTTAGTAATATTATATTATAGAAGTTCAAATTGATAAATATTAACTTCATAATTATCTCATATTATTTACTTACTATATTGAAAAAATAATAAATATTTGATCTTAACAGTTTTGTTTTGCAGTTTAAAACTAAATGCACCTATATAGTGTAGTCTATGATATAAATTAAAAATTACAATACCTATACGTCCTACAAACACAATACTTTATACGTGTTTTGGTATTCACGTTTTAGTCGAACACGTTAATTCTAAATTAATGAAAAATACCTCCGAAATATCGTTATTTTTTTAAGTATGTATTTATATGTACATACTATTATAGTATTTATGAACACCAATTTTTATACACATGCTGTTAAAATTGTTGAGTACCGCTAGAATTTGTAACACTTAACGTTCATATCAATATTATATAATAATTTGTTATTCTTAGTAATATCAAATTTGAACATAAACGGGAAATCAAATACGAGTCCTACACGACAAAGACGTATTGATAGTATAGAACTATGCATAAAAAAAGCAATGTTTTTTTAACTAAACAATATTATGTAAAAAAAAATTATTCTCTACTTGGAGATTTCTCACTTTAAACTCTATAAAAGTATAAACAATACAAGTGTGTGTGTGCACGAGTGCATAATATTCGTTTAACTGTGCTGCACTATATTGCAGGACGGCACACATCGTATGGATCTTAATTACTCTTTTATTATTCAAATTAGTGGACTGTTATTCTATAGTAGCTGCTCGTATGTACACCTTGCAATACGCAGTCGTATATATATATATATATTATTTATAATATATGTATAACTTACGATGGATGCATGTATGTATGCGTGAGAATTCAATTCCACTCTGAACAGTGGGACCAGAACGCTGTCTTTGAAATGGCTTCATCGCAATTTCGATTATAAGAAAAAAATAAAAATAATTTTCTTCCGACAGGATAAAATAAGGATAAAAAAGCAATGCAATTTCACTCTGTTTTTGTTCGTTTGACTTAAAAGGTGTTTCTCTCGACGGATTTCCCTAAAACTAAATTCGAAAAATCTATTTGTTGCACACAGACTTATCCGGCATGGGGAACAAAAAGAGAGAGATCAACGCGCCTCTCATTGTAGTTTCCAATCGACTTCCATTTGTGCTGGGTAAAAACGCAGACGGAGAATTAGTGCGCAAACAAAGGTAAGAAATACATTTCGTTATGACTTATGCGACCTAACAGTGATCTATAAGATAATAAGTGGAATGACCATGATGTATTGTGTATACTTTAATAATCAAACAAGTGTGCCTATAGTAATATAATACATATTTGATATTACATTTTTATATTTTTGTATTTTTGGCAACTTTTTCGTGATAAGTTAGGACATTTTTTAACATAATATAACATTTTTCACTAACCAATGTAAAACGTTCAAATAAATTTAACAATACGCTTCTCAATTGATCTACTCAGAATTATATAAAATAGCTAACGTAACAGCAGGTATACGCGTATAACATTATAGTTTTGACATTTTAGCGAGATTCTTTTAAATTTAAAAATTGGTTAAAATATTGAAGTTTTTTCAATTTTATATTAAGAAACATATTATATACTACGTGAACGAAGTATAAAATTACAATTTATAATAATTGTTTGTATATAAATATTAAAAACCGCTATTATAACATTATATCATAATCAACAGTTTTATTATTTTCTATAAGTTAATTTGATTTAATTCTTTAATTTATAGTGCCGGTGGTCTTGTAACGGCCGTCGCACCTGTTGTTGTCGAATGCAAAGGCACATGGATTGGATGGTCCGGTTCGTTCGATTTAAAACCCAATGATCCAATTCCAGAATCCGACCCGGAAGACAAAGCTCCGACCGCTGGACTCAAATCTAGCCAAGTAAGATCATTATAATATAAAACGACGATATATTCAGGGTGATTTACCAAACATGCTCACCCCTTTTATTCTTTAATACCAAATGCAGTTATTAAAAATCTGATTTTGGGAATTTTTAAATAATTTACAAAAAAATTATAATATTTTTAAATTCTTGAATTTTTTTGTGTTATTTAAAGAGTGCCCTGTAGGTGATACACTCTTCTATTTATCAAATTAGGATCCCTTTAATATTATCTTCTGTAAACTATTTAGATGATTATTTTTTGTAAAATGTTGATGAATTAAAATCAAAATTCGAACAAGTGGTTTTTGAGGTTATTTTTGCATGTATTAAGAATAATAGGTTCATGATAATGTGTTTAAAAAATATATTGAGGCTATGACGATTTAAAATTTTTAGTAATTATAATATTAATTTATCAATGTTTTATAATTTGTAAAAATACTCTGAGTTTAACAAATACTAATTCCAATATTAATTTATCTAACATACGTATAAATGTATATTTTTGTAAACCCATTTTTTAGAACTATTTTCCCTAATAAACATTTTAATAACTGTTTTTATTGTAATAAAATGGCAATTTTCTACAATTTCGGTAAAATTAAAAAAATGAGGAACTACTCGTTTGAAGTTGTAATTAGGTATACCTACAACATAATGTCCACAATAATTATTCACTACTAATTTACAGTAAAAAAGGGGCATTCTCAATTGAAAAATAAAAGTTTGTATCGCCCAAGAAAACTTCGAAATATTTCAAGAATTTTGAAACATAGTCTTTAAATATATTTAAAAATTCCAAAAATCAGTAATTAAATAAATTCATTATTAAAGGACAAAATGAGGGCGAGGGTGCTTGGCAAATTTACGCTATATAATATATGTAAGAAGAAATTTACTGACTGGCATATCAACGAATAGAACAAACAGCTGGGTCTAGAAATCTAGAATCTAAAATCTTGAAACTTTGCACAGAAACTGCTTATATAATGTAAGATCGCATTAAGAAAGAGTTTTTGGAAATTCAACTCATTAAGGGATTGAAAAAGTGTGTCCAAGGAAAACACTTGTGTGCCAATCTGCCCGGTTTTTACAGCGACCTTTTAAAATGGTTCCACTCATCACTTGAGTACTCGATCGTGTTAAAAATATATGCGATGTTTAATTTGTTTTTCATTTTCCCTGGCGGAGTTATAGGTACATAATATAAACCGTTTAGTTCATGAGAACTATTATACTATTATGATATTATACTCAAAGCGAAATAGGTACGCCAAACGCCGTATTTTTTAGTTGCTCATATTTTCTGGAACAAAGTCGGGTAATACAGCTATAATAATTATAATATTGTATTATATCATTTTTAAACACACATGGCCGGACGATCGCTTTTCAACCGAAAATGCTCAGTGGCGCCACTTATGTGAGTGATATACATATATAATAATCAATTCATGACGTTTTCCCGTTTCACGTCCTCGTAGGACTATAATACAGTTTTCCTCACAGTCGTTGTCATAACTAGCGTTCCGTATTTTGTAACCTCTAACGAGTTTTTATAGTGAATAATATAATATTAATTTATTGTTACAGATTATTCCGGTACACTTAGATAAAACCGAAATCGAAGAATTCTACAACGGTTGTTGTAACGGCACGTTCTGGCCCTTGTTTCACTCGATGCCCGATCGCGCGAATTTCGTTTCTAGGGACTGGAAAGTAATAATTTATTAACCTCGAGTGTGTGTACGTCGACAGATGGTAATTTTTTTTATTTTATTCATCGCTTTATAGACGTACTGCAAAGTTAACGACAAGTTCGCCGACTGCACCCTGGAAGCCCTGCGAGATGCTATAAAAACCCTAGACGAGGCTGGAGATCACCACACGACCCCTCTGGTTTGGATCCACGATTATCAGTTACTAACGACTGCGACCAAAATCCGTCAGGTGTGCGAAGCCGAAAATCTCAGGTGTAAGCTCGGGTTCTTCTTGCACATACCGTTCCCGTCGTGGGACATCATGAGGTTGTTGCCTTGGGACGATCAAGTTCTCCAGGGAATGTTGGGTGAGTAAACATAATCCATATCAGTGGTTTGTAATTATAAGGTTAGGTTAGGTTAGGTTAGCATCGGTTTGTATTTATAAGTATTTGACCGTCGTGACCTAATTTTGGGCTAGGTACGTGAATATCAGAATCAGGTTACGGTTTGTTTTTACATAATTAAAAAAAAAAAAGTATTTTTTTTCCGTTGTATCTATACGTATAAGTAGTAAATTGAATTGCATGATCATAATAGTCTTATTACTACATTAGTTGAAAATTGATTCGTTTTTACATAATTAATTATGTAAAACATTATTTGACAATCAATCAATTTTTTTTTTTAAACATATTATGCGGGTCGTAATAAATAATAACTTAAATGGGTCGCGAGTCCAAAAGTGATTGAGATCGATAATAATATGATCTATACTATTATATTATAGGTAATTTATAGTGGGCTAAGTACATACAATATATAGATTGTATATAGATTATAGGATAACTATCGGTAATATACCTACTGGTGTTACGTATCCAATTTTAAAACTGAAACTTTCAGTAGCTTCCTTCCCTATCGAGTTGATTATCGACGTATATTTATTGAGAACTTTAGGGCTTAGGTATATAATATACATCATAGTTAGAAATATTACCAATATATTAGTTAAGGCTATGAATTAAGCGCATTCACGTGTATTTTCGTTACTTTATAGATCATAGGTAGAAAGTGACATACAACTTTACATTCGGTCAAAATGTGTTTCTCATAATTTCTATAGTGCTTAATATATTAAATGAAAATATTATATACCTAGGTAAACTTTATTACATATTTTTGCATACTCTAGGCTTTGAGCATGATATTTTTATATTTTAAATAATATAATATAGCTGTTTTTGACAACCTAGAGTAGATAATCATTATTAGAGAACATCTGCGATTTATATATATTTTTTGTAAATATTGATTAAAATCATAATTTGTCAGTTTTTAATGGTTTGAATTCCATTTCTCAATAAATATCAGTTATGACGTTCTGCTTTTAATTTTAATATTTTAACCACAAGCATTATTTAAAATAATACAATATTGTATAAAATAGTAATAAAAACATATTATGCTACTTTGACAAAGATTTATTAAAATGTTGTTTTTTTAATTTTATTTAAAAACAATTAATTATGGACGTTTGAATTCTTAGAAATTTGAAGTGAATGTTTTTACATATTATGGGTTTTCAGATTATATTTGCCAATTTTTATTGTAAAATTAATATAATATAATAATTTAAATGATGTACATTAGTATTCATCAACAGTTATTCGGTGTATTTAGTTCACAGGCTCACGGCACTAATATAATTAAATATTTCAACAGTAAAAATAATAATGTTTCGACTTTCGTTTGGGTTGAATGTACAAGGTTTTTTAGAATGCTCTATATAGATACGAATTATTATGATGCGCATCACGGCCGGCGATAAAAGTTCATCTATATAATAATGCATTTTATGCGGACTACACAATTTGTTGACAGCGTGTTTTAAAAATTAAAATTAAATTTTACGAACAGTAGACTGCTCCTTCTGTATATCTATGATAAATCGATTATTATAATATTTTAGTTTCCGAAACATTTTCATTGCCACTATTTCGACTGTAATCGTGCCAGTAGCTCAACCAACATTTTTTCAAGGGGGGTCTATAGGTAATAGTTTAAACCAGGGACGGAAACCAATATTGGATACCGGTCTTAAATTCCTTTTAAAAACCAAAATCAATACCAATATCCGAAATCGAAATCGAAAAAAATAAATACGGAAATCTAAATCGGAAAAAATGTATTCGGTTTCAAGCCGGGGTTCAAACATAGAAAATGAAACTAAAGAGAAAATATGGTTTATGCGTGTACTAGTAATAATACGAACGAAGGGAGGCATGCGGGACCCCACCTCCCCCCCCTGGTTTCGCCACCGACTCGTGAGCACCATCACGACTTATTAATAATATATATTATAGTTGGTATAAAAACAGCGTAGTGACTTACTCGATACGTAAATCGTGTTATAGATTATAATACATGACATGGTACTAATATTACAGCTTACGATTTCACTGCGTTCCACATCGAGGACTACTGCTTGAACTTTATCGACTGCTGCTGTCGGCGGCTCGGATGCCGCGTGGACCGGACCAACATGCTGGTGGAGCTGGCCGGACGGACCATACAAGTGAAGGCGCTGCCCATCGGCATACCGTTCGACCGTTTCGTGCAGCTGTCGGAGAAGGCACCGGCGTTCCTGAACCTGTCGGAAGACGTCAAGGTCATACTGGGCGTGGACAGGCTGGACTACACCAAGGGTCTGGTGCACCGGATCCTGGCGTTCGAGAAGTTTCTGGACAAGTACCCGGAGCACCGGGAGAAGGTGGTGTTGCTGCAGATCTCGGTGCCGTCCAGGACGGACGTCAAGGAGTACAAGCAGCTCAAGGACGAGACCGAGCTGCTGATCGGCCGCATCAACGGCAGGTTCTCGATGCCCAACTGGTCGCCGATCCGGTACATCTACGGGTGCCTGAGCCAAGAGCAGCTGGCCGCCCTGTACCGGGACTGCGCCGTGGCCCTGGTGACGCCACTCCGGGACGGCATGAACCTGGTGGCCAAGGAGTTCGTGGCGTGCCAGATCCGGACGCCGGGCGTGCTGATCCTGTCGCCGTTCGCCGGCGCCGGCGGTACCATGCACGAGGCGCTGCTGGTCAACCCGTACGAGCTGGACGAGATGGCCAACGTGCTGCACCGGGCCCTGCGGATGCCGCTGGACGAGCGCGAGTTGCGAATGACGCAGCTCAGGCACCGCGAACAACTGCTGGACGTCAACTACTGGATGACGTCGTTCTTCTCGTCGATGGGCGCGCTCGGCGACGACGGCGGCAACGGCGACGCGAACGGCGGCACCGGCGCGGGCAGCCAGGCGTCGAAGAGCATGCAATTGCAGCTGGACGACTTCGACATGTACCTGAGCAACCACATCGCGGGCGCCGGCAAGCTGAGTCTGATCCTGGACTACGACGGTACGCTCACACACCTCACGTCGCACCCCAACCTGGCCGTCATGTCCGAGGAGACGGTCAAGGTGCTGCAGCGGCTCAGCCGCATGCCGGACGTCAACATAGCCATCATATCGGGCCGGACGCTGGACAACGTCAAGTCGATGGTAGGCATCGAGAACGTGACGTACGCGGGCAGCCACGGCATCGAGATCCTGCACCCGGACGGCACCAACTTCGTGCACCCGGTGCCCAGACAGTACGAGCAAAAGGTGGCCGAGCTTCAGAAGGTGCTCGCGGACGAGGTGTGCGGCGACGGCGCTTGGGTGGAGAACAAGGGCGTGATGCTGACGTACCACTACCGGGAGGTGCCGGTCGCCCTGCGCGAACAACTGGAACGCCGAGCGGTCGAGATATTCGAGGCGGCCGGGTTCGAGCCACATCGCGGGCTCCTGGCCATCGAGGGCAAGCCGCCCGTCACTTGGGACCAGGGCCGCGCGTCCATCTACATACTGCGCACCACGTACGGCGTCGACTGGTCCGAGCGAGTGCGCGTCGTGTACGCCGGTAACGAGGACGCCATGCTGGCGCTGCAGGGCATAGCGTGCACGTTCCGCGTCGACCCGTCGCCGATGGTCCAGACCGCGGCCGACTTCCGGTTGTCCGGTCCCGACGCCGTGCTTACCATGCTCAAGTGGGTGGAGAAGGAGATGCACAAACGGCTGCCGACTCTCGGCGGCCGGACGGTCAGCAACAGCCGGGTGCAGAACGCGGCACTGGCGCACAGCATCCGATCGCAGATGAGCATCGACCAAAAGGAAGAGGAAAAAGAGAAGATGATCCTGCTGGCCCGGAGGTCTAAACTCACCACCACTTGAGCGACAGGTCGGAAGGACGACTAGCACCGCGCGCAACACCACCGCCGCGTTACGGACATATTGTGATCGATACTCGCGACGGGATGACTGCGCGTCATAATAATAATAATAATAATATTATTAAATGGTTAGAGGCACCTATGCCGAGAACGCCATGTTTTGTAATAAGGATCGTCGTTTAGATTCTATAGAGTTAGGAATATGATATAATATGTGTATTTGAATAATTGTTTGACTATTTGTTTTATTTTTTTATATATGTATTGTTTTTATTATATTAAATACGATTATATTATTTTTCGTGATAACGACACGTCAGTTTAACACGATAATAGTATAATATTTTACAGCTAGATATATAGGTATAGTGATTATGATTTACATGTGAACATTATATTGTATTATACGATAAACCGTTGTTGTGTATAGTTATTAAAATTCTTCCGGAATCGATATCTAGCTGGAGTGATGTCGATTTGAGTCGCTCATTGTTGTGCGTTGACGTTCCTCATGGTGTTGACCAAACCGGCTGGAATGGCGCCGTGTCCGTACTTTTCGTAGGCCGAGTTCAACACTTGCAAGATCGGCTTGACGTACTCAATGGATCTGAAAATAAAAATAAAAACTTATATATAGTCTTGCACGTATGTAAGTTTTATTCAAACCATGCGAAACTGATTTTCAGTACAGTGTTGTCGATATTTAATACGTTTAAAATACAGTTTACTACTGGGTGCAAAGTATGTAGGTAAATGATTTTCAATAGTCCGTGAAAATAAATGAAAATTACTACATGCGCGCCTTATTTGGTTTGTCGTGCCTAATCAGCTAAATGCACCGTCGTATTAAGAAAAGAATGAACGTATAAAATAAAATATATCCAATAATGCATCCTAACGTGTGGGCCAGTTGGCGAATGAAAATTGCTGTTGCGCTGCCCAGTAAAGTCGACTTGGGTTCCCCTCGATTGAATATAAAATACATGATTTTGCGAAATCAAAATCGAGTGGTGGCAAAAAGTCGTGTTCGAAATAAAAAAATAAATAAAACCATCGCGACAAAGAGTGGGTATAGGTGGGTTCTTGTACGAGTAGAGAATAATTAAGTAGGTATTACGATGTGCTTACCTCTTGTTGTAAGTCGGTGGGAACGATTGGTAAGCGTCTGCGCTGTATCCGGTTGCCGCTGGTGGGACTTCGCAGGTGCTGAATATCTGGCAAAGTCTGTAGCCGAACAGCGGGCTGACGATCGCCGAGATGGCCAGCAACACGACCACTCCGATCACGACCACTCCGCCCGTCGCCAGAACCGCGCCATAGCTGTTCGGGATCAACGACCAATTTTCATCTGAAAGAAATTTTTACTTAAAAAGCACCTCGGTCACGGTTTTTGCTCCAGCGTGATGTGTTTCATAATAATACAATGCCGAGGCGTACATATCACACGATACGGTGATTATTAGGGAACGGATTTTAATTTAAATAAATATTTTTATGTAATTTTTGACAAATAACAAAGAAAAAAAGTGAATAAGATGATACTAATTTTATTTTAAATAGTGTTAAATATTTGCGATTAATTAAGTATTTTTAAATAGTTTACAAACGAATAAATATATGTTATGTATTATTGTAGAATTTCGGTTTACATTTTAATATTTTACGATGTACGACGCGATACGAATAAAAACTAGTAAAACAATTTATTATTTATTTCCGCTAATTTTGGATTTTTAGTTGATATTATTTCAAAGTTAGAAACTTCTAAAATGCCATTAACCGAGAGTCTAGAAATAATTGAAAATGCCATAAAGCGTAAAAAAATATAATCACTGATTATTACTACTTATTATTTGGTTCAACGCAAGTAATATTATTATACGATCCGATTTCGGGTACATTTTATATTTTAGTTAAACGCAAAAGATATTTTAATAATAAAAAAATCCATCGCTCAGTGTTATTTGTATCTGGGTACTCGAAAGTCATTACGCATTTGATTTCTACATTCGGCTTGTAGCTGTTTAATTATAATTTAATGGCATTTGTTGACAGCCAATAATGACCACGGGCTATGTCACATATTTAAGCAAAATATTTTTGTGTTTTTTTTTTCATAATCCTATGATAAACACGTTGTTTTGTGTGAAAAATATCATTCATTAATCATTATGTCATTTTTGATGGTATTAAATTATTTTGATATTTTCATTATTTATTAAAGGTATGCCCGTGCAAAATATACAAATTATAGGTACCTATACAAATATTTTTTTAAACGGAATTTTGTGAAATTGTAACTTTTCAGAATAAACATAATATATTTTGATTTAACTTAGGTAGGTATTTAATTATAAATAAAAATATTAATCTTACAAATTTATTATAATTTATTTTGAAAGTCAAGTATTTTATTTTGTAAACGGGGACGAACCTCACTGAAATTGATTCGAAATTCATAAAAAAAACTAATAAAAAACAACCGGATTTTTTGATATTTAATCGAAATGAAGATGATTATGGGTCAGTCTACTGCAATGTTGTAGAAACTATACAAGTTGTAGTCCATTTCAACAAATATCCATTAAATTATATTATTATAAACCGATTTGTGACGAATCGTTTTATTCTATCGTTTACAATGTTATCAAAACGTAAATCGTCAGAATCGTCCACTCAGAAAAAAATTTTAAAAATTAGAATATAGATTTATAAAAAAAAAAATACTAATCGAGCCGAGGCAAATAATCACTGAAACTATATGCTTACTATCGTTCGAAATGGTAGCTTTCGTGACGGCAGTAGCTCGGTCGATGGCTGCGGAGACTGTTGCCGGGACGCTGTCTTTTGATTCGTCGGCGAGAGCGTGCAGAGCCAAAGCTGCCAAGACACCGAATACTGCGTAGAACTTCATGGTAGTTGAATGTAATGTTCGGTGGCGATTTAGCTGTCAAAAAGTCAAAAACAAATAATATAATAAATTATTATGATATCTCAATTAAATAATATGCGAGTGTCAATATTAAAACTATAGAAACTCTTGCGAGAAGATATGAAATATAGAATGTTATACGTTAATTAGCGTAGGTCCATATAAAAACATGTATCCCGAACCCGAGAACGAACGACTGTCGGAGTGGCCAGTGGTGTTTGCTATTGCAAAGTCGAGTATTTTCAAAAAAAAATTCGAGAAAGTCTTGTAAAATGTCGAATGGACTATTTTGTATTATTAAAACGAATCGAATATTATGAAAATATAATATAGTTAGAGTTCGTACCTATAGGTATATGGTGTATAGGAACGAAAGTTGTTCAAATTTATGATGATTTATATACCTAGCGCTTAAGTTTATGGCTAAGAGTAGGCGTATTGTTAAAAAAAAAATCAACAAAAAACGATGACAATATAATGCGAGAGCGGTGGAAAGAAAAAAAACGAACAGCGTATTATAATAAAAAAAAAAACGTGATTTACCTCGAGTATACTTCTGGTGACAACGTGTGTAGTGTCGTCTTCAAAGCCGGGCTGCTCAGTGGTGCTCTTGGGGTGGCGAAGTAGCCCTTATATACTCGTGCTGGCTAAGGCCGCCGCCGTCCGGGAAGGAGGGTAGTCTCGTAGGCCGCCGCCGACGATGACAAAAAAAAAAAAACAACATACATACGTACGTATGGGGTAGGGCGGTATTATATTATTATTATTATTATTATTATTATCTTCGTTATTGGAATGCGTGTACGACGCGTTTGAGGTGGAAAACCCATTAGGACCGCGACACAGTTATATATTATTTTATTATTATAATAATGGATTAGTACGGGTTTTTATTATTGTGCGAGCGAACGGGGAGAAAAAAATCAAAACTGAGCATAAGTCCCATATCATACGACACTGTATTGTTATAGCGGTGCGGGCGAACTCGCCAGTCGACGACGATAGTCGCGTACACGTCGGTGCCTATATAGAACTGCAGTGCTATTAAATATTATGTCTTGTGGGTGTTTAAAGGTTTTAAATGCGATAATATTATAATCCGACGATAGTTATATACTATATACACTATAATATATTATACGTATTACCGTTGATTAAAAAGTTTACTATTATAATCAACTGAATTAAGTATATATATTATTATATTTAACACGATACGATGTTAAGTATAATAGTCATTTTTTGGTTCATTATTCGCTCGGTTTCACCACTGTAATCCGTTTTACTCCGTTATTTTAAAAATTATTATAATGAATATTAATAGTTAATCTATTATACAATTTAAAGGTAAGATTATACGATCATATTAAAATTTACAAACATTTAAAGTTCTAACACTCTCGCGACTTGGTTCGTAATTAAAATATCAATAAAACCCTCCGACGAGGTACCCTGAGGCCTAGATAGTAGTTTATATAAAATGTTATATTGGTAAATTGCACTATTTTAAAAATTACAGAGTAAAATGGATTATTGTGAACGAAAAAATTTGTTGGAGGTATATACCTACGTTTTTTAAGTAAGTGTTTTCTTCGACAATTATCATGAATTTGATAAATGGATTTAAATTTAAAAAAAGGTCGGTAAATTGGCACCGCTCTGCTGTACAGTAGGTTTCGAGTAGGTGCGCACTGTTATGGATATATTAAATTTGAATTTATTAGATTTTATTTAAAATCATTCTATACGAAAAACGATTCTGAGCAAAGACTATCTGCCAGTCTACATTACTAAGCATATTTTATGATTTTAAAGTAATTCATTTTACTAATATTATTCATGCAGTAGGTTGAATTCATTTTTGCCGAAAACATTTGAACATTTCATTAAGTGTATATAATTTAATAACATACTTTAAAAGTTTTAAGCACCCACGAAAAATATTTTTAAATCACAATGAAATAACTAACATTGTTATTCTTCATGTAAAATGTAAATATCTAATTTCGTCCAAATTTGAACTTAAGAACATAAAAAACAACTGTAATGTTAATATATTTTTTTGATTTTTGGTTATACTATAAATTACTTACAAGAAAAGTTTTTTTAAAATTGCAATCCTTAGCTATAAGAACTAAACATTTAATACATTTTTAACTATAAAATAATTTTCAAATGTTCGATATTTTGATGACTTTTGGTCAAAATTTGAATTTATAAATGCTTATAAAAAAAATTGTGCCTATGTATTTTAAATATTTTTGAACTGCTATTATAACCACTTATGAGGAACCTTGTATTAAATTTTCTAGCATTTTAAACAAACAAACATTTTTTTTTCGTTATTTAAATTTTCTCATATCTATAAATAGATCAACAAAATTCAAAATTTGTTATAAAATTGTAAACCATATAAAAATAATTATTTTGACATTCAGTGAAAATGTTAAGTGTCTACAGTTCGTCGTTTTTGAATTAATAAATTAATAAATTTTTATTCGAATAATTGTGAAAAAATCATTCGAATAATTTTTTATTCGAATATTTATCTAGATAAAATTTGCCCAACTCTGACTACTATACGGCATACACGGACTTACGAATTTAATTTTAGATTCTGAGCGTAGCAAAGAATGTATTGATTTTACAATGTTGTGTGTATTTTTTTGGTGTCTGCCATCACGTTTTGGAGAAGTAAAAGTGCTCAGATTATTTTTATCAGTATCTTTTCTAGTAGGAAAGTGAATTTAATAGGTAGGTACTCTGGGGGGTTAAAAGTCAAAAATTCTTAATAGTTCTTAAACACGTCGCGAAAAACCAATAAATAATAAAGAAAAAACGAGAATTTTTTCACAATGCAAATTTTCAATCGATCATAAATTGACAATAGTTTGTTAAAATTTATAAGTGTTTAAGAATTTTGCCAAAATACGCAAAAAACATGAAAATTCGCATTTTTTTTAAGAAATTTATAAATTTTTTTCTTTTTAAATCTAAAACTTAAAACTCTAAACTCTCAAACAAGATTTTTAGGAGCGTTTGAAATGAGACATTCGATATTCACCTGTAATAACTACCGATTTCCAAGGGAACGATTTTCTTATTTTGTTGAAATTCAAAAACGACGAACTGTAGACACTTAACATTTTCACTGAATGTCAAAATAATTATTTTTATATGGTTTACAATTTTATAACAAATTTTGAATTTTGTTGATCTATTTATAGATATGAGAAAATTTAAATAACGAAAAAAAAAGTTTGCTTGTTTAAAATGCTAGAAAATTTAATACAAGGTTCCTCATAAGTGGTTATAATAGCAGTTCAAAAATATTTAAAATACATAGGCACAATTTTTTTTATAAGCATTTATAAATTCGAATTTTGACCAAAAGTCATCAAAATATCGAACATTTGAAAATTATTTTATAGTTAAAAATGTATTAAATGTTTAGTTCTTATAGCTAAGGATTGCAATTTTAAAAAAACTTTTCTTGTAAGTAATTTATAGTATAACCAAAAATCAAAAAAATATATTAACATTACAGTTGTTTTTTATGTTCTTAAGTTCAAATTTGGACGAAATTAGATATTTACATTTTACATGAAGAATAACAATGTTAGTTATTTCATTGTGATTTAAAAATATTTTTCGTGGGTGCTTAAAACTTTTAAAGTATGTTATTAAATTATATACACTCAATGAAATGTTCAAATGTTTTCGGCAAAAATGAATTCAACCTACTGCATGAATAATATTAGTAAAATGAATTACTTTAAAATCATAAAATATGCTTAGTAATGTAGACTGGCAGATATTACCATTGGCAGATTTGTAATGAAAAATAAATTAGTTTATTAAGTGCGATAAGTGTGCGATTATTGTTGCATATTTTTCATTATTTATTTGGTAGTAATAAATATTACATCACCATTCACCTAAACAAGAATACAAATTACAGAAATTGAATTACTTCAGGATAAAATTCAAGGTTTATAACAATAGTTATGGATTATACCTTAGTCCTAAATATAAAGGTACCTACTTATAATTAGGGCTAAGGTCTTCTTATTTTATAATATATTTGTCTATGAGTGATCTATAAAATATATGCTTCTTATCCTTAGATAAATATTTATTTAAAATAATTGTATGTTGCATACTTTTGCATATATTTTGTCATGTATGTGCAAATGAATGCGTATTTGAGTGTATAACATTAGAAAAATGAAGAACTACATTTATATTATTTTGCAATTTTTCGATATGGGAAAATTAGCATGGACCGAGTACGAGTTTGGACAAATAAAAACACATTTGGAAAATTGTCTGTATAAAAAAAATAGGTGTATTAGGGCGGCATTTTTATAAATTGGCACTGGGGCTAAATGCTTGTAATATAGCTTACATTTTCACTGAATGTCAAAATAATTATTTTTATATGGTTTACAATTTTATAACAAATTTTGAATTTTGTTGATCTATTTATAGATATGAGAAAATTTAAATAACGAAAAAAAAATGTTTGTTTGTTTAAAATGCTAGAAAATTTAATACAAGGTTCCTCATAAGTGGTTATAATAGCAGTTCAAAAATATTTAAAATACATAGGCACAATTTTTTTTATAAGCATTTATAAATTCAAATTTTGACCAAAAGTCATCAAAATATCGAACATTTGAAAATTATTTTATAGTTAAAAATGTATTAAATGTTTAGTTCTTATAGCTAAGGATTGCAATTTTAAAAAAAGTTTTCTTGTAAATAATTTATAGTATAACCAAAAATCAAAAAAAATATATTAACATTACGGTTGTTTTTTAT
The DNA here is from genome assembly GCA_022818045.1 of Neotoxoptera formosana. Classification (NCBI taxonomy): domain Eukaryota; kingdom Metazoa; phylum Arthropoda; class Insecta; order Hemiptera; family Aphididae; genus Neotoxoptera; species Neotoxoptera formosana. The sequence continues at coordinate 9,259,407 of CM040633.1, read as the reverse complement.
GTTCTTAAGTTCAAATTTGCACTGTTTAAGTGTATAAAATGAATAAATAACTATTTTCGTTGCTCTGAAAATTAAAGATGTAATTCTTTTTATAATATGTAACGATTTAGACTATAAATTGCAAATAATGCTGTGTGACTATTTTAATTGTGATCAGTAAATTGAAAATACTCGTTTTCTTGAAAAGTAACGTTTTTAAAATATTTCATTATTCAATTTTTTTTTTATTCATAATATTTTATAACTTTTATAATACTATAAGAATTTAAAGTTTAGATAGGTTGAGTAATGGAGGGCATTTCGTAGGGTAACATTGTGCCATTCTATTCCGTTTATCTAAACTTAAATACTTTCAACACTTATAGTAATAAGTTGTAACCTTACTAATTAATTTTAAATTCGATTTTTATGTATCTGAATAATCAAAATAGTACTATATGCTTTAGAAAAATCATGTTTTTTCAAAAATGTTGTTTTCTAATGACTTTAAATTATGTAAAAAAAAAAAACATTTTCAAAACGTAAACAATTTTTGATATATAACACTATGTGTTCTCAATTAAATAACCTCTGTATATTGTCATTTTTAGTTATGCTTTAAGTGGTAGGCTCTTGTAGGTGGTATAATATATATCGATTTAACCTAAAATAACTTCATTGGAAAACGTTATATTTAATTTACATTATACTAATTGATTAAAATAACCGATAGGGCTGCAATAACGTAGGTAATAATTTCTATTTATTTATTGAATATTTTCTAATAAAATTTTTCTTTTCTCCAGTAATTAATTAAATAGCTAAAACAACTGTTTAGGTACATAAAATATGTAATAGAAGTTCCTTCCCGAATAAACGCATGTAAATGTTCTAATTTTTAGTAGCCACGCAAACTTAAATGCCTGTATAATTAAATTAAACAGTATTAGCAGTAATCATATTACTAAAAATTCCTTACTAATGCACAAATGCGATTAAGTCCCTACGGAGATGTAACGAAATGATTATCGATCATCAGACATGGCTGCGTCGTAGGTATATTGTGTTATTTTATAAAATGATTTTACGATCTGTGCCGTCGATCGAACGATTGATATAATGATGTACATATATTGTATAATGTATGGGACTGAAATCGATTAGCGTTTTATACATTTCGGGGTTTTAGTTTTATTATTTAGTGGCGACGAAACAAAAAAATCCATTTCGATAAATCCCTTACAACACGCGGGTCTAGACGATGGCAAATAACGATAGTGCGTAGGTAGGTTTGGTACCTATATAAGTAGTATGGTACATGATACATGTATATACTATTATAATAATATGGCGTACACATATTATATATACACAAGTCGGGCGACTAGTCATTGTCAATGACTTATTTTCTAAATAATATTTTTGAGGAACGATTTTGTATTTATGACAAAATATAATCGCTATATTTAGTTATTATAACTGCTGTAGTACAATGTCCAAAAGTGAACCTAAATAAAAGCAAAAAATCAAACTGTTTTTAATAGGATGCCTCCAAAATTGAATACCCGCCTGTATGCTCAGTGTGCGAGGATAGAGTTAATGTAAACGTTTTAAAAGTTTTAAAGTGGATATAGGCGACTGCAGGAAGCGGGCAAGGAAATAACACCTCAGTAAACAGTATACCCATATACTGAACGGGTGAATCTAGAAATGAAAAAAAGGGTGAGCTGAACACAAAATATGCATCTTTTTAAGTTACATAAACAGGACCAGATTCTGGGCATACACAATATTTTCCCCATCGGATGTGTTCCTATTTTTTGGTAATTTTTTTTTGTGGTTTCTATTCACTTACTATAATATAGGGACTTGTATTATATTTATTTGAACATCAGTTTTTATACGAATGTTTATATTATATCATATTTAACGTAATAAATAATAAATTGTAACACAATATTTTAGATCATAATACTTATCTTATGAATAGTCTATCTAATAAAAATATAAATAATAATATACCCATCTAATAAAAACAGTACTATTTACTAATTGTTGACATTCAACTGTTTACCTATATAATACCTAGTACATATTAATTACATATTTCTATCGTGACTGAAAATTAATCACAGTTTTATTATTATAAATAAAAAGGTGGGAAAGTATTGAGCGGTCACTGTAATGGATGTGTTCAATTTTAATTCAATAATGATATAAAATAATTTAATAATCCTCGTATATACCAAAAACGATTCTGAGCGAAGACTTCGCTGAGTGTCAGACTATAATTTTACTAAGTATATATTTTTATGATACAATTGATATATTAAAGTAATTTATTTTACTATTAAGTATTAGACATTAATACTTAAGTAACACAAAAAGTTGAATTCATTTTTGCAAAAAAAATGCATTTGAAAACGTCATTGTGTGTATAAAACTATAAAATATAATAATATTTTTAAATTACATCAAAGAACTAACCTAAAAATCGTTATTCTTCGTTTAAATACCTATCTAATTTCATCCAAATTTTAGCTTAAATTATTTAGGTATAAAAAAAAATAGATTTTTTCGGTAACAGTATGGATTGCTTATGACTTATGAGAAACCTTGTTTAAAATGTTCAATACGTAGCTATATACATTGAACATTTTATATTTTATACATTTCTAACTACGAAATAATCTGAAAATGTCCCAGACCTTGTCAATATTTGATTTTTAAATGCTTATAAAATAAATCATCCCTATGTATCATTGTATTTTAACATTTTTCAACTGGTACGGATTACATTTTCAAAATATTTGACCCAATGAAAAAAATTTATCGACATCTAAAGAAGAAAAAAGAAAAAAACATTTTTTAATATTTATACATAAATCATAACGAGTAAAAATATTTTTAAATTTTATCATAATATATAGAAAATTATAAAATAAATATTTGGTGAAAATGTCAAGTAGTAAATCGTTCAATGAGAAATCATTATAGTTTACAACTAAATATCTAATGTCTAGTCATTTCAATCGCTCCTAAAAAATTAATATGACATTCCAGTACATTTTTTTTTTTTGTTTAAGGTAGGAAAATGTATGAGAAGTTTTATATTACATTTTCAGACCTTAGATATAAAAAGAAATGTTTTTATAAATTTCTAACTCAAAATAAATTTTTCGTGATTTCAACGAATTTTGTCAACATTTTAAGTTTAGACGCTTAAAACGTTAAAAAGTTATTGTGAATTTATGCTTTACTCTTTTTAATTTTCACTAACATCATATTAGGAACTTTGTATTAAATGTTTTCAAGTTTTTTGAAGGTACAAAAAACGTTTTATCGACAGACGACAAAAAATTTAAAAAAAAACTACCTAACAAAAATCGAAATTTTCTTATGCTTACCTATATAAAACGTTTAAAATATTTTGAAAATATAATGGTATATAGAAATTGCTACTACAAACATCTGGAAAATATTTCTAGAACTTGAAAACTTTCCTAACTGATGATGAAAATCAAAGCATTCTTATTGCCCCAAAAGGTGGTGACAGACACAAAAAAATATCATTATAAAATCAATACATTCATCGCTCCGCTCAAAATCTAAACCGATACGAAAAAAACATTATTTATGTTTGCTAAACAACTAAACTTTTAGGAAAACATATTCTAAAAATATGGGAACGTGGGCCTCCACATAGCTAAATCCGGTCTTGCATATAAATATAAATTAAACACTCATAGCTTTAAAAAGCGATGAACGGTAAACATATTATTACAAAGAATCGTTGGTTGGTACTGTTAGAAACCATAATGTTTATACTAAATAAATAAATAGTTTAGTAACTAACTAATACTTACGAGCAGGAACCATTGAAACAGTATTCGAGGGGGTGGCGTCAGCCCTCTTAAAATATAATATAATATTGGTATGCAAATGCCAAATTGTACCACAGTAACGCATATATACTGTCCGACTGTGGTACACAAATTTTGTACGCGGAATGGTACACTGCAGCTATTAGATTTGTTGATACGATGGACACATTTAGATTATAGTTTATGGTTAGTTATTATAATATGTAAAAATGCCAATACTAAACAGCATAGGAAACAGTCGTTTTGACTATTAAATTGTTTGATCGCCAACGACTTTAATAGTTGTATTTTATTATTATTATAACAACCTACTATTGTACTTTGTTTCATCGCAAAATAAATAAAACAATGTTTGTTCGCGTTTAAAACTGCGGGATCACAGGACACATCGAATCATTACAAAAAATAGCAAACGCAATACGCATAATATAATGTGTATTATTATTGAATATTTATTCGTTTTTTCGTAAGCCTTTGTCATCTTTTAGTTAAAGTCCATTCGACTAATTTATTTATATATGTATATATGTGCTGTAATTTATAATGTTTTTACCTGTACATAAAATCTAAACGCCAAAAGTGAAACGAGCGTATTAACAGTCGGCAGACGCTATACCGACATTCCGATACGAACCATTTCGTGTTTGATAGTCTGTAGTCGTAAATTGAAAAAATGTGACCTTTTTTATCGGCGAATGAAACCGTAAGTAAGACCAACAATAATATAATGTAGTGACGTATTTATTGCATTTTCGTGTTTATTTTTCGTCCAATGCTTGTTGCCCTTTTTCTTTTGCCTGTAGGTCAGGGTTGTTGTTTTTAACGAGGTAGCCCGCGATATGTAATGATTATTATCAATTATTACGAACACAAATATTTTAAGTTGTTTCCCGTGTTCGAGCGCCTTAATGTACGGGACATATATATGTGGTTGTATTTTGTATGGATTGCTTATGATGGTTTTACATTTTTACAATACACTTTTGATTTTTGTAGCTTAATATTGTTCCGAAGTTGTTTTATATGTATTTCTAACAAATCTAATAAAATAAAATATTTACGAATTGAGATTCATATTTCGTTTTATATTTTGCATATAAATAAATAATTTATTAAATATTTTCAGATATTTTTGAGTGCAAATAATATTCAAGTCCTAGTATCTAGTATATTTTTTACTCAGTATTCTATAGATCCGATTTAATGATGAATATTATATTGAAATAGTGCTATTGAAGGGTCAATAACATTATAATAATAAACATTAATAATAAACTTTTATTAGATATAATTTATTTTAACTAATTATTTATAAAGAATTATATTTATGAACATTTTTTTAGGGTAATTTTACAATTCAGAACTAACAATTAATATCATATCAATCATACCATACTTGAATATTGGTCTTAAATTTCAAAAGACCTAAACCGGCAAACTTATTGACACTAAAATGTTAATATAGGAACATTATCTAAATATATTTTCTTTTTAAAAGATCCAAGGTTATTTTTGATAAGAGAAAAAAATGGTACCGTAATAAACTAATAAACAATAATTACATGCGACATTTGACTTATGATTAATGTTTTCCAGATTATATTTAATAACATATTATAATAGAATACAAAGATTATAAATGTTAATTAAAACGTTTTCATAAGTAACGAAGTGCAATTTTTCATCTATATCTGTTTAAATAAAACATTTGAGTAATAACAACTCTAATTAATATATTAATCGAATAAATATTTTTAATTTAATATTATTATTATTTTTAAATTTATCTATTAATTGATAGGTTTATTATTATTTATTATAGTATACACTATACAATAGTAAACAATGTATGGTCATAAATTCTAATTAATAATAAGATAAACATTAACTTAATAAATATATGTCAATATAATCGATATAAGTACTAGCAGGTAGGTAGTTATTATAACAGTAATACGGTTACATATAATATTATAAACACCTTAAAATCATTTTAATATTATAAATATAGTTACTTACTAAATAAAAAAGTGAAATAGGTAAATATTTTGTTGTGAGGTTTAAATTGCTGATTTATGATTATTATTAAAAGTATGAATACTTATGCAAAATGTGATAATTTTATTAATACATACTGTCCGTGACTACAATACTCGACATTCAACAGGTAAAAATATTTTTGAATACTTAATAAATACAGCTGGTAAATAACGAAAAAAATAATTAAAAATACGCTAAGTCCATGACAGTTAGTTTTATATATTTTTTAGCTAATAAAAATATTTCAAAATATATTTATTAAATTAACTAATAGATTAGACGGCTTACACGACTTACAGCTTTTAGTACCTATACTTATTGCTAACACGTATTACAGTAGATACATACAGCTGTTCAGCTATATCTAAAATATTTTTTCTTGAATATTTTATTAGATAAACCCACGAGGTGATAAATATACCTACGCAATTAATACACGATATAATAATATGTAATTACTAAATAATAATAAATTATTGTTGTAACTTCCAACGAATGAAACGAAAAAAAAAAATTCGTATTTAATATACGAATACGTAATAAAGTTATTTGTTAACATTGTATTAAGTTCGTGTGCATGTAAATAAGTATAAATAATAAACATTTAAACCTATAATAATATTATTCACCTACAATGTATTATGTATTGCTTCATTATTGTCCTTGACTACGCCTAATTCCGCTCAACACATTTTTATCGGCACATTGGATTCCGCACAAAAACTCAACCGGAGAATACAATATTAATTATAAAGCACGCATGACTCATAGGTACTAAATACTAATGTAATATAAAGTGCAACATTATTAAATGTATTCCTTTATAATTTTACTCAATTAAATATTAACATCAAATTACGAAATCGGAAATAATTTAGCTATTGACGGTCTGTAGGTATATTTTTAATTTTAACGGTTTTTTCAAAGTGTTATAGTTATAACGTTTAATGTTTCTTTCTGTATAGGTAATAAAATATAAAAAAATTACTCTTCCAAATTTTGAAGTACATCAACATTTTCAAAAAAAATGTCCAGTAAATAATTAACAGTAAAAAGAGAATAGGGTTCTCATTTTAAAAACAGAAATTTGTAGCACCACAGAACACTTCTTAAGTAACACAAAAAAATTCAAAAATTTAAAAATATTAGGTATCTAAGAGTAAAATATTTGAAAATTCCAAAAGTCCTAAATCGAATATATTCATTGTTAAAGAAACAAAATAATGGTGGTGCTGCATGCTTGGTTAAATAAGTAATACCCTGTATGGCTGTATGCATAATATTGATTAACAAAATAAATATTAGTATATTACCAAATGTTTTTAATTGGCTAATCATATTATTATTTTTAATGATTGTGTATTATTTGTAAAATATATGTATTATACAACCTAAGACTAAACCTTTTTAATTGTACTGTCTATGTTATTATAAATACCTAAAAAAAAGTGTATGACAATTGCGTAATATTCTCAATAATTTTAGTATTAAGTTTTCTTCCTACACTTAAAATAAAATCACGATGTTCATTGTAATTAAATTAAAAAAAGATCTATGCATCTATAAGACTAATGTCTATCATTATTATGTAATATTATATTACATTTTTGTTACTGTGAACAGTGTAAACTTAATTTTTATAAATACAACACAGTATATAATATTATGTACCTATACATAAATTCATCTATTTAAGTGGTGTATTTTAGTGAAGTTTATGAACCACTTATTAATTTTATATGAGAAGCAACTATCGACACTATATATATATATAATTATGAGCCACCTGATCATCGGTGACAATTATTAGTGTATATTATCCTTTTTATTTACAATAATGATGGGATGCAATATTCGTATATTTCGGGAGGCAAATAGGCAACTAATATGCACCGTGGATTATCATGTACGTGTGGTATTGTACGTATTGCTATAGAAAGAAAGTGTTACTATTTTTTTTTTTAGTGGGTTTGTACCAGGTACCTATTTATTGTGTTAAATTTAACGCAGTTACGATAGTCACGTATGGACTTGACGATTTATATTGCATAATTTATTTTATAATACAATAGTATATTTTGTATTATCAAATTTTATAATCAACAATAAAATATAATTTTTGACTAAAAACCATTTTATTACATTGGCAGCGTGTGATTTAAATACGGTCATCATCGTTTCAGGGTTATAAATATTTGAAGGGTTGGTAGTATACATATAATTTTATAATTTTCTGCACGCGTAAACTATATTTAAAGAACCCCGGATGTATAATATCTATTATAGTGAATCGGTCATGCTTTTTATACGTCAAAGTCACGCGTCGTCACCGAAATAATTGCAGAGTTCATAAAATTACCATACACAGGTAATATAAGTTCACAAATTTTAAAAATCAGGAAAAATTGAAAATATTTACAAGGGAATTCATATATTTATGGGAACTACGAAATTAAGGAAAATATTAGTCCTTTATTGCGGTGATACCTATAGAAAAACTTCAACAGTTAAATAATAGTTTTTTTCTACTCTGTGTCTCTGTACATACCTACAGTTTTAAACAATCTTACAGTTAAAGTTTACCCTAAAAAAAATGTTCATAAATATATTTCTTTGTAAATAGTTAGTTAAAATAAATTATATTTAATAATAGTTGATTATTTTATTGTTAATGTTTATTATTATAATATTATTGACCCTTCAATACCGCTATTCCAATATATTTGTCATGGTTAATTTATATTATATATTATTTTAACTTAGCGATCTTTCTTCGAAATATAAATTAACTCTTGATTCCACGCCAAATGTTATTGAAAATAAATCATTTATATTATGATATAAAAGTAGTGCGTCTGGCCGTTGTTTATAATGTGTAATGTCTGTGTAAATAGGAATCTCAGTCGTACGGCTGGTGTCATCTATAACTCTATAAGGAACTAATATATTATTGTCTTTTAGACCGTTTTTGTCGTTCTCGACACAGTCGGTATCTTGGAATTTGGAGGAGATAGAAAAATACAAAATTCGTTGTGGGGTTGCAAGTCTCTTTATAATATTTTGTTTTTATTTATATACCTATATTAAAATTTTTTTGTCTTTCTGTGGACGTTAAATTAGGAAAAATAATAAGTCACATTAGTAATTTTATACTCCTATAACTATAGGTAAGTACATCGTTCATGAGTTATGCAGACTTCATGAGTCACGACCATGTTCTCTCAGGAGCAGATGTAATTTCCTGTTTCTTTTAGTTTGCCTGCCATATTCTTAGTTTTGCAATATAGTGGTCTGAATGTCTAAGTCGATGAAAAATATAACAATTTTTCAAGTGGATTAAAATGTCTAATAAACATTAGTTTTTTAATATTAAACAAAATGTGAAAAAATACATTAGACAACGAATCAAAAATTATCATTTATCACAAATACATATTATTTCCAATTTACATTTAATAGTGAACGAAAAAGACTCCAACATATTTTTGAGGGATTATAAAAAAAAAATTCATAGGGGATCTAATTCATTTCTCGCTACGTGAGAACGCCCATATGAGTTGACGATACATACTCGTTACAATAAACGTTAAAAAAATAATGACTGAGGTATAAATATTAATTTTAATGCAACTATAGGTAGTCAATGGTAAAAAATATATTTTCAAAAAACTGTAATACAAAAATACCTACAAATGATATTTCATGAAATGCAGTTAAATATTATATAATACACATATATTGGTAATAGCTTATAGACTTAAAAATCATTTAATCTCTCTGCATAGTCGTTATCTGACGATGGCGACAGCATTGTAACAATATAATAGTATAATGGGTATATAGGTATCACACAACCGCCTACAGATATTTCCCTCTGGAGTACCTATCTATATTTGCTGTAAGTCTATACTTATTATATTTTATATTATTATGTATGTTTGTAAGTTAGTTCAAGAAAACACGCAAGACATCGCAGCTTTTCTTGCTAACGATCAAATATTTGGATATCTTTCTCTCTTCATAAACAAAAATAATAATATATTTAGACTATAGACATACCTATACTATATTAAAAAACATACATTTCTTTATAGGATTCAGACACGTCGTCGTCGTTATCTGTAATCGGTATATATATAGGTACGAGACACGAGTGTAGTACGACAACGACAGTCAAGTCACAAAATTGTTCAGTGGTATAGACGTATTATAGTTTCGGGTACCTATCTACTATTTCGACATATCGTTTATATAGGCCAGTGGTCTTCAACCTTTTTGACTCGCGACCCATCATTTTTTTTTAAAAAAATAAAGACAAAATAGCTAATTATACCATTATAATTTAACTAAATAAATCCAAATTTTGATTCATGTAGGAAGTATTATATTTGTACTATCGGGGTAGTATATATTACATTATGTAATAAAAAAAAAAAAAAATTTTCTTTAAAGAAGACCTGTCGCGACTCATTTTTAAAGCCTATACCTACGCGACCTAAAATTGGATCACAACCCACCGGTTGAAGACCACTGATATATAGATTATAGGCGATTACCTACCTACCACATTGATGCCTATTATATACATCGCAACACTACCAAATAGAACAATAAATCGACCGGCGGTCCTTTTTTACGATCGCATTTTACGATAAACTGCAGCAGTTATATTATATAGGTGCCATGAAGTCGATATGAATATAACGAAACAAAACGCGCGTGAAGGTTGGCTATCCAATATCCGAGACGTTTTAGGTCGTCGCCGATGTAGCTGCTGCTGCTGCTGCTCTGTATACGATCGTGGAATTATTATTTCACGCACACACTTTCTATAAAGTGTACGCCGCCGTCGGTGCCTGCCTACGACCTAGGTATACGGTATACCTGGGTGTACTGTGAGAGAGCCGAGACCGAGAGGTAGGTGCTGTGCATTTGGTCGTCCGTTACCTATAATATGCACTGAGAGCTGTACGCCCATTAACTGTTTTTCAAGTCGTACCTATTGCACAGTCACTGCAGCGTACCTAGTCCCGGCGGCTAGTCGCACGTCGTCCGTATAAGCACCTATACCTGTTATACGCGACAAACTATATACCGACCGAATTTCGTGATCCATTTTTTTTTTTCGCACATTATTCGTGTCGTCGTCGTAATGTTATCGACCGCGGTTTTACGGTCTTCGTACGGATCGCATATACACATCGTAAAATAGAATGTAGGTAGGTTCGCCTACTGCGACTATATAGGTAGGTCGTATCGCAGGTAGGTATATCGCGGCCGCCGTCGGGGCGTAGTGTGCGCGGTGATCTCGAAAAATCATCGATCGTTTCGTTACGTACAGCAAGTATCCATATAAATTCTATTATAATACAATTAATACCTGAGTATGTCTTGTTCTTTCAATATTTATTTTTTTCCGATTTCATTTTCTTTCTTTTTTTTGTAGAGTTTGCGAACGTTAAAAAGCTTTTCGTTCGACATATTATAAATTATAATTTATAATATGGGCAGCGGTGCGAAATAATAATATTAATATCGTGCGAAGTGGGACGGAGATGCGCAAGCGTACGTGAAATCCGGCCGAACCCGCGCAGACCGGTGGCGGCGGCGGCAGACGGTGTTTTGAAGAGAGAAAAAAAAGTGGAAAATGGTTCATCATCGATCGTCGCTAACTTCAACACCCGAAATCGTTCCTATTATCAACACCTGTGATTCATGAAGACTAGTGATAATTTTTCGGGTTCTGTTATTATTTTGTAGATACTTAGTTATTGTGTATAATATTATTATTATTATTATGCGTTTTTTAAATGTCGCGAATATGTTCTGTTATAGAATTCACTGGTCGCGTATTTTTTCGAGTTAAAACGGATGTCACAACGGTTCCCGCCCTTTCCTTTAGATTACCCGGTCGACCTTTGAACAAAACACCCACCCGTAAGTCGTTTTGCCCTGTCCGCAGTATTTTGCCTGCTTATAACTAGTTCGCCAAATCCCAAGTGTACATCCTAATACCTACACTTAACGATCTGCCCAGCTTTCGACCGCCTCTTATTATTGTTGATTCTGGTTTGGCCGTCGTTTACATGTTTGCATGTTTCTTGTGTTTGAGCCGTTTGCGTCCTTCATCTTAAAACATTTTATTTTTAGGTTAGGCAAAACATTGTTAACCTTGGCTTAAACTGGTTCATCTTGATTGTAGTTACCTAGACCTTAATGAGTTTTTCTTATATGTTTCAGGTGAATCACTTACATGGAAAATCCACTTGATTGGCACGCTGAAGCAAAGTCTGTGATCGATAGCGAGACATCCCTGTTGAATCATATTAGTATATCGTCCTTGATAGTTTCTGACGGTGTATACTTGAATATTGAAACACTTGAAAATCAACAGTTTTGTGTGCTCTTGAACCAACAAGGATTTCGTGTAGTCGCCAAAGCTTTTGATCAAGACACCAACAATTCGCAATTCTGTTACGAAACCCACTTTGCACTATTGTCAAATATTAGCAAAGGCTATAATCGACGATTCAATGAGCTAGTAGCTGATAAATTAAATGAGGTTGCTGGGTCATGCAAAGATAGAGATAATCAAATAGCAAAATCTTAAGCAAAATGGCCACTAACGATATTAGACCAGCCGTTGAAGAACAGGTTGAATCAACACTTGATAAGGGTGAGTTATGCATTACTAATATTGTATATTATAGTCTATTGTTCTTACATTTCAATATTCAATAAGTGACAATTTTTTGAGTTATTGAATGATAAGATTATCAATTTTGTAAGTAGGTTATTATCGAAATTATTATTTAATACTTTTCTATTTCATAATTATGTGTTATAATATTTTTAAATCATTATCAGTAATGGTGTCGTAAACAGATTCGCCTTGAAAGGGGTTTGAGCTGGCTCATAGCCTTGATATTCACCAAGCCGCCCCTGTTTGTAAGCAATCTACCTATTTTACCAAAACATTTTTGATAGGATGCAAAAATACAAAAATACCGTAATTGTTGTAGTTGGCAGCAGATCTTCTCAAAAAAGAGCTCTAAATCACAAGTATGGTAGATTGCTTTCAATATCTCTAATCCATTGGCCAGTAACTAGTATTTGTAAAATTAATTATATTGGGGTATATTTATGAATAATATACTTATATGCACATATATATATATGTATATAATATAACCTATTTGTATGACAACTTATAAGTTCATAAACAAAATTATAAATTAAGAAAGTATTTATTTAATTTTCCTAGACTACTTTTTGGTAATTATTGTGAAATTGGTAGGCATAAACTAAAAGTTATTGCCAATGATATTAAACGACCTTAGTGTTAAATGTTTATATTATTATATTATAGATAAATAAAAAAATTAATATTTTATTAGACATTAATGATTAATAGCATTGATTAAACTTAAATGCACACATGTTTAATCAATGTTATACAATTGAAATATATTTTTTTTAATTATTAAAAATTTCAGTTGCATACTTACAACTCAACTGTATGTCTACACTTATATATTTTGTTACTACTTAAAATTATAGGCAAATTGTCGAATTAATTGTTTATAAAGTACCTATAAGCTTTATTAGTATTTACTATATGATATACTATTATGATTTATTAAGGTTTTTGGCGTGTTTGCTATTACTTATTAGGGTACCTCTATGTTTTCTCTTATATATCCCAAATAGACATGACATTGTATGCTGTTAAGCTGTTTTTATAGGATGGGTGACCATCCAAAAATATATTCAACTCGGCATGTCAAAATAATATGATTGAATATAATAAAATGATTGACAGTGGCAGCCACTGTTTTCATTAAAGTTTTGATATTTTATCTAATTAGGTATTAAATATGATTTGTTATAATTTAATATAATCATTATTTATTTAATGTGCGATATAATAATTAGGTACCTACCTAGCTACTTCTTTAATTTATTAGATAAACACAGAAATACAATATTACTTACCTAGGTACCTATCTAATACTTTGCTATAGATATTCACTTTAATTCTTTACTACATTATATGTTATTGATAAGTGTAATTACCAAAAGTATTATAATACATTTTTAAGATCAATTAGATATTGGTGAATGAGTTTAAACAATGTATAAACAAGATCGATTTTATTTGTCCTTCGGTTTTTATTTTTAATGTAGGAGGTAGGTAGTATTATATTATTTTCTAAATAATGTACATTATTTTATCAACAGAACTAATAACTCAGAGGCTTTTATAATTTTTAATTCAATTTCACAAAAACTAATATAAATTATAAATGAAATGGGCGAATAAAGCAATTTTTAATTAATTCTAGACCAATATTTCAGCTTCAAATAATAGGTTAACAAATATTTCAGAAATGTTATAGGTATCTAAATATAGTTGTAAACCTTATGGAAATTGCTTAATATTACTACATCTATAATTGAGTTTACCTTTACACCATCAAGTGTATCGTGTATATTGATAATTAATAGATTATAGTTCTTTATTATACTGCATCAGTGCTTTCCAAGCTCTTCTATTCCACATCCCGTTTGTAGATTGTCAAAATCTCGCACCTCCTCCTATAAATTGGAAAAAAATTATAACCTTTTTTTGTTTACTTAACAAATTAACTATACAATATTCAATATCTTTTTTTTATGATAAAGTATCCTGGTGATGATTTTGAGTGTTTTGCGGCTAAACACTTGTAATCCTTATTGATAACCAGTAATTTTTCATTTTTCCCTGCATTATCTCCTGGTTAAAAAATACTGTACTACATTGTAAATTTAAAAAATATAAAATAAAAATGAGCTTCGAAGTTATTAAGTACAAGCATAATATATTTTAATTTAAAAGTTACTTAAACTATTAATGACACTTAAATCTCTATGGTGAGTTAATTTATTAAATTGTTTGTGTAAGTATCATTAATTTATTATAAGAACCTAATAAAAAATCTTTTAAAATCAAATTTGATGTCTAATCTTATGTTAAACTTACAACTAAGTAGAAAAAGAGTTAAATGTCATATTTTTGTCTTTTTAACTATCATAATCTTTTGTGTATTGACATTGGGTTTATAATAAATAATTTTGATCTCTTTGTCATGAATGTCTTTATAATCTTGAAATAGATTTTTTTATGTAAAGGTATTATATATGTATTAAATTCCTGATTAAAATCACTGGGCGTAGAATTTTCTTATCATTATTATATTACAACCCGTAAAAATGTCTACATTTTAATTTTGTCTAAATCATACTTAAAAAATAATACTCATGTTTTGTTATTAAAATATTTATAAATAATGAATAGAGATTGATTTTTCTCTTAATTTGATGATATTGTGATACATTAGATTCATTGTAAATATTTCAATGGATGATTAATGATTAAATTAATTTAACATTTTAGTACATTCAAGATAATACAATACTTTAATCATATGTGTGCGGTGTGCACAATTCATGTTTTAGTGTTTTTATGTATTTTAGTCTTATTAGTTTTTTCCTAAGTTGTATGAACTTAAGACCATTCAAGGATATACTGCTATTTTTTCCACGTAACTATGATATATCTCCTTCTATTAATCACATCTTTATTCGTCTTCTTCTTTTTTGTATTTGAAGACAAAAAGTTACAATGAATTTTATTTATCTTTGCCAGGAAAAAGCACTGCATTCAGAGTATGCAGTTGCAAATCCTGTGCACATCTTTAACTATAGATGATATACTATATGAAATTAATAGAGTATATCATTAATAAAATATTTTTGATTTCTAGTCATTTTGAGCTTCAAGTTTATAGTATACCAGTCCCATATTTAATTTCAATGCTAACCATTTCACAGTTGAACAGAAATATCAAAAGCACCGTCCTACTCTGTTTGTCTCGTACAGTAGTCACCGTTTAAATCTAGAATTCTAGACCAACACATATTATGGACACAATTCTTAGGGCTGGTTCAAACATTATTCTTAAAAACTTATCGCTTAATTGGGATTTTGACTTATTTCTCTTAATTAGGACTAACACCTCTACCTAATTTTTGCAGTTTAAATAGTAATTACTGTGTTTGTTGGTATTTTATTAGAAATATTTGACTTTAAAAGTTGTATTTTGTTTTATATTTTCAAAAAATATGATAAAATGTTTTAATAATAGTACCTAAAAAGTAATATTTTATTTTTTGTCTTGAACTAATATTTTCTTAATTTTAATTATGTACAATGTACATCAAATAATTGTAAATACTTAACATATTTTAAGCTCGTATATATTTGTTTTTAAGTTTATTGGACCAAAATAATAGTTCGAAAAAAATATTGTATGAAAGAAAATGTTTTTGAAATATTTATTATATTACGTTGCGAGTCAGAATGCTCAAATTAATGGTACAAAATGGTTTCACGCATATCGTATTCTCAAGGCTTAGTAAAGGTAGAGGGTAATATACTGAACAGTAAAAAAGCTTGAAACTACCATACTCACACATTAGCTCTTTTATTGTTAAAAAAATATTAATCGTTGTACTGTATTGTGTACTTGATAGCTCGTATTGAACTGCGTGTTTTACAAAGACAAATTTAGAGCATTATATTATTATATTGATGTTCTGATCGTCCAGCGTACTACACAAATAAAAGTTGTGCCCCTCGCATAACAAGACGTGAAGGTTCTAGGTCTTGAGTTCTTAGTATGTGGTTAAGACAGTTTTTTAACATTTTCATAAAAAACATTAAACAATTTTCCCTATTTCTTTAGTGATTTCTTTATAATCGTAGTCAAAATGTTATCTTAAACATTATAATAGTTGACTTCTTAGACAATAGTATACTGGTCGGCTTACGTCTTACAGTGTTATGGTGAGCATCAAACTATACGGGAAATCGGAGTAGGACGATAGGTATTCGACAGAGTCTCAGAGGTATTGTAGAAAACAATCTTAGTCCTTAATTTCGACTGGGTTCTTATTTCCATGACCGGTTTAGCTATTAATTATTATTATCAAACGTCTGTGGCAGTGTGGCGTATTAATACTGCCGTCTGCCGTGTATAGTGTAGAAATATAATATAATAGTTAAGAAATCAGGTTAAACTAAACTATATGATTGATCATTGATATTATTTTATGATCGTACTCGCAATGCGCGTCGTCTTATCTGTTTATGACTATACTAATTATGACGACAAGTAATTATTTTCAATTTTATCGAATTTAAAAATGATAACTCAGATAAGTTGTTCTGTTTCGTGTGCTGACTGCCGAATGACATTTAATCATTTCGATTTCAATGTGCGCTCGTGCCCGTCACTTAACTTTTCTAGGGCATAGTTTTTCATTCACGAATCGTAAAATGTATTTAAAACTGTTACTTCGACTATGATTAATTTCTTTAAATGTCTGATTTTTTTTATAAGATGCCATAAAATTTCGGGTAAGACTTTCATTGTACGTGTAGCTTGATACTGTTCCTACGAATTATAATATATTATTTATACCTATAGTATGATAACACGCAACTCAGCTTTAGAGACACAATAATAATAATAATATACTGATGTATGTCTATTGCATTACCGCAGTTGTCTGTTGGCTATATTTATATTTGTCAATCGACATTCGACATTTTGTCGTGTTTTCGAGAACGAGGACGGCGCCATACAATTTTCTTTCAGTCGGATGACGATTATTTTTTCAACGAGGTATTTATTGGTGTTTTGGAATAAAACGTACTCTTATAGTCTTATTTCCAACATTTTTATTAATATCGAACAATTAAAACAGCATATTATTGCAATTTGCAGCACAATCAATAAATAATATTACAAATTTACGAATTGCACTATCGCAGAATAAAACTGCAGATGATAACTTAAAACTTATTATTACTTATTTTTTTGTATTCTACCATTGAAGTTTTCACTTTTATTTATATATACCAGATACCTAACACAGTTAAGGGAGTGCATGTAGGATAAAACAGTTTTAGGTGCCGCAGCCGTCCTCGTTTGAAAACGATTATTATTATTTATTTATGTTTAGAAAATGTAAGCTATTTTAGATATAGGTATATCGAGTACTATAATATTAGAATCTTAGAAAAATAAAAAAACATGTTTAGACTAGATTATTAAATTATTGTAATTTGTATGACTTATGTCATGTACCCACTCATGTATTTGGTTACTTATTAGATATTTATTTTTTCCAATGTATTTCTTGATTTTGATTATATTCTATGACTGTTTTAGATGTTGCTACAGAAAAAGACATCTCGATTGCTGAACAAGATGATCTCCAAGCCAAAGAAAAAGAGAAGAAACTTGGACATAGGCGAGTGGGTGTGGATGGAGAAATCACCTATAAAAAAATTCAAACCGGTCAAATTATGGGTTCCATACAATTGGGAATACAACATGCAGTAGGAGGCCTTGCTTCAAAGCCCGAACGCGATTTGCTTATGCAAGATTTTATGACCGTTGAAACAACTGTGTTTCCAAGTGATGGTACTAATCACACTCCAGCTCACCACTATCCAGAGTTTATTTTTAAGACATACGCTCCAATTGCATTCCGTTATTTCAGAGACTTATTTGGCATTCAGCCAGATGATTATCTCATATCGTTTTGTAACTCGCCACTTCGTGAACTGTCCAACCCGGGTGCTAGTGGATCAATATTTTATCTCACACGGGATGATGAATTTATCATGAAAACTGTACAGCACAAGGAAGGCGAATTTTTACAAAAACTACTTCCTGGATACTATATGAATTTGAATCAGAATCCAAGAACTCTGTTGCCAAAATTTTTCGGTCTTTATTGTTATCAATGCAATTCCAAAAACATTAGATTAGTAGCTATGAACAATTTACTACCTTCTAACATAAAAATGCACCAAAAGTATGATCTGAAAGGTTCAACTTACAAAAGAAAAGCTTCCAAAGATGAAAGACAAAAGTCATCCCCTACATTTAAAGATTTAGACTTTAAAGAACATCATCCTGATGGTATTTTTTTGGAGCCAGACACTCACTCAGCTCTTCTCAAAACTATGCAAAGAGATTGTCGAGTACTGGAAAGTTTTAAAATAATGGATTACAGTCTTTTAGTGGGCGTTCATAACGTCGACCTTGCTCAGAGAGAGAAAGAAGAACGACGAGTGGCACGGTTACGCAAGGCTGTGGAAACTGATGCAGATACTTTATCAGAAACATCTACATTAAGTCGAACAGCTGAAGCCAATCGGCAGCGTTTGATGGCACATTCAACAGCGATGGAAAGTATTCAAGCAGACACTGGAACTTCGTCAGATGAAGATTGTGCTTCGCCTAGAGGTGGCATACCTGCTAGAAGTGGAAGTGGTGATAGCTTATTACTATTTGTTGGAATTATTGACATACTACAAAGTTATCGACTAAAGAAGAAACTAGAGCATACGTTCAAAGCCATCATACACGATGGTGACTCTGTTTCTGTACATAGACCTGATTTCTATGCCACTAGATTTTTGGATTTTATGACCAAGTATGTGATATAATGAATATTTTATTTATTTATTCTTTCGTTGATTTAATTTTTTATTTAATTTTAGATCTGTGTTCAAGAAACTTATTTGTCCTCTAAAACGTTCTCCATCCAAGCGTCGTAGCATGTCGCGTACACGTACACGTGATCAAACCGATGCTGAAGGCACATTTTCCACATGTTCAACACCACCTCCAGCATTTGAGGATGCTATTCGTCGCGACTTTGTATACGACAAACGTTCCAGCATGACTCGCATTCGTCGTCCATCTCCAGGACTGCGTACAGATGGCCCTCCTGGCTCGTCGCATACCGGCGAGAGTAAGTCGTCTACATTGAGTGTGGGATCGGGCAGCACTACATCTGGCATCGGGGGTTCAGCAGGCAGACAATCTGTGGAAGCTACATGGACGGAAGGCACACCTAGCTACACGGAGTCTTCAAGCAGCGCTGACATGGCTTCAGATACTATACAAATGGCAATTCTGGGGGGTGACCTTAAGTCATTAGAAATGACACGCTTATAACTTATAGAATGTTACTTATAGTCTAATCGGAACATATTTTATTGGATTTAAACCTTAAAATTATTTATCTAGATTGAAATATTGAATTAAACCTGAATAGTCAGTATACCAAGATTTAATTAAATATTACTAGTGTAGGATATTTTTCATTTGGATATGTATTTTTGTTTCAACTAATTACAATTCATAACATTTTTTTCTCATTGTGATGCACTTTGATGATTGCTTATCAGAATTAGAACAGTATTATTGTATTATATTGTATTACTGCTCATTTGGCATATGCCATTAGATAGTATTGTGCAGACAAGCATTAATGTGATTAAAAACTTGCCAATTTCGAACAAAGATCTGCTAAAGTTATGTGATCCGATTGGACTGTCAAATCTGACAAATTGTTTTTATTTATTTTTTTAAAGTTTGTATAGCTGCTGAGCCCCTTTTGTTGGATCTCTTAATAATAAGGCCAAAACCCTAAAATATAATTATAAAAGACAATTTTAAACGCTTGTGAATAGCATGTTATTTAGCACCAGCATAAAACTCTCACTTTTCAACATTTAAAAAATTGTTTTTCCATTTTTATTAGTTATTATTATTGATATGATGATTAAAAAATTCAATATTCTACACATTAATATTGTTTATTATAGATGGTACCACTTTGGTTGAGAACCGCTTCCAGCGGATGACACACAATGTGATGGCTCGTGTATTTAGGTTTTCGGGAACCGAAAAATAACCTTACTTAGGTTTAAACGATAAATAATTATAAACAAATGTTATTTATTACTATTATTACTACTATTATTATTATTATTATTATTATTATTATTATTATTATAATTATTGATTACGCATACCGCCTACATATAAACATAAGTATACCTAAAAGAAAAACAATTTTCCATTGTGTTCGTATCAACCGCCTAAACGGATTTAGTAATACAGTATTCATAATTTTAAACAATTTTAGACTCATGTATGAACTTTTGAGAATTAAATGTTTTCAAAAAAATAAAAACTTAAAAAAAATCATTTTTAATTTTTATTTCCAGAATCTGAAAGTTGTTTCCTGATGTTTACTAGACACTGTGTGATGAGAACATGTTCAAATAATGTTTCTGCATCATTGGATGGAAATTCAATGATGATTATGATGTAATGATTACTTTTGAGTTGAAATATTTCGCTGTAAGATATGGTTAGTTGATTTTATTAATGTTTTTATACTATTTCCAGGACAATAAAATCCTGATGTTGATCTCATTTTTTTAAATCTGATTTTTGTTTCTAAATTTGTTATATATCTTTTTTGTTAGTATTGAACTACATTTGAGAATTTTGTATTTTGTTGGATATAATGATAGAGGTCTCATTTAAAAAAAAAATATTTCCTTTGTTATTGCCTTTTTTTCATTTACATAATATAAGTATTAAGTACTGTTATTTTTAAACATTACACAGTGTAGCATAATTGTTTTTCATAAATGTTTATGAAGAATTCAATTATGTAATAATAAAATATTTAGTCTCACGATTATTGGGATAGAATAAAATTCAAATTTGAGCCACACTCAACCTAACCTTTGAGGTAAGTACAATGTAAAAAGTAAAAAATTACATAACGCTTTTAGTAAAATGCTTTCAATATTTTGTTTCATGAAAATAAATAAACTTGCTATTGTAAAGAAGAATATTCTTATTTAAAATAAATTAGTTAAAATTACCTATTTATTAAATTAATTACTTTTTTTATATAATTTTAAAGTTTTCTTACAAATTTATAACTATTATGAGTGAATGTTCTTTTATACTGTTTAATGAGCTATAAGTATAATTTTTGTTATAAATGTATGTTGGCTGTCAAAATTTTTTTGTTAATTGTAAATTATAATTTATATTAAACTATTTGAAAATTTGTTAATTCTAGCATTTTTTTTAATCATTTAAAAATAATATTTGAATTATTTAGATTCTATTACTTCTATTAAGTATGAACTGTTTACCTTTGTTTGTTGTATGACTACTTGGGCCTATTGAAATCAGTTTATGGCATCATGAAATGTAAAAAAATTGAAATTACATGTGTCTTATTTAAAAAAAATGTATTAATTTGATAAAAACTACAAAATATGTGTAGTGTGTACCTATAATAATCGTAATTTATCTTATTATATTGTACGACAATGTAATCGATTTTAGGTACCTTATCGTAATATTGCATGTAGGAATTGCACTATAATTTACCAAGGCTCTGTAAGCTAAAATTCTTGTCATCCATCCCCTAAAAAAAATGCAAAATATAGGTATAACTTTACACATTAATAATGAAAACAACAAAATTTTATTGTACCTACTTTTGACAAAACTATAGACATTATCTATTCAATCCCAAGAACAACAAAAAATTTAATTTCTTAAATGTTTATTTTGCAAATTATCTTTTCCAAGTAGTTGATTTTCAATATATATAGTAGGTGTCAATGTCAAAATAAACACACAAATAACATGCATTTGAATTTTGAAGAATAATTACTATATTATATTAAAACTAAGCCTATTTTTGCCACTAACAAGATGCTCAGTAAGTTAAAGATACTTACCTATACTTTCCAAATCTACAAAAGAGAAACTATATATTTGCTGTCTGCGACTGGTAGTGTTGAATGCATGTTAGTCGATGTCCATTACAAAGGGGGGCCGGGGAGAGGTTAGGTACTTATTATCGAAAGAAAAGTTTTGCCGAAAATTCACGGGCCTGTGCAATATCAACACGAGGGATATAATATGAGATACATAAAATATTAATTAAGAGCTCAAAGGTTGTAAAACAAGATGAATATCAGAATGTTCCTAAAAGCAAAACGATTTGAGTGGGCAGGCTAAGTTTAACGGGTGGACGGAAGATGGAACTATGGAAGTCTTACTTAAATGAAATGTCCTGTCCGGAAACCTAAAATCGACATAGGGGAAGACCTCGCCAGGTTAGGATATAGTAGGATATACGTAGTTGGATATAAAGCGAGGAAGGATAACTGAGATATCGGAGACCCAATAACGGAAATGGATAATGAACTGGATCGGAATACATGTCATTGAGCAATAACAATTAATCTTTTTTTTTACAATTTTAATCGAAAAATACAATTATTACTAGTTGTCAGTTGATTACATGGACATAAAACAATACATTATTACAAGGTTCTATATTATTAATAATCATTGTTAGGTACCAGCTATATTTAAATCAATATTAATAAAAGCCAATGTTTGTGGGTGTGTAAGTAAGCGATCCACAGCTAAGTCTATCGCACTCATGATTCTGAAATGTTTCGTTTTAAACCTGCTCACACGGGGTTGGTCGACTCAGAAAAACGAAATTTTTTTGTTTGTATATAGTTGACATTGGTTACAAAAAATACAATAGTTATAATTATAATAACTGTATATATTTTTAGACCTGTATTTTATATTTGGTTAAAACCACCTAACTTACTGTGTTAAAAATATGTGTAGTTTACATTTAACGGAACTTAAAACAATGTAAATCCACTGGCATTATTTAATTTGTTACAGGCAACGCCACTCAGTTATATTATAATTTATAATTATTAAATATATTTAGGTGCCTAATGTATAACATTAAAGGCCTAAAACGTATGACCCTTATTTTTGTCGATAGGTTCAGCAAAATCCGTAGTATCATATAGGCAGATCGGCTACTTTTTACTCTTCAACAAAAACATTTTGAATATCTATAGTTGGCTCACAAAAAAACTATGATTTTTTTATTTTTATATATTGTTGAAATTAGTTACAGAAAATAAAATGGTTATTATGATTGAGTGTAATTTTAGACCTGTATTTTATATTATTTTGGTCAGAACAACCTAAATAACTGTACCCATTAAAAATCTGAGTACTTAACATTTAACGGAGTTTAATAAGAGGTCAATTTACGGTAATTTAATTTGTTACAGGCAACGCCATAAATAGTGTCTTAAACTGTATTTAATTCATACATGAATGATATTTTAATAATACACGATAATATTATTATTATCAGTTATAACCATGGGTTATTAGCCTACAATATTATCATAGCTTTTTTGAGAGGTCATTTTTGAAAATTCCCAATAGTTTTTAAAAAAATGGGAATTTTTACTTGAAAAAAAAATGACTAGATAATATATATACATGCAATTTTTACCGAATGTTTATATAAATGAAATATTGAAATATCATGAAATTTCCAATTTATTTTGACTTTTTTTGAGCAATTTAATAATATAGTCAATAAACATAAGTCAAATTTAACACATCCATTTAGTGACCCACTCGACTGCTATTGGCTATTATTGTACAGCGGAGCGGTACCCACTTGCCAACCTTTTTTACTTTTAATCCCCTAAAATATTAAAATACCTACTTGATTCACTTTTCTACCAGAAAAGGTGCTGAACTATTGACAATTGAATACAGAAAATCGAAGCATTTCTATTGCCCCAAAAGTTGATGACAGGACACACCAGACACTTTTTTTTTATTCAAACTATTATTATTATACTATTATACTATTATAGTATTATATCAATAATAATACAATTCCATAGCTACCTTGACGTTGTTGTAAAATTAAACTATACGAGCTCAATATTGTAATAGGTAGTATAATTAATTGGAATTGGTTGGTCAATACAATTTATTGAATAACGAACTACAGAAGTCAAGAACTGAATTATTTTATAAATTAGCACATTAAACCCAGTTTCGTTGCACTTGTTTAATATTGTATGATTTAAACAATAATAATTGTAAGCCTATGTGTAAGCCTCATTTTAGTATGGGTACTGTAATACTGCGAATACTGTAATAATTATCAATTTATCCATCTGTACTGTTCGGACATACTTTTTAGAAAAAACTCACTATAAATTAATCAACTAATTACAGATGCCTCGTATGTTTTTAAATTTTATTAGCTTTTAGTATGATAATACTATTACCTATGTAATTTAAAAAAATAAAAACACTTGACATAATTTGTAGGTACCTACATCTGATTATATTACATACATATTACATTATATTACTACATTGTACACATTGTTTTTGCGCCTAAAGTCCGCGTCTAGGACACTCGGATCAGTGTAATCGCAACCTAAATAATATACATATTAGGAATAAATAACATGATAATATATAATTATATAATAAGAATAACTAGCTGTCCCGCTCAGCGTTGCCTGAGCTAAATATTAAATTAAGATTAACTTCAAGTGATTTACACGCATCTAAACCACCTAGATGGACAATCCACTGCATTATATCAAGGACAATATGCGAGCAGTATATTATCAGGTAGGCAATCCACCTGCGGTGGATTGCAGACTACACGAAGTGCGTAATTGAATGAAAACAGAATTAGGTAGGTGAAAAACATTACAGAGTTGTCATTTTGTAACACCACTCGCATATTAAATTTCTCTAGCTGATCCCGTGCACTTTTTATTTCATTTTTAGCTGTTGATCTAGGAATGACTGGCAGCGTTTGGTGAAAATCTCCAGCTAGTAGAATCATCGCGTCTCCTCAGAGGTTCTAAATTTCTAATTGCTCTGATTGAATCTCTTTAACGATTTTAATTCATATGAACCAAAAACACGTCCAAATTTTTAGTTTGTTGAAATTTTTGAGAAGTGTTTGTTGAGTGTAAAAAATGGCACTTTTTATATGATTAAGACTTAATTGAATTTGGTTTTTAATATTTTAATAAAATAAAATATATAACCAATGTCAACCCTATAAATAAACATAAATCCCATCGAAAAAAGCATTTTCAGTTTTTCCAGTATTACAATTTATAGATAGATGGCGCCACCAGTAAGATAGGATATTCAAATTTTTCAAATTTCTAACCGAGGGGTATAAAAACTAGTTTACATCACTCTCCGAGACCTTCTTAATTTACACACCAAATTTCATGAAAATCGGTCCAGCCGTTTTTCCAGAGTGCACACTACTGCCGCTATACGTGTCGACGACACACTACAACTGTGTGATTAATATTGTGCACTTAAGATACCATAACTCCGGAACCACTTATTGCACAGCATACAAACTTAGATAGTAGCCGATTCTCAAACCTACTGAATATGCATATAAAATTTCATAAAAATCGGTCAAACCGTTTCGGAGGAGTATATTAACTAACATTGTGACACGAGAATTTTATATATAAGATAATATATTATAGACGCACGCACACATACACAACCTGACGCTATTAGTGAAACAATAAAAAAAAAAACACTCGTTCGCAACTTATTATCGTTACAAACGTACCCACGTACCTATGTATACTTATGTAAGTATACTATATAATTGCTGGTTAACTATATGTATGTTAGGTATATATTATATTGTGCAGTAGTCGTTATATCCGTGTCCGTGCATAATTTATTTTTATTATTGTACGCGGCTAGGTAGGTACCTATACTATACTATATTATCCAAACGTGCTTATCGAAAACAAACAGAAATTTTAAACGACAGGCTATCTGTATATTACGATATATTATAATATATAGGTACACCGATTGCGCTAATCAAAGGTTACAATAAATAATACGTTTTATTTTTCACACACGCACCGTATAAACAGGCACTACCGGTGTTTTATTCGTCGTCACGCGTTCAGTCCGCAGTTCACGTCTAGTAGTCGAGTGCCTATAGCTGAACCGACGTCGATTATAACTATTATTTACAGCCGTGCGAAAATGTTGAAAATCGGATTTTTCGGCGCCGGAAAAATGGCTCAGGCGTTGGCCAAAGGTTTCTTGGCGGCCGGTGAGTTTCGGCGGAAATCGTGCGTTTTTTGACAGTCGTGTACACCGCATTTTTCGTACCTATACAGCGAAACCTCTCCTAACGGACACATCTGAATAGCGGACACCTCCGAATAACGGACACAAATTTAGTGACCGAGAGTGTCCGGTATGTAGAGGTTTCACTGTATACTCATCCCCGCATATTGTTTATGCATATTTGCAGTGCATTAATGCAGTTGTATTTTGCGCAGGTCTCGTCAAAGGAGAAAACATCACAGCCAGCTGCGCCCCGCAAGACACACAGTGCGTCCAAGCTTTTGAGGTGAGTCGAACGAGAGCCTCAGAAATTTGGCTGGCACCCTTAAAATATATATTATATAATAATAGGAACCCGTAAGTCGAATATTAATCATATATACTAATCGTGGTACCGGTCGAATTCGGCATTGATCGATGACAGGGATTCGGATCAAAAGTGACTTTCGACAATCGGTCGGTGGCCGACAACGCCGACGTCCTACTATTGGCCGTCAAACCGTCCGTGGTCAAGACGGTATTGGACCAGATCCGTCCGAATTTCACGTCCAGTAGACACCTGTTGCTGTCCGTCGCTATGGGTGTCACCGTAAATCAGTTGGAAAACGTGAGTTTATTATTTTTACTTATTTTTTAAATAAATTCGCCTTGACTCACGTGCCGACGGGATGTAGGACTATATTTTGAAGCAGTTGCTTCATCATATTATCTGCAACGGGTGGGTGGGTGGCCGGGTCCGGGTGTGTAGTCATCGTAGGACCTTAAGTCCTCAACACAGATATCATTGCAAGTTTTATATAATTAATATATTATGTAACCAGCTAGTTTAGAGTTAGCCCTCTGCGAATCACTTTGGTGGTAAAAATATTTTAAATCAACAATTTGTTTTAAAGACGTGACTGGGATTTTTACGATCGGTCGTCCTTGGTAAAATCTCTTTTAACTGACGTAAAAGTGCTCACACTATGTGCGAACTGAGTGATTTTGTGATGTGTTGATCGCGGGGAACTATACGAAAGATGGTCGAAGACCGTTTAGAGCCGACCGTGTTGACCGACTATCATTCTGCCACTGACTCGCCACTCAAGTATATTATTATGCTTTACAATTTGTAAACACGTTTTCCGAAATAAATCAGTATTGCGGATGTAGGATTTGAAAGTTGGCAGAGGGGAGTGCGTCCAAACCATAAAACGTCCCGAAATCAATTAAAATATAATAATTTATACTCATATATTGGCATGCGTATACGGGCCGCGATTTTAATTTAATTCAATAAAACAGAGAGTGACTAATTGAACGATAAACGTGTAGTATATACGACACATACACTGCACGTGATGTATAAAATGTTTGTTGTTGTTGGTTATTAATGTCGTGTTTTCAATAAAATTGAGACTCGTAATCACTGCAGGCCTATATGGGCTTATAGACACTCGAAACTTTAAATTCCTATCTGTACAAATCCGAAAACATCATAAACATATATATCATATTATTATAACGATAAAAACATATTATTAAAGTTACACTAGAATTTTAAATTTTTATATTTTTTTTTGTAATCAAAATTATCTTGAGAGTATTGAGTGTTAACGGGTACGACCATTGTTTCTTGATTAGTAAAATAGTTATTATAGGTATACCTATAGACATGAATATTATTGAGATTTAAAAAAAACAAATTCTCGTGGCGTGTATATTGTGGGGGGGGGAGAGGGGACTTAGGTTAAAGAACATTTTGTTCGATTTCTGGAGGCGGGTAATATATTATATAGTTTGTTATAATATATAAGTACTTGTTTTTGCAGTCTGTTATTTTGTAAACAAAGTTGATTGACGTCAGTCGTATTACCTATATGGTTGATTACGTGTAAAATCGATAACGTTAATCGAAAGGTTTAGGTTACCGAACTGAAACAAAAGTGGAACACGTTAAAAAATTAACTGCAACAGTAGGTACGTAGGTCCGCAATAAGTTTACACTAGTCAGTAGGTATCGTCAGACGTCAATGAAATTGAATTACCTATTTATAAAGAGGGCTGTGAATTTAACGCACTAATGAACTGTTAAATAGCATATTACACTTGTACTAATTAAAAATTAGCAAATTTGTACTAAGAAAATAATAATAATAATAATATAAATAAAAGTTACAATTAAATTTTTCAAGGTTATTGTTTTTTATTACAGGTTTATTCTATATTATATGATTTTATACTTTTTATAGAATTATTGTGTTTAAAGATACCTATCATCATCAGTACGTACAAGTACAAGTAATACGTGCTATTTTTATCAGTTTTTTTTTCGTCGACAAGCGCTGTTTTCAACAACAATATAAAAAAATAATTATTGTTCTAAATAAAATTTCAATTAGGATTAGTTGAAAAAAAAATCATTAAATTACTAAAAAAGAATATTATGAATAAAAAGTTTTCATTTACTATATATTTTAAACTATAGTTTAGGCGTATAATAGCACTATATAGCATGATGTATATTCAATTTTTATCAAATTTTATTGTATACGTAGTAACAAACAAAACATGCAAATGCATTCAATTCACAGCCAGGGTTATAAACGATGTAGGACTACTATTTTTTACGATATTTCAAATTATATTTTATTAATATTTATAAGCATTATTGAAGTTTGTTGAGCCGTAGCTTATGCATTTTCTTGTAATCCATAATATATTGATACATATAATAGTTTAATTATTATAGTGCCTAAAGGTTTTTAATTATTTGAGTATTCAAAAGTTTTGACTTTTATTTTGCTTTATTTTAAATAGTATTAATTATTTGTTTTATAAATGTCTGAGTCAAGGTAGGTAATAGAAGAAAAATATTTTTTAAATTGTTAAATATGTAAATTAAGTTTACGTTTAATGAATTATTACCTGTACCTAATATACTTCCTGCGTAGTATATTTTAAGTAAAAATAATATGAATCATTTCTAATACGTTTTACTTAAACATATTATTTTATTTGGTACATATTATATGTTATTATAGGAGCGTACCTATTATACTATTTCACCGCATAATTCACCATTTGTAATGCTTGAGAGAATTCGGCGCGTAAAAGAAACGATTCGTTTTTAAATTATTTCTGTATACACCTATTATAATGGCAATACATGCAATAACAGTTTGAAAAGAAAACGTTTCTATCGATTTGAGGTTATAATATTGTATAGATTATCATTTATCATTAAACAATAGGTACTATATTATATTATAATACAGTGACTCGATTTTTAATTATATATCAATCAATGATTATAATAATTAACATTACAATGTATCGGCGGAGGGTCAGCCTGGGAAAACATTTCGGGCAGGGAAATTTTGATCGAGGTCACATTTTGCCTATATCTTCACGTCACCATACAATTGCAATTTGGGAGGGTGATTGAGCTTTAAGATCTAAGCCTTCTAAACATTTTATTACAATACCTGTGAATATTATTTTATAATCGATAGGTATATGAATACGCTTATTATTCCTCTCAAAACTTAATTTTAGTGTAGTGAGAAGTCAAATTTACTATAAAAAAAAAGCTAAAATATTATTTGAGAAATTTCCATTTTGCGAATAGTAATTAAAAAAAATTAAAACTTTTTTTACGATTTTTATTTTAGCTCTTACCGGACGGCTCGAGAGTAATGCGAGTGATGCCCAACACTCCTGCGTTGGTCCAGTGCGGCGCTTCCGTATACGTGCCGGGCAAACGGGCGACGGACGAAGACGAGAAGCTGACGGAGAAACTTTTGTCGTCCGTGGGCACGGCGGAGCGCGTACAAGAGTACCTGATGGATCCGATCACCGCACTCAGTGGTTCCGGTCCGGCATACGTGAGTCTAACGAGTGAATCTGCATAACACCTATAGGTGCGGGTGGGCAAATGTGAACTGAGCCCACGATTATCTTTTTTGTTGTAAGCTCAGCCCGATAATTTTCACCAATTAACACGTATACCGGCAAATATATATCGTCGGCTTGAAGCAAAAACTCACTAACGGCATTACAGAAATATTTGGCAAATGCGTTTTTAGTTTTAAAAATTGTATTTAACTCCGTAAATTTTGAAAAAACTAAAAAAAAAACAGGTTTTAACTAATAAATCGATATTTAGTGCCCCAACACAAATTATAGACTTCAAGTTTATAAACAAGATGACGTAATAAAAACAAATTACTTCCGTCTAACTGTAGCATACACTAGAAAGTAGAAACATATGTTATGTGAAATCATAAAAATCCGACCTCTAGTTATCAGCTTATTTACTATATTATACTATTACAGGTGTACGTGATTATCGAAGCTCTGGCTGACGGTGCCGTTCGCATGGGTATGCCCAGAGACATGGCTTACAGATTGGCATCGCAGACGGTCCTGGGAGCTGGTACCATGGTTCGAAACACGCTAGAACATCCTGGAAAACTCAAGGACGACGTCACCTCGCCAGCGGGTGAGTTGGGTTTTACATACGTGATGTGATTCTGGCAACGATGTCCAACAATCGTTATTTCGAGAAACCGTCATGTTTTCTGGACAATTATTACATTTTGCACAAACATAATCGATTTTCTTCACTGACGTAATACAATTTTTTGAATGGTGTCCTCGTCGTGAAGGTGCTCGGGTATGTCGAACTTTTCATGGGCCTATTGTGTGGCTCTACATTCTGTGATAATATTGTGTCTGATAGAAGTCGGGTAGCCGCATGTTTAACATGTTCTTGGTGGTTCTTTTCTCACTATATCCCTAGGCGATTTAGTTATGTATATATATAAATATATTGTTGTTGTTTGTTATGAAGAATACAATACAATATAAATATTCTAAATTTTCGCTTGGCTTCAATTTTTTTTCGCATGCCATGGATTTGCCATCCCCGATGTATTATATGATCTTTATTATTATATTATATAGTATTTCATTATACCAACAGTGCAAAAATGTATGCATAGGTATTGTTATATGTGTGTCATATAATTTAGTCGGTACTGTTACCACAAAAGCATATTATATCACCAAAATATTTCGCGTCAGAAGTTATATAATTTCCAGACACCCGTTAAATACACCGTTTTGACACGCATTTACTGTCATTTTTAGAAAGTATAGAAATGGTAGAATAGGATTTATAATAAACACTATAGCGTTCTGAAAGTTTTATAATGGGAAATGTATTTATTGTAATTGCCCACTACATGATGGCTATACTCTATCTGTTTTGTACTTTTGTTCCAACTGTAAAACTAAGTCTTACATTATGATCAGTCATATTTTATTTATTTATTTTGATATACATTTTAACGTTTTGTAATTGTTTTAATTTCATTTACATTTACTTCAAACATATAATGACGTTAAAATAAAATGCGTGTATTTTTCCCGTTCAAAGCTAAAATGAATAATAATTGTGAAGTGTGATCATATTATACGAATTCGTTCGCTTGAAGTTGGTTTATTGAAATTGTTCGAGTACACTTATACTCCTAATAATACATTATTATTCATAATATTTTCCTATTTTTTTTTTAACAAACAGCAGTGTTTAAACTGTTTCTGATTATTCGTTGTGACTTATTTACATTTATTTTGATTGAATATCTAAATATTTTTTCCCTGTGTCTTAATTAAGGAGAAAAGTGTGATGAATTTTTAATTTATAAAAACATGACGTCGTACCTGCATTAAAATAATAATAATAATAATAATAATAATAATGATTTGCAATACTAGGAACAATATTATAATTAAAACTCTTGAGTTGTAAGGATCGTTTATAATTTTATATTGAATCGTTTGAAATGTACAACCAAATATCTATATCTATAGGTACCTACTTAAAAATACTGAATAAAATTGATACGATAAACAAGTTAATTTATCACAAATCACAATAAAATCAAAATTTCTATATAAAAAACAAACTCATAATAAAAGATGCTCTTCGTGTATTTGAATTATTAATCATCTTTAAATTTTAAAATCAATATTTTCATACATGAATTTTATTTAAATGCTTCCACTGTGATTTTATATAGGTTCCACAGCGGCCGGTCTCAGTGCTCTGGAACAAGGCGGCCTAAGGTATACAATCATTGATGCTTTGGAAAAAGCTACGGAAAAATGTAAGGAAACTTCAAAGGCGCTTTAGACAAATCGGCTACTGTAAACATTCGCGTTCACTGTATAATATATCTAGTCTAATTGACAAGCGTTTTATAAATCATTTAACTGTTATTATATCTGTATTGTACATGTTATATATACTTTATCATTTTTAATTTAATTTTTTTTACGATTGTGTTCAAAGTACATCTGTTCTCATAATATAATGTTTATTGTATTTTTATCGATTAAGCGAATTTCCTATGTATATAGTTCAGGGTTCACCAATATTTTTCTCTACAAAATATTCCGGAGGTATACATGTTATAAATGTTATAATCAGAGAAAATGGGTATTAAGCAGGTGCTTACTGAATTGACATTTAGAGTTTAGACGATAACTATTATAAATCGATAATATATAAGATAATAGAGTACAATCTAAATCATGTTTGTAATTTAAATAATATTTTTTCTTAAGGATTCTTAAAGTTTTAATACCGTGGATATTGTCTTTAAATTATCTCTAATTTAATTGATATTATTGTAGTCAAAGACACATATCATAATACTCATTATAATAGGTACTCAATTAACATAGGTAGTCATGTTATTGTTGTATTAATTACTTATATAATATAATGGCCAAATTCACGATTATTGTACTTGTTATCTCAATAAACTATACGGTCATCTTTGGCCATGACAAAAGTCAAAAACAATACCTTCGGAACCAATGACATATCGATAAATATATGCATATTTTTTTACTATTCAACGAACCCACCTAATAATGTTATAATAATATTTATGAATTATAGATAAGAAGGAAGAAAAATTAATTTTTTTAAATTTGTATACTCACTTAGTCACTTTTATAGTTTATATTATATACAAAGCAATATTAACGTATACATTAAATGCGATGAGTCATGATAATTTTTGCAGTTGTGTGGTAGTAAGAAATGATTCGTAATATTGGTATTCGTAATATTCGCAATATTGGTTATAACGATAATATTATGTTTATGGTTCACGTCTAGTAACTTACACTTACATATTATTGTATTTACTATATAGGTATATATTTAAAATAAGTATACGAGTAGGATACCATAACACCTGACGGTGTCTCGCTTCGGATACTCCATTTAGGCAAAAGCAGGCCTCGTATATGTATTATTATTATTATTATTACACATTTTAAATTGTCGATAAATCGTTTTGATAATTTAGTTCTGAATTTCTGTTATACGGTGGAATTTGTTGAAAACACGATAATTTTGAAAAAAAAAAAAAATCAAATCTCTAGGATTATAAAATATGGACAAGGACT
Organism: Neotoxoptera formosana; assembly: GCA_022818045.1. Taxonomy (NCBI): domain Eukaryota; kingdom Metazoa; phylum Arthropoda; class Insecta; order Hemiptera; family Aphididae; genus Neotoxoptera; species Neotoxoptera formosana. The sequence continues at coordinate 9,225,086 of CM040633.1, read as the reverse complement.
GATGCAGAAATTTGATTGGTGATGGACTGAAAACCTAATCGAAAAAGATCACGGGGCCACTCACGAAAGTAGAAGATCAACGTCTTATAGAAAAATATCTAAAATACCTAAGAGTGTGAAAATAGATAGTATTCAAGTAAAAATTTACTCGTATTCGTATACTACAATACCGAGAAAAATGGAGTGATGGCAGTAAAAATTCTTGAAGATTATTAAAAGTCGGAAGAAAAAGAAAAAGAAATATCATAAATGCATACGCCAGTATAACCGAAACAACTATAATTAATAGATTTTGTATATGTTTTTCTAATAGTACGAACACCGACGTCGTATGCTCTATAAACATCGCAAGTTTTTCACGGTAAGTAGATAATTTTTATGGTGGAAAATTCAAAATATTGTACATTAATTACGTGTATAGTTTGTAATACAAGGTGGATCACTGTGTTTTCCTGTTTTCCGTGAGTTAAACATATACAGGAAAGCAGTAAAACACGATATCTCACTCTGCAGTTTATACGTCAGAGTGGCTCACCAAGCATGCTCTACAATTATTTATTAATTATGTGATTCAATGAGCAACCTAAAAAGACGATTTTTTTATTACACGGATTGTTTTCTACCATTTTATGAGCGTCTTTTTATCGTGGCGATACGAAGAACACATTTCTTTTCTTCAAACTAGAACCACATTTTTACTGTTAACGATTGTCGAGCAGATGATTTGTGTACGAAGTGTAAACGTTTCATATACGTTTTAAATTCATCATACAAATCGAAATACGAACGAGGCGTCCAGTGCGTGGTCGACAACAATACGAAATCCACCGTCGAGACGCTTTCCACAATACCTGTTGCGTTGCGGAAAAAATCGGACGCGGATTGCGGTCAGTATCATCGCGACAAACTATAACGATTCTGTGCATCGTGCGTATGATATAATACAATATTATTATATATACATATTCTGCGTGTGGTGTGTATAATACTATCTAGTACCATAGGTATATCGTACGACGTTATTAACCGTCGTTTGGTCGGCAGGTAATCGCGAACGTCACGGAAAAAAAAAATAATAAAAGCGAAATGAATTACAATAATAATTGTTTATTTTTAAAGCGACGTTTTCACGCGCCTACACACACACACAACTTCGTTCGTTTTGACAACATATTTTATAATACTGTCAGCTTGCCTCCACAATGATATTATTATAGTTCGATGTCGACACACGTCGTCTCGTAACGACACAGCGTCATGCGTATATATAATATATACATATAATATTCTCCACGATGAATATATATTTATACATATTTTATATACATAATAACAATATATCCGTCGTCGTCGGTTAGTGCAACAGCGGTGTAGTATAATAGTATATATATATATATATATATATATATATATTTATAAATATTATGTTATATGTTATATTATATTGATCGGTTTTATAACCAACATTGAGAAATCATACATATTATAGCCGATTCCGTTACGCAATCGACTCGGATTTACGCAGACGTGGAAAAAAACCGATCGAAAAAACTAAACGGATTTTACGGACTACTTGGCATATCGAACTGAAATCGGGTGACGCGTTTCACGTGTCGTCCAATGGAAACGAGACGTATTACGAAAGGGCCGTCAGAACGCGAGACGGTTTCAAAAAAGAAAAAAATGTAGTAAAAAGTTGTTCGTATATTTGTTCTCTCGACCTATTATTCTACGTGCATGTGTTATTGACTTATTGTTCGTCCAACCCAACCGCGAAAAATCTCTCTCGGAAAATTCACTGTTACGTATAATTTATAAACTTGGTAGGTGTATACAATTGTACACCCTTAATGGTCTTGCAGTACAAAGCTAAAAACCACGAGATTCCAACACGGCATAAGAAGTTGCCGATGCCGATGCCGATGGTTAGCAGAGGTTTTTTCAAATTCAATTTAAATACGTCTATTATCGTTTTAGTCCAGATACGTTTTTGTCGGGTACAAAAAAATTAAAAACGTAAAGTAAATTAGTGATTACGATAAATTAGTTGTTAATATATATCTCGAACAACCAGGTTGCCCTATAGGAATACATTTAAGAAAAATTATTCATACACTAATTTTAATGTTAATGTCAATGCAAAATGCAATATAATTAATATACCATAGTATCTGGATAACATTTAAATTGGAAAAAATGTAAAAAAAACTAACTTAGAGAACTGGACAATAGTTATATTGTTTTGAACCATACGCATTATATATATATTGTATAAATATATAATAATATATATTACATAACATATCTTGTAATTGCTACAAGACACTTTCAAGAACCTCCAAAATCGACAACTTAGAATATTAGGAAGTCTATTTTTTAAAGTGCTATGAGTATTTAATTAAAGAATTTTATTGATTTATCGTCGATCGCGATTTGTTACAAATCAGTACAGAGTAGCGAGAGACCCAGAGAGAGAGAGAGACAGAGAGACAGAGGAGAGAAAGAGAGCAATAAAACGCTTGCTTGATCCATAGCAGGTATGGGGACGTATATATTATTCTGAAGATTTATGTTTACTTAATACATTATGGTTATAATATTCCCTTGGAAATATACAATGGAGAATGTTTTGAGATGTAAAAACAAATCACACTTATAATAATATAATAAACAGGAGAAACGATTTGGTTTGTACTCTTAGATTTCGTGTAAAATGTCCTGCGTATTTCTTCTCGCACTATTCACAATAATATAATAATAAGCATCATAATATTAAAATATATTTTATAATGTCTACATGATAATTTTCCTACAGAAACGACCGATATAATAGCGTGGAAAATTTATCGATTCGTATATTTATTATAAACCTACACTCTTATTTATTATTATTACTCTGCCGTCGAGAGATTTCTATTCACGGATGACATCATCATTAATATATAATGACAACGATAATAACAATAATAATACCGATTATTGCGATTGGTTTTCGTCGAAAAATTATGAACACACCACTGTGACAAAAGTTTTTTTAGGTGCCATTGAATTGAACAAGATTTTGTACAAGTTGTCACTGCAAAGTTGAATGCAAAAGTTTAAGCTGGGCAACGAAGTGTACAAATATATTATGAAAATTAATTCTTATTGCACATTTTCTGGAGTTGTATGAGTAGGTAGCTGGTAGTTATTTCTTATGTAAATGACTTGTTCGGGTTAGTTATTAAATTGTTTATTTTTATTTAAAATCATTGCATTGCTCGAAAAAAAAAAATTAAAAATTAAAATAATAATAAATAATTTAATAATTAATTGATTGATAATATGACTTATAAACATGATTTTAACTTATTGGATACATTTTAAAATTAACAGAGAAAAGCTTAGTTGTTATAATCAATACTTAAATCAGTTTAATTGTTAAGTTAATTAGTAAATAAGCTAATTAGGTAGTTATAACGCCCATCATGTGGGTAACTTTTCGATGTGGGTACAAAAATCAATCTCAACTACCGTCACCTGTCTTTCTTTTTTACCGTCATAGTATTAGTATATGTTTTCACATCAAAACCTGGACAACAACGCCTTACACCTTCTGTTGTGGACTGCTTCACAGGGCAATATTATTCGAACCATATAAGTTATAATGTAATCGGCAGTTTTTTTTCAGAACCTCCAAATATTACGAACTTTATATTGGTATGATTTATATTAATTATTTATATTAACAAATGAACTAACAAATTCAATGTAGATATTACTACTTCTATTTTATATAGGTATTATACTTACTGTAAACTGGTATGTGATAATGTGATAGATGGGCATTGATGTATGCAAATTATTGTCGGGAGTGCAATTTGGCTACTAAGACTGCAGATAAAATTCTTGCCTTTAGGAGCATTTTACATTGATTGGGTCCTGATTATCATACTACAGACTGTATTGTACAAGATGATTTTAAAAGGTTTTGAGGATCGATGTTGCTGTGAAGTGTAGGTACCATTACCAATTACCATACATTTATATTCAACGGATACTCCATAAATCATAATAGTGGATATCAAATCGTTTTGGTAAACTCGTCAGTCGTCACTGAACACGTGTATACAGACAACTCGCGATATAACAAACTTCAAGGGTCCAAGGAAAAAGTCAAAAGTTCGTTACATAGAAATTCGTCAAATCAAATGCATAAACAAAATTCGTTTTAACGAGATTTAAAAGAAAATTCAAAATTTAAATCCACACACTAAAAATACATAATAGTTTTAATTTATCAAATTTACGTAGGTACATATAAAAATATACAATATCTGAATATACATACATACCTAGTTAGATAAGTAATATAGTAAAAATTACGTGTACATATATTTTTTTTTTTAAATCAGTTAGTATTGCTTTTGACACAACGACAAAACTAAACTAAAACCATAACGTAGAGGATGCAATAACGTTGCATTCATCGACATGAATTGTATCTATTATCGTATGCGATAATCGCCGACAAAAACTTCGTAATAGCAAGCTATTTATTTTTATTTTATTATACATTTTTGTAGTTATTATACCACCAGCAGACGTGTATCTTATATTAATAAAAATGTGTAATATTAAACTCCAAAATTGTACAAATTCATTTTATCGAGAGTTGAATGTATAATATAATGTGTACACAATTGTACAGCAACGCGCCACGCTCGGCCAATCAATCAGACCAGCTGGTTGACCAGGTATAAGCTGCAGTGAGCTGGTACCGGATCGTAGGTATATATAGTTTTACTATACCATAACATAATAATATATGACGTTATGTTGTTAAACGTCTGACGAAAATACGTTTACCACAGGTACATTTGCGGAACAATAAATTAAAGGTTTTTAATGTTGATTTAGAAATAAACGAATCCAGTAATTTAAGTGTAGGTGTCTGTCATTAAACATTTTTATATCAATTAGGTATTTTTCATTATTTTTTAAGATTCTGAGCGGAGCGATGAATGCATTTATATTTTATAATGACGTATTGTGTACGTGATTTTTTTTGTGTATGGGTAAACTTTCATAGTGGAAAAAATGCTTCTATCATCTGCAACTCTGAAAGTGGTTCCTTATAGAAAATTGGATCTAGTTGATATGTTCGAGGGGTAAAAATTGAAAATCCCCAGTTGCTAGGTTAAAAAATTAAATTTTTACGCAAAACCGGTTTAGGCAAAATAGATTTACATATTTTGTTTTAATTCAAAACGAATAACCGTAAATATTCTTGAAATGTTCCCCAAATGTTTGTATAAACATCTCATCAATATGTAATAGCATATATAGTAATAATTTTCAAAATATTTTGTGCTATCTATGGACGTTTGAACATTGCTATAAATGTCAATCAATATTTTTCACTTGGTCAAATAGCTTGAAAATTTAATACTAAGTCCTTCACAAGTATCTGATTTCAAAAAAAAAGTCTAAAAATATATTAGTACAATTTTTTCGGGTGTACATTTGAAGTTGAAATTTGGAATAATTAGATGTTTAATCAATGAATAACAATTTTAGTTATTTTGTTCAAAAATATTATTTGTTGGGGTTTGTAACTTTTACATGTATTAAAATATATTTAGATAAATTGTAAGCCTATTTATACTGTTTAAGGTATAACTCCTGAAACAGTTCTACCGTATTACTAATAGTGAAATAATAATTACATACCTATTATATAGCAATATAAATATATCATACAATATTGGTATTTATAATATTATAGGCTGACCGCGTCTTCTCTCAGAATCATTTTTTGTATGCTCCATGTTTCATCGTTGAATTAAAATTTAACATAATATACATTACAGCGGCCTACTCAATGGCGAGAGATACTATAGCAACCTACTGTACAGCAGAATATGGTTACTTACTTTCCCCGTTTTTATTATTATAAATTATTATTTAAATATTTGTTTTACATTCGTACACTATAATAATTTATTAATGTTACTCGGTGAGTTAGTATTTAGAAATACTTTAGGCCATATTTATCTTAAATGTAGGTAATTTCTTAGTTGTACATAATATTATGTACTTTGTATAATAATATGTGCCTAACTGAGTTCTTATAATAATTTGGTAAACCATAAACACAACACATCATAATAATATCATATGATACGACTGCACCCGTTGGCTATATAATTACATCACGAGTACGACGCCTATATCTATGAGATAATTTTTCTCTTTTCCCAGTCTCTTTTCTGTAGCAGGTAACAAAATGAAATGTTCAAGCCCGCGCCGGATTTTCCCACTCTCCCTCCCCCTTTCCTTTTTTTTCCGCCGGGGTGTGCACGTCGATGTCGGGCGAGAGAAGTACGGTAGGCGCATACAGCCAGCCGCCAGTGTAGGGTCACCGCCGGACCGAATATCACGACCGTCTCGCCGCCATCAATCTGCCGTAATAAAAGGTCAACATTCGATAATAATCGCCGAAAAAGTATAGGACGTCTGTAGTACGTATATATACTATATATATAGTTTATTACCCGATCACGCACTCGATTTCAGACGATCGCCGTTTCCGGTTTTATCTATTATCCTCCCCGTGGACATTATTATTATACGTCAACTCGAAAATTGCAAAGGCCACTACGCAGTCCTGAGCGGACGACCGCCGTCATAATGGGTCAGCTGCGGTAAGTCGACAGATATTACATTTTTACTTTATATCATTATATAGTTTATCGCACGGTTTACGCCGGTCAGGGTTCGAGATCGTAGCACTTGAAAAAAATGAAACGTGTACTGCGCGCATAATATGATACTATAATACATATATATGATCTTGTTGTAAATTACAAAATTTTAAGTCGAATTTAAATTATGTATATATATTATATAATAAACTAGCTGAACAGCTAAACGCTGCTTGAGCCAAATATTAAGTTAAGATTAACTTCGAGTGATTTACATGCATTTAAGCCAACTAGGTAGGCGATCCATTGCATCGGATTGTGGACAATATGCGAGCAGTAAATTATAATCAGGTAGGCAATCCACCTGTGGAGGAAAAACAGACTCCACGAGGTGCGTAAGTGATAGTGAAATCAGAATCAAGTAGATACACGAAAAATATTGTGACGGTTGCCAGTGCCAAAGATTTATCTTATTTTTTTTTTAAATTTCTTAATTTTTCTTTCTGCAGTAAGGACCTTGTACAAAGTATTATAAAGTTTAAAAAAAAACTATGAATAAAATCGGTAAGGGCATTCTCATGTTATGCCGTGACCAAGGGAAATAGTGGTTCATTCATATATATATATATTAGAGTTTAAGATCGTGAAAGCTTTTTAAATATTTATTCAAATATATCAAAAACCTTTGTATTTTTTAACGCTCACCGGATTCGCACTGCTTTTAGGGAAGCTCTGGGGGACGTTGCAGTATTTTCCGTTTGTAAAATCACTCAGTTTTCCATCAACCGTTAGTTTCTTCATTTAAATTTAACGTACATGATGGTTTTATCTGGAATTTTTTAATACCGTTGCGATAAATTTTAAATCACAAATCGGACAGAACATTTATGTGTTGTGATGTGCGAGCGGGCAATTAAATTTATAATAAAATATTTAATCACCACGTTCAAAAACATAAGGTATTTAGGAATTTCCTAATTACAAACAACTTTCAAATACAATTGTACAACTTGACCAGTTTCAAATAATTTCTTCGGAAATAATGTTCTATACATTTTAGCTTTTTTGTTGTTTCTTGGAATTATTCAGAAGGAACTACAGACAATTCGATATATTATACATTCAAACCATCTGTGATTTCATCGGCACACAATTTCACAGGTATCACGTTTTTCTATTTAAAAGTTTGTAAAATAAACACTGCCCAAAGACTTAGACACTAAGTCTTAATCTGATGCTCGTGACTCACAAAAACACGACAAAACACTCGTCTTACCCTGCACAATCGCTCACACCGTGTATAATACTGTAATCTCATAAACATTGTGCACACAGAACGAAAATGTTTAATTTTTATATTTGAAATGTTTTCTTTAAAACTATTATTCTCTCAAAACACGAGGCCTACTCAGAAATGTATTAATAAGTTGTAGGATAAATATAGATATATTTTAAAATATAATTCTAGGTTAGGCCACCTCTACTATTCAAAAAAACGTAATGTATTTTTAATCTCTTAGCAGCACATCTTATGAATTTCTAACACTGTCCAAAGGCTCACTCTTGAAAAACACGTTTGTGTAATCCACCACAAACTATCGAAAAAAATATGTTCCTACTATATCCTGATTTATATAGAAATGTAACAAACAGTTTTGTCGAACTAAATTACCATTTTAGTAAATTATAACAACATAATAATATTGTAAATCTGTGATGCAACCAGATTATAGTTTTCAAATTAACAGACCTCATATTTTTCCTGCTTCCGATCAGAGCGATGTTTTCTTTTGCCAAATCTACGGAGTTTTTCCCGCATCTATACACTGACGTTTTAGAAGCTCGCACTATTATAATACGATAGGTACCTATCATAATCTATAAAATTAAGCATACAGTAAGTAGCTGGCGGTGCCATCTACACCAAACGTCAGTGTTCATTTGATTTTTGTAAATCACTTGACACGAACTATGCGAACCGTTCACACGTGCAGACCATATTATTATTGTGCGTAATACGTAATATTATTATATTATGCAAAATGAGTTACATATTATTACTACGAGAGTGCACGACAACAACAATTATTACTTATTGCCGAATAATTATAACATAATATTATACGGGTACGGTGCGCATGTGATACGGATTCGCGGGCGTGTGCATAGAATAATAACGATTGGAAATCGACGCAATTCATCTCGCACGCGGTGGTCGTTGAAACGATCAATAATAATAATTGTTGCGGATCCGTCTGCGCGTCTAGCCGTAATAAATGCGCACGAATATTATCATATTATTATTATTTACTATACGTAGTCTATATACGAGAAGAAAACATTATATTATACAGTTTAGAAAACTTTGTGATACGTCCAACGTACGATCGCATCACTATATCATTATTATTGTTATAGCTGCGGCGGAGAGTGAAATTTGAAACGTATAATATGAAAACAAACACGCGAGCGGATAAGTGAACGCTGCGAATTTCCATCGGTTCGTTTTCCACGCGCGAGGAGAAAAACGGTTTTTTTTTCACGGCTGAATGACGGGAAGAAAATATGAATCTTTCGCACACACACACACGAACTCTTATTTGATCGGTTCCGCTTGTGACGCGTGTTACTGGTGCACCATTATAATGGTGTGTTAAAATATATATAAAATATTCGACAAAAGAAAATTAATGTTCCTACATAATATAACACGCGCGAATTCGTTGCGAATCGATACATATAATAACAATAATAATATTTGAATGATAATAATGTTTGTGTGTGTGTGTGTGTGTGTGTGTGTGTGTGTGTGTGTGTGTGTGTGTGCGCGTGCGTGTGTGTTTCTACAAGTATTCTATTCTTTGAACGTCTGTAAAACTATTATTATAATATAATTTATAACCTTCATGACGGACTACCGTTCAAACATTTATACCTAAAAGTTATTTTATTTGTCCATAAGCTATTATTAACTAAAGGTAAGATTTTTAAATTATTACATACCTAGGTGTTTAGTTAGAGCTTAAACTTTATGACTTATAACGATGATATAGTCAGGAATTTTTTTAACCGTGAAGAATTATTATCACTTTAACGAAGAATTTTTTTCCAATTCACTGAGAAAAATTAATAGTATGATATGCCATTTATTGGAGGAGGAACAATATTTTAAAGTATTGTTTTTACAGTGTAATTGGATCATATAAAATACATTTTAATTTTTAAGAGAATTATATGAATCACATTTCTGGTTATAACCTTATACTACCGTTGTTTTTAGAGTGTTCATGCTGTGGTCGATCGTTTGGTGCTTAGGACACGCCGCACAATACGCGCCAATCGACGGTGTGGACAGCAACGATTGTGCCGTCGTCCTCGAAGGATCGAAACATTTCATTTATAACAGTGGAAAGGGTTCACCGTGAGTTTTAATATTTACATTGAAAAAAAATTTAAATGCCTCCAAGCGAGATTTATTACGGGTCGATTCTTTTGAACCAGTGACATCAGTCTTCGAAAAAAAGTGAATTTCATTTCGGTTTTTAGTTTCTTACAGCACACGTTGTGCAATATTTGAGCTTATAATAATTATTATTGCACTGCCTACTTTGAAACGTCCCATTGGTTCTACGTCGTATAATATTCATACTTATAAACGTTTCATGTCAGAATATAAAATTAATTTTTACGAAAAAACTCTAATTTGTTAAAACATAAAAAACGATTTCTCCGATTGTCAGCTGGTTCACGTTCAAAGAGTTGCAAGTCTTATACATTTCTTATCATTCGAACATCGCCATTGTTGGACGGAAAAAATCTATGATTAATGTTTATACAAATTATACACCTTTGTAATTAAAAATTTTTAAATTTTAATAACATATTATTAATTATAACAATATATTTTATAATTAATAAAAATAATTCTAAACAAATTGAATAAATTATCATCGACTACAATTGCATTTTTAATCACGTAATGAGATTAATATTTCACAAAATAGTTTTTTTCAAATCGTATTTAATAATATTTAACATCTGTAATATAAAATAAAATCTAAATTCTGTGGTATTTACAAATTCAACGAAATTTATTAATCTTATTGAAATCTATAAATTTTAAATACATAATAGATGCTATAATTATACAATTTAATCATTGATTTTTTTCGCCCAACACTGATTATCGTACGTGACATTAATACGATTATTGTTTCCCCGACAGGCACCGTTCGGCGGCTCACATGTGTATCACGTACGACACGGTCAACAGAGCTTTTCTAGACGTTCAAAACTGTCACAGTAAGTAAAATACATAAATGGACGACGTTTTCGTCACGCCCGATCGAAATTCCGTTTACGAGCCTTATAATAAAAATTATTGTAATTAACAATTACACGTCATATTGTAATATAATAATATGTTGTAGCACTGCTGGAACCTAACGACCAATGGGGCCCGGTGCATTTTGCCAGACTTGGAGAGTTGCTGCTGGACGTGTCTCAAGTGCTCGCAAAAATGTAAGGCCAACACAATAATAAATAAACTAATTTTATACTTTATAATATTATGAATATATTAAATTGTATTTTTGACATTAAAGATGTCAATTTTATAGGCACTATAATATTATATCCTACCTTTAATGTACTACAGCAGTGAATTCTCTTTTGTTATTAACCGCTTCTATATCGGTCGTAGGTACGACTTGAACGCCGACGACGTGAACAAATTCTTGCCCGCTATCGACACGTCCAAGACGCTCATCCGGAACGTGTGCCCTTCGTGTTTGACGAGGGTGGTGTGCAAACCCGGCAAGTACCGTAGGCCCGACGGGCTGTGCAACAATGAGGACAACCCGACGTGGGGCGCCACTATGTCGACGTTCAACAGGTATAGCCGGGTTACCACGTTTCCGGTTTTATGACGCGTTTTCACGGACCGCTGTCTTCGTTTTTCAGGTTGATGTCTCCACGGTTTTCCGACAAGTTGTCAGCGCCCAAGGCGTCGGCTTCCGGTCAACCACTACCCTTGGCCAGGGTCGTATCCCGAACCATTCACCCTGACGAGGGGCTGCACGAGCACGCCGGTACTGTCATGTTGGTCGCCTGGGGACAGTTCATAGACCACGACTTGACATTGACGGCCACCCCGTTGGGTAAGCGTGACGGTTATGACTTTTGTTTTTGGTTTCACCGACGACTTATATTATTTTCCACGTGTTATCGCAGATCCGGTGAACAGGAATGAACCCGAGGAATGTTGCGGCCGTCCGGATCACTTAAAGAACAAATACTGCTACGAGATCAAAATTCCGGAAGACGACAATTTTTACAGGAACCACAACGTCAGGTGTCAGGATTTCGTGAGAGCGTTTCCGGGCGTCAAACCCGACTGTAAATTGGGTGAGTGAACTCGTACATTCGAGATGGACGACCCACCGCTCCGGGGCCGATTCCGTTGTTTTACTTTATGTTATTACCGTCTCAATTTTTGATTGTAGGACCTAGGTCCCCGTTCAACCTACTCACCCCGGTGATCGACGGCAACACCATTTACGGAGTGGATGAAACATTTTCTCGGTATCTTAGGTCCGGATACACGGGACAGCTGAGAATGAACCCTGCTTTTTCAAATTTGGGGCTGAAAGAACTGTTGCCCATGAAGTTGGACATCCCGGACGAGGGTTGTATAAGGTCGAATTCTTCTCAGTACTGTTTTGAATCAGGTTGGTAACGCTATTAGTTTCGAAGACTTTTACATATTATGACATATTTGGGTTATCAATTAGATTCATAGAAATATATTCGCATTGGATGTATACCAAAACACAACATAAGTAATAGCTAATAGGTGTACAAATCAGAGAATAGAGAAGATGTGGTACTCCGAAAGTCCTTTTTTTCGGTCTATTATAAATACCTAAAGACTTTTTATCGTACATAAGTAATAGGTTTATTTTTTCTGGACGCTCCCCCTCCAAGCCTCAAAACAAAAGTTATGATACAAGTACGTATTTGTTTTAACTAGAGATAATCAACACACACACACATATATATATCTGTATAATATAGTTAGTATATTATAATAAAAACTTGTGTTTTCGTAGATAAATATTGTCAAAAATAAAATAATTAAAGAAGATACCTACTTAAAACGTTATAAGTAGTTCGGCCGTAGCGAGTATTTTTTTTCAAACTATTTTGAATATCACTTTTGTAGTTCACTAACATGTAACTTTTTTAATTATGAGGCAACCTGTTTCTTAAAAACGGAAATATTTTCCCTTTGGTTAATTTACTGCCAAATTTATTACATAGGTGAAATTAGAGTGAACGAACAGCTCGTTCTCGCGTGCATCCATACACTGATGGCCAGAGAACATAATCGGGTGGCTAAGGAGCTTTCTCAAATAAATCCTCACTGGAACGACGAAATGCTCTATCAGGTAAACAGTTATAAGGTCACGTCGTATACACGGTGAAAGGTTTCTAACATTATTGTGGTTTTAGGAAGCCAAGAGAATTGCTGTGGCTGAAATACAACACATAACGTACAACGAATTTCTGCCCATACTTTTAGGCAAAGACATGATGGCCAAGCATAGCTTGACGAACAAAAAAAAAGTGATTATTATTTATATTGAAATCGTTACGAAAATAGTTAATCGCATTGTTATATGGTATCGTTGTCGATGGTTTACGGAATATTTCAAATTTTAGGGACATTGGAACGGATACGATTCAAACGCAAACCCCAACATATTGGCTGGGTTTTCGGCGGCGGCCTTTCGTTTCGGCCATTCCCTGCTGCCGAATGTCATTGAACGCTGGAGCAAAGCTCACGGTTTTATCGGTATAAACCATGATATTTTAAACTCGTAACATCGTTTGACGCGAAATGTTCTACACTGTTTCAGCTTCAAAAAAACTGTCTGACTTGATTCGACGGCCGTTCGATTTGTACAGAGCCGGTGCCATAGACGAGTACCTGATGGGCCTCATGAACCAAGTCGCACAGGCCATGGACGATTCGATAACACAAGAAGTGACTAACAATTTAATCAAAAAGCCGGGCAAAGGGTTCGGTTTCGACCTGGTGTCGTTCAACATACAGAGAGGCAGGGACTTCGGGTTGCCCGGTTACATGGAGTACAGAAGACACTGCGGGTTGACCGTGGCCAACAGATTCGAAGAAATGGCAGGATTCATGCCTAATTCGACTATACAACGTTATCAGACGATATACTCGTTAGTAAAAATTTAAAATAATAATTCCGTTTTATAGTAGGTAGTCCACTAATAAATGCTTAGATACTTAGATGTTTAGTGTTCAATATTTTTTTTGTATCCTAAAATATGGGTTTAACGCGATTGCGCACTATATGTTTCCCTGAAGTAATCACAACATGATTGTTTGTCAATCAAACGATTTTTAATTCACAATCTTTTTTTTTAAATAGGTACATGTTAATTTTTTTGTGATTAAAAATTCTTATTTTCCCTTTTTCCTTTATGATTACTAAACTACTGTAATACGCTTAACTTCTACATGATTAAGATAACATTTTAGTACTCCACAAACTAACGTACAGCCATAACTCGTAATGTGTGTTCACAAATATTATTATTTAAAATTTAAAATTTGTTATATAAGATCACCGTTTGACATCGACTTGTGGTCAGGCGGAGTTTCGGAAAAACCGGCGCAAGGAAGTGTGGTCGGCCCGACTTTTGGTTGTATAATTGCATCTCAATTCAGTCTGTTGAAGAGGGGCGATCGGTTTTGGTACGAACTGCCCAACCAACCGTCTTCGTTCTCACCGGGTAAATATTATAGCCGACATAGGTACCTACCTACGTCGTGCGTGACTAGCATTTTGCAGTGACCATATATTATTATAAAATAACATCACCGACGTTTGTCATTGTAGATCAGTTACAAGAGATCAGAAACGTCCGATTGGCTCGTCTGGTTTGTGACAATACGGACATCATAGACACGGTTCAAATGTATCCGATGGTGTTGTCGGATCACGAACTGTACGTATGATATTATATTTGTGCGATTCGCCGAATTCAGTACATAGGTAGTGATTATCGGCTTCATACGAATTGCGTCTCCGATATAAAAACTGTGATTATAGGTGTTGTACGATATGAGTCTAGGTTTTTCTATACGACTATTATATACTAATATAGTAATATTAAGTTCCACTCGGCAGTAATATTTGTTTGGCCATCCGTCGAATTAAACGGATGCCGATTCCACTTAGGCCAGAGTTGGTGGAGAAAAATACAATATTTAGGTTTGAGTAATGAATATTAGCTAAAATCAGAAATAAGTAATTACTTAAAAACATTTTTTGGTCTCTCCATTTCGAAACCTGAAGATGTAGAAAACTGTTTTACCAATGATGTAGTATCAGTTTTACCACAAAATGAAAAAGTACAAACATTTACAGATTTTATTTTAAATACATATATAGCCCTCTTTGTGACTTACCTCCTTCTTTATGGACAATGTATTCATGTTTAATTACACAGACAACAAATTATAGCTGTGAAGCTTTCCATTAAAAATTTAACGGTATTTTTTATTCTGCTTATCCAAATATTTTTAAAGTTATTGATGCATTTAGAAACGTACAAAAATATTCTTACGTCAAAATTCGCAATAGTGGTCAAATAAAGAAAAAAGACGTGATATATACGAAAAACAAGAATTTTTAAGAATACAAATGATTAAATACCACGTGAACAAAACAACACGTTTTGATTATATCAAAACTGTCTAATTCAAATTTTTACCGATCCATAAATAAATATTTAATAACATTTTAATATAATAATATAATAACCCAACCTTACTTATATATTTTTTTAATATTATATAATAATTAGTTAATAATAAATGAACGAGGAAAACAATATTTTTGATGTACCTACATAATTACGAAATGATGAAAAACAATATTTTTAACCTTCCTTTTGCAAGATAATATTTAATGTTGCTATTGACAAGTCGTCGGTAATAAATGGAAAGGATAATTATTTTTTTTACATCGTACGTAGTTAGTGTAGTTGCTAAATATCATCGGGACACAATTTTGTATGAAAAATCGATCTTGGGACGCAATTTGTTTGCTGCGTGATTATCATAGGACCCGTCTAACCGATGTCCTTAACCGTGTTTTAGGAATCCGAGGGTCCCGTGTAGGAGCGGCGTCATACCTAGGATGGATCTGAGCAAGTGGGCCGACTCGACACTGGATACGGCTGAGCCCGGCACCAGACTCGTCAGTATACCTATATTATAACATTTTAACCTTTTTCTCAATTATACGTTATGACAGGTTGACGTATAGGCGATGTTGATACTTATCGGAATTTGCGACTGCCGAAAGCGGATCGTTATTTCGTACATTTAGACCGCAATAAACGAAAGAAAATAATATTAATTAGTTCCAGAAGTTCAATTTTAATTTTGACAAAATATTTGAACTTGTTCGCTTTATGTCTGTGTCTTGTAGAAAATGATTTTTTTATTTTATTTTTTTTAGTGACATTAATAAAAGTAAAAGTAAATTTTGAGAAAAAAAGATAATTTATTTAGTATTTAACTACTTAAACAGTACAACAAAATATGGAAAATCCATTTCTAATAAAACCTAGAAAAGAGAATAAGGAATCAAAATATGTTTTCAAAATTAAGTTCGGGCTTTTGGTACTGGGAGATTTTTTCTTTCGTTTTTTGGGACTTTCATTGCCGCACAGGAGTTGAAACTTTTTTAACCGAAAAATTTGTGACTACTCGTAGTAGTCGTGAGCCGGTGACTATAAGCAGGGGCCTATACCATAAGCCGGGTAACTCACGCATATCAATGATCTACACACACATACGCACACGGCACTTTCAAGGATATAGAATATTGCCTAAGTCCAAACCCTTGAAAATAATCCGGTTTTAACAGCCTTAATAAAAAACATCAACAGCTAAATTTTGAATTCGATTCATTATATTACCTATGTATAAAGATTTTATACTGCCAAGTTTTTTGTACCTTTTTGTGTGTACAAAACAGGGTAATGGTGGTCATGATGTTAAACATCCCTTATTCATAGTAAAATCACTCGAAAGTAGGAAGTGCAGATAATTGTAAATTACTTTCTAGAATTTGAACATCTCATACAAAAAAAAAAAAAATTTATTTCCGTGAATAAAAATTATAATTTTTATTAAAGTAAGTTAAATTTTTAGGTTTGGCATAGCTAAAATTGGCAAAAATACATTTTGATTTGTAAATTCTAAAAAATGATTGAAAATGAATTTCTAAGTATTTGGCATACCTACTTATTCGGATTGATTTAACTAAGGGAGGGGGCTATTTTTAAGATAACGTATTCTATTGATATATGTAGATTTATTTGAAATACCTTGTTAAAAACTTATGATTTGGAAATTAAACAGTTGATAATTTGTACGATGATTTAAACAGTATTTGACATTGGTGAGTGATGTATTGTTTTATCGCTTTAATGATGCGGATAATATAAGGCACTAAAAGTAGACGTTCCACAATAGTCTTGAACATTTTTAAAAATTAATTTTTATTGTAGGTATGTAAATCGCGTATATCAATCCATAAAATCTAAAAATTAGTCCTTCAAATAACAGTTAATTTAAAGTCATTATTATATTATATACCTACGTATTTTTCAAAACAATTTTATCGCTACTTAAGTTTGGTTTACTGTCACTTTCTAGAGTTTTACAGAGTTTCGACATCCAAACTCTATACCTAAACCGTATGTCTTATACATACCTCCTGTACATCTAATTTTGTTTTTCTTCCGTTTTTCTTTCCGGTGTCTCACAGTCGAACGTGGAGAAAAATCTCAAATCCGGTATGACTGAGGCAAAGATACAGTTCTGCGACAACTGCAACGCGACGGTCGCGGACACCGGGATCGGGTTGTCGGATCCGGGGACGCGGGTGATCACAATAATCGAAGCGACGGACGAGCTGGACGGCAACGCGGTGATGAACTCAAACTCGATATTCGGCGGCAACGACAAGAGGCTGAAACGGGGCGCCGAAGCCGCCTCGCTGGCCGGCAACGGGACGGTGGACGGTGACGACGACCCGTCGCTGCCGGACGAGATGGTGCTCGCCGGGCTGGACGTGCCCAAGGCGGCGCCCATCAAACGGGACGCGACCGACGGGCTGCCGGACATGACGCAAGCGATCATGGAGCAGCGTGTCGACTACGACGTGGACGAAGAGTTCCAGGCGGCCAACGGGCACGGGTTCGAAGCGCCCAGAACCAGACCAGTGAACAACTACCGTGGTTACAGCAGCCGCCGCCCGGACGAACACTTGGAAGACGACGGCGACGACTTTGACGACGGCGACCACAATTCGCACTACGAGTACGTGCCCATGGAGTTTGACGACGAGGGCAACCACAGGTACGTGAGGCGACGGCCCCCCCAAAAAAACACACGAATTACTGATGGTTAATCAGAAAGTCGATGAAAGTTCATCAAACTTTTCGATACTTAAAGATTAAGACGATATCGGTAAAATAGATAAAATAAAATACATTTTTCCCAATCGATTTGAGTTGTAATGCTATATATAGGTCATGTCAAATATTTTATTCAAAATTTTTAAGTTCTACGATTTCTCGAAAAAAAACTAGTAATATTGTAGACATATATACTTACATTGACCTATTACCAAATTAAATTACCTAGCTACCTATTTAGTAGTTTCTATCTTATAGTTTATCCAGACCATAAAAATGTAAACCGTAACATATTGAGAATATACGAGATACACTATCATAGTACCGTCATAGACTACGTCACACATACGCGTATAAATACTAAACATATTTTATAACTTTGTTGTCACTTTTTCCTTTCGTTTCACGCAGGCCGCTGACCTTACCAAACTACTTAGACTCCAAGAAGCCTGTCAAGTCCAGCAAGTACGGAGCGTCCAAGGCACCATCATATCCGCGGCCGTCCGGTTTTAACAGTTACGGGAGCGGTGGCAGCAGCGGTGCTTCGCCACTGCTACATGGTCACGACTTCGTGCCACTGCGTGGTGGAGGAAGTGGAAGTAGCGGAGGAAGCTTTGGAGGCGTCGGTGGAGGTAGTGCGGCGGCGGGATATTCGTACGGCGTGGGGGGCGGTCTGCATTCCGACGGCGAATTCGACGACTATCGTGACGTACCGTCGCCGTATTCCGGTCACCCGTCATCGGGAGGAGGCGGTGGTAGACCCAAGTCGTTCGTGTCGATGACTCGCAGCAACTCGGACGAGAGCGATCCCAGAGACGTAATCAACATCGATCACGGACGTGGCGCTTACGACGGGGTCGAGGGCCCGTCACGTGATTACCGCGGTTACTCGTCCGCGGATCACGACGACGAGGATGACACGTACCGCGGTCACGGGCCCGCAAAGTCGGTACCGAAGTCACCGTACTTCTATCGCTCCACCGATTACGCTCACGAACCGTCGTCGACTTCGGTCCAGTCCAGAATACACGACGTCGATGCCGACGGCAAACCGCCAAAGTCGAAAGCCTACTGGAGGATGTCGTACGTGCAGGACATCTAGGAACCACCACGCCGATTATCACCATCTTTGACCACTACCAACCACCTGCACCAGTACTACCATTACCATTTCTACCACCACAATCATTAGTTGAGCCTTAACTCACAATATTCAATGATTTTACTAATAATTGTTTTTAAGAAACTCTAGTATTGGAAATTAATTATTTGAAGCCCAACGACATAACAAAATGTAATGTGCTATCACATATCATTGAACAAACATTTTTTTATCATGTGATTGGGCCAATATTTTTTTTATGGTTTAAGTCGTTCATCTACAACCAACCACGACGTGCCTCATATCTATTGTACCATATAATAATCAACACGATTTTTGTTTAACTCGAACTACAATGATTTATTACTCAGACATTTCAATAAGCTAAAACTGCGTACACGCGTTATAAACGAATCATCATATTATAGTATAAATCATCATTATCATAAATGTTTAGACTACTATTATCCCGGAATCGCGGCTGCGTAGATCACTCGAGCTTGTTGAGGAACGGTGCTATGGAATCGATGTTCTCGCAGTCCGGTATCATCTTGCCCTTGAACTTGACGCAGGCGTCGGCGCACAGGGGCCCCTCGAAGTAGTCGCCCAACATCTTCTTGCACTGAGCACAGTTCCTGATGCACATGGCCACGTCCGCCATGTCCGCTGCCGCGTAACCGACGATCGCGATCAATACCAGCGCGGCGGCTAGGAGGGTGATTTTCTTGGATGGAGTGTTCATCGTTTAAGTTTTCCTCTGAAAATATTAAAAAATAATCTTCCGCATATAATAGATGTGGATCTGGGAAAACCCGAAACCCCACTCACCTTTGAGACGGTTAAAGCTGCTTTCGCTAGTCGTATATCCTCGTAAGTCTGAACGTTATGACACTGACAAAATCGGCACTGGTGCCAGTCGTTTTATACTCACGGTTTGTATCATTTAATCGAATTTTTCGTTTTGAAAATAGCCGCTGCCCACAGCGCACTGGCCAGTAATTTAATTCGATGTATTACGCGTTTGTTTGACGGAGTATCATTAATATAATATTATATCGTCAAAATCGGGACGACTTATTGTTATGGTGCGCTAGACGCGTCCATTACCGAAAATTTTGTTTGCATCGGTTTCATTAAATATATAGAAGTGTATTAGGAGTAATTCGATGTATTATCACATTAAAATATAGACGATATATATGTTGTGATAATATATTGCAACAGCATGTTTTTTTTTTTTATCTAGATCTACTCTAGAACACAAATTATTTTTTAACTGGTCGCCTATCTTAGAACAATCGATAAACAATATTTATTATTTTTATTATTATTATTATTATTAAAAATATGTAACCTAGCTTTTTTTATATTTTTATATTGTCAATGGCTTTGACATTTTTTATTATTCTTTATATATATATATATATATATCATGTACATTTTATTTTTTATTTATCAATAAAAATGTAATAACTATTGTTGATGTTGATGTCATTGATGTAGTCTTTCAAGTCTTCATCAAACCCAATCGATAATTAAAATTTTAAACTATCGATGTCAGATTAATACAAAAATATTATGATTTTTGCCTGTCTTGAAAACTAATACGATTGTTTGAGATAATTGGATATAATTATGTTTCTGGAACTATTGTATTTTTTCTTGGTAAAATAACTATTAGATTTTCCAAACATAGGAATCAAAGAAACTTAAACACCCATCTGCTTAAATTTTAGGACCCTTTTTAATATTCATAAAGGATCACTGGATCAAAGCTGTGAAACTCATTAATATCGATTCCGAATACCTGTAGGTTGTGGTTTTAAACCCTTTTATACAACAAAATACATGTATCATAATTTATAATACATGTATTTTTGTATTTTACATTATTTATAATTTATAAATAATGTAATTATGTAATAATATTATAATGACATCATTAAACGGACACGGTTTTAAAGTCACTATAAAACCTATCTAGCTGACTTAATTATTAGTTGACCTAACAATTTTACGTCAAAGTTTCAAACAAGTTTTCGTTTGAAGATCTTAAATCCCATGATCGAATTCCCTGTTTGATCGCCGTTGGTAGGTGCCTCTTCTCTGCAGGTCATATAGTACAATTTTAGTGTTTATATTCAATCGTTCGTAATAATATTTTTACTGGTAACTACCAACCTACATATATGGAAGAGAATAAATGCATTTTGACATTACGAGTGTAGGTAGTCATAAAATATTAAAACTTGAAAGTTAAGCGTTTTAGAAAATATTTTTTTTACATAATTTTAAGTCGCTTCACAACATTTTTGGAAAAAAAAACTTTATTTTTTATCGTTATTATAATATTTAAAAAAAAATTCCCTTTTAAATGACAACATATACATTGTTCATTTCATACACCCGTAACAGAAATTTATTCGGAATATGTCGATCTATAAACATTTCGGACAAGTAATTTATTAGTGAATTATTTGTGAATTATTCTCTGGGTCGTTCGTAGAATTAATACTATGTATAATATTATATAAACTATATGTATAAAGTTTGTCTTTAATAATAAAATATGAGATTATATTAATATTTCTTCAATTACCTACCTTTTTACATTCATAAATCGTAAGTATTAGGCTTATATTGGCGAATATTTTGTGTCTAATCTACGACCTATGGAGGTATTTTGTGAATATTTTTTTTCTCATCGGGCCTGCCAGGTTTCAATTGTGGCAGCTACAATTACGCCAAGTCTTGCATAGTGAGCAACCGCTTTTACTCGGCGAACACTCCGTTCGTATACATGCGATGAGATAAATTAATGTAGATAATAATAATTACCCACAATATTGAACAACAGAATATTATATGAAATTTCATTAATTCTGTGATTAAACGCAGCAGCAGTGTACCTATTTTGCCTATACGATACGCCGGGCAACACATTATGAGGTGGATTACCTTGGCCCCACCAATTACTAAATATATAATACAAATTATGTAAAATTATGTAATATCGCTTGTAATCATATTTTGTAAGCACTAAAAAAAAAAATGTGTAACCCACCCACATCCGCTCAAATCAAAGTTTTTATGTGGCGGGGCTGTGGTGACGTCATACTACAGCTCCGCCATTACAGAAGTTCGACTCGCAGGTACCTGAAACCTGGTGGAAACTATGTAATATCGTTTGGTCACCACAGCCGCACCACACAAAAACTGAGATTTGAGCGGATGTGGCTATGTTACAATTTTTTTTTTTTTTTGGTGCTTACAAATGATTTTAAACGATATTACATAAATTTACATTATTTTTTTTATATATTTAGTAAGCGGCGGGGCCAAGCACCTCGCATTATTATGTCTGCGCAAATGATGTAATAATATAATAATATGATGTAAAAGAATTTTTAATTTAATATTTATATTCACCCATTTAGTATTAAGGACGATTATCAACGGAGTCTATAACCTAAATTATAGATAGTTCATATTTTACAATTATAATATATTTTGTTATATTTTAGATTCTGAGCGGAGCGAAGAATAAATTGATATTACAACGATGTGTGTTTTTTTGTCTGTATACACAATAATTAGTCGAAACAATGCTTTGATTTTCTTTGGCAGCATCTTTTCTGGTGGTAAAGTGAATCGAGTCGGTACTTTTTGGTACTTTTGATAGACCATTTTTGAAAATTCCCAATAGTTTTTAACAGTGTCGGGAAAACAAAACATAGGAAAAACAGGAATTTTTACGCAACACTGGTTTTTGACAAAATCGATTTCGTTTTTTTTGGCTGAAGTCAAAAAAAAAAATTACTGTAGATGCATGACATTTTTACCAATTGTTTACATAACCATTTTCTATACACAATAAAATGTTCAATATGTTTTGAATCTTTTTGAGCTATTTAAATAAAATGTATACATTTTCAGGTTTTTTTTTATTTACGTCGATAGAAATGTTTTCAACCATACTTAACATTTGAAAATTGAATACTGTGTTCTTCATGATTTATTGTTATGAAAAAAAAAAATAAAAGTTGATCGCAAGCCTATAACAGTTTTTTATAAGCGTCTAAAGTTAAAATTTCGACAAAACACGCAAAAATCTAGAAAAATTGAAGTTTTTTTGATTGGGAAATTTATAAAAATGTTTCTATTAAAATCTAAGATTTAAACACAGAATTAGAAATTTCAAATTTTCAAAAAACCTGATATTAATCATCTTATCCAAGAATTTTCAAATATAATTGAGATAGCTATGAATGAGTTCTTTACAAGCTCTATTCAGTTTAAAGAATTTTAAAAAACAATGAAAATTATTATTTATCTAGACACATTGTCATTAGAAAAACTCAACTTAAAAGTGTTTGAATGGTTGAATAATGAATTAAAATGATTTTGGAATGCAGCTTGCAGATTTTCAGTCGAGTACCATACGGAAAGAAAAATTTGTTTTACTGAGAAATGAATTACGAAAAATGCAACGTGATAGGGCAATAGGCAAATTGATCGTAAACATAGAGAACAAGATTTTTAAAGTGTGAAATACAACTCCACAAGATTATTCCACTTTAAAAATTGTAACATTAGCTGTTTTGTCTATTTTTTCTTCGACTTATTCATGCGAGTCACTAGTTTCAGAAATTAATTTTATGAAATCTGATTTAAGAAACCAACTACCTAACTGATGAATGCAGTGCCGCATGTATACTTTATTAAAAGTTACCAATGATAAACCAAATATCAACGAATTGGCACCAAGTATTTAACAACAAAAATCACATCAAGAAAGAAATTATAAATAATTAACAAAGTAATAATATTATAATATTATGCACCCATACTAACATTTTTTATATTAATCATACCATAGAATTACTATAATTTTTTTTTACAATATTGAATATCTTTATATATAATATACTAGCCGATCCCGTGCACTTCGTGACACGAAGTGTCAGCTATAATAGCTGTCCTATCCTAGCTGTCCCTTCCAGCGTTGCCTGAATCATATGCCCATACATTATGTTAAGATTAACTTCAAGTGATTTACATACATCTAAGCCACCTAGGTAGGCAATCCACTGCGTCGAAACGTAGATAATATATGCGAGCAGTAGTAAATTATCAGGTAGGCAATCCACCTGCGGTGGATTGCGGACCCCATGAGATGTGTAAGTAACTGAAATCAGAATTAGGTACATTAAAAAAAAAACAACAACCAAGTTAATAGATTGTAACCAATGGCAACCATTTATAAACAAATATTTCCATTGTAAATCTCAAAATCCCCGTGTGAGCACCACTTGGGGCTTAGACCTCTACCTCTTTAAATGATCCTATCTTCTTCCCAGTGGTCTAATCTATCTCTGTCCCAAATTTAATCGTAATCGGTTGAACGGTTTGGGAATGCATAAAGGACAGCCAGACAGACATTCGTTTTTATATAGGTATATATAGATTTCTACTAATTATATAATAGTAATAAAATCTACAACCAATGGCAACCATTTAAATAAATACAAAAAA
Organism: Neotoxoptera formosana; assembly: GCA_022818045.1. Classification (NCBI taxonomy): domain Eukaryota; kingdom Metazoa; phylum Arthropoda; class Insecta; order Hemiptera; family Aphididae; genus Neotoxoptera; species Neotoxoptera formosana. The sequence continues at coordinate 9,200,231 of CM040633.1, read as the reverse complement.
CTACTGTGTGAACTACTGTTATTGTGCACTTAAGAGGCGATAACTCCGGAACCACTTATCGCACAGCATACAAACTTTAATAGTAGACGATTCTCAGACCTACTGAATATGCATATAAAATTTTATAAAAATCGGTCAAACCGTTTGGGAGGAGTATTTTAACTAACATTGTGATTTGTGACACGGGAATTTTATATATAAGATAATTCTACAGTACGTGTGTATGTCACTGAACTCCTCCTAAACGGCTGGACCGATTTGAATGAATTTTTTTGTATGCGTTTGGGTGACGCTCTGGATGGTTTAGAATGTTTGGATTCACAAGGTCGTGTGGCGAGGTGGCGAGGTGAGGCACTCACGCAGGGATTTTGAGATTTACATTGGAAATATTTGTTTTTAAATGGTTGCTATTGGTAACCGCATAGTTGCTATGGTATGTTTAACCACTGTTTATTTATAGGGTGGTCAATGGTTACATTTCATAACTATTATAATATTAGTATACTAATATTACACTAGATTTTAGTGTATATGGCATATACACTTTCACAAATAAATTTATAGAAAAAAACAAATCTCCGGCATAAGCCACCGTTGCAGTTGTGATGTTTTTCATATGTGCCCGATATTCTGATTTCACTTACTATTATTGGAAAAGATAAGAAAGCAAGATATATGATAGATTACCAATGTAATGCATTTTAAGAAGAACATATTGTCAATCTTGACAAAGATTTGCTCGTCGATTGAATATTATTAAACACAATTAATGGCAATTAAAAAACCATATAATATTAACATTGCGCTTTTACTAGCTACGTCGTATATAATATTTTTAAAGTTAATAATATTATTTTAAGTCGGGTTCACAGCTACATCATCTGTCAGCCGTGTTAAACAATTATAAGGTCCACCCAAATCTGGTAGATCGTGGACCGTGGTTAGTGTATGATACCACTATTACAACAGTAGTGAACAACCTAACACAATACGCCACGCCAGACGACTTAGCTGTGACTTGAAACTTCTACAGTCATAACAAATATTTTTATACTCTAATATTTTGTATAGGTATGTACCAATTATTTCTCTCGACGTTTTATGATTATATTTTCCATGTTTTCGTAGTCACTCATAATTACTTCTCGGTGTTATGCAATTATATAGTTTACTAACAGAATGATTACATCTATGGCCTAATAGGCGGTTCCGGATTTATTGTTGGTGCAGGGAGTGCTATCGCGCCATCAGGTCATCGTGCCCTAATAGATTTTCTGAATTTGTGAAATGGTAAATTATTAAGTATATTCTAATATAATGGTAAAAAAAAGTATTTTAAGAAGTGATCTACACCCATTTGTTTTAAGCCGTTATCATGGGCACTGCAGTAATGAACTTATTTACACATACAATACTCCGGGCAACATTTTATGTTTGTGTGAATTAGTTTACACAATAATATATTTTTTTTATTAATATTAATTGTATTAAACACTTTATTTTTATCAATATTTATACGATGTTTTTTAGCATAGTTTGTACCTATATAGGTATTACATACCTACATTTTACAATATTATGTGGCTTATCATATTTTTTATTATAATATAATAATAATCTCCAATATTGATTGTTTTTTTATAGTGGGTCGTCGTATTGTTTATTTCATCAAAATGTGTTTTTATTTAGCAGTGACCAAAAGGAATGGTTATATTTATCGGTACATTTCCTTCAACAAACTTATGGTAGAAAAAGTCTGATTGGATAGTTTCGTTCACTCGTAGAAAAAATGTTATAATACAATCGAAATTTCTCAACCACATAGTAAAATAAGACATTTTATACTTTTTTTGTTTTCTACTTTGACTAATTATTACGATACACAAACTAACAGCTGAGATTTAGTTAATAGTACTTTAAGGTTATTTAACTGTAAGCACTTATGTATAATATTTAATTGATTATAATCATCGTTTTCTAACGTATTTCTTCGTCATAACAGAGATTTATTCTGAGATTTAAATCTAGAAATAAATGACTAGATACAATTTTTAATAATTTAAATAATAACAATAACAAAAATCGTAATAGCAATTATCGGTTTATTGTATTAATATACTTTGTCTAACTGCAATACTAAATGGCGTACAATCGATCAAGTTTTTATCAATTCAAACGAGTATACCTTTACACAAAATCGTTTAAGTCTATTGACATCGTTCACTACACGAGTCGGCAACAAGTATGATGGTTGCAGCCTGCAGTATACAATATATTCGAGTGGCGCGTGTGTATTATAATATTATTATTTGTTCGTAAGTATAATTATTAATATGTCCGTCGGTGGTAAGTATAATATATATAATATTTTAGTCGGTCATGCCGGAGTCGCGGACGGACAATCACTGCTGCACTCTCTACAGCTTGTTGAGGAACGGCGCCACGGAATCGATGTTCTCGCAGTCCGGTATCATCTTGCCCTTGAACTTGACGCAGGAGTCGGCGCACAGGGACCCCTCGAAGTAGGCGCCCAACATCTTCTTGCACTGGGCGCAGTTCCTGATGCACAAGCCCACGTCCTCCATGTCCGCCTCCGCGTAACCGACGATGGCGACGACGGCCAGCGCGACGGCCAGGAGAGCGATTTTCTTGGACGGAGCTGTGTTCATACCGCTGTCGATCGTTCGCCGATGTAGGTAGTCGTAGAGTTGAAGGTTTTCTATGTAAAAACGAAAGGGTGTTACAAAAAAGAAATCGTCAACGCCGCAGAATGATATAATAATATTATGTCTCACGCCGCAGCACTCGTCCCAATACTTACCAAACTTTTTTCGTAGACCCGCTGGACGATCGGACGACACTGACGGAAACGGCAGTGGTCCCTTTGGTTTTATACCAGTGATACAACAGACACTCGATCGAGTTTGCGTCCGCGGTGTGCTCGCTATAGTGGCGGAATACACGCTAATTCGGGCCAGGCGCCTACTTCCCGCTGACCACCTGCGGGTTAGTGGTTAATTTGATATTCGTCGTCGGCAGCCGAACAGAGACGCAGAATAACAATACAGTAATGCCGAAAAAAAACTCAGTTATAGGGATAATTATATTATTATTATTATTATTATTATTATGTGTTGTATATATTTTGCTGTCAGCGTACGCGTATCGTCCCGGTAATCCAACCCGCATTATTCGACCAAATGTTGAACTATATGTACGTGACACTGCAGCAGCTTTAGTCATAGGCGGAAATCGGGGGGGGGGCTAGATTGGACTAAGTCTCCCCAGAAGTTTAAAGTACACCTGTACTTAGCCCCCCTGGCCACAACAATTTTAATGTGACTAAATATACAATAATCAGTATAATTGAAAAATGCATTTTTAAAATCTGGATTAAAAAAAAATGATAAAAAAATATTCTATGATAAAAATTAAATTAAATTCGTAAGATTTTACAAACTTATTATCAATTATCATAACGTGGAATGATCGTGATTAATTTAACATTAATAATAACTAACAAGTAATAACACCCGCATTGGTTGTCTCTGTTTAGAAATAAATATGTTCAAAGTAAAGCACATTATTGTTTTTGTACTGTATTATGATTAAATGGTTTAGTATGTCAAACTTTGTAAATTGTCTTGTTGAAATAAATAATTGTGAGCGACACTAGTACATTAGTGCCTATATAGGTGCAAATGTGCAATGAGAAATATAATGCTCAGCCCCCCCCCCCCCCAGTAATTTCACCAAATTTCCGCCTATGGCTTTAGTTCTAACTACCAATAGTATAGATACTTGTTGAGCCAGAACTAGAGTATATAGTCAAAACGAGAAGGGTAGACGATTTTGTGATTTATGGCTTGCAAAACTCAGAAATTTTTTTTGAAAACGTTCTAATAGACGACTATACAGTCTTCCATAAATACCGCGTGAGTCCCAAACGACCGAGCCATATTCAACTGTAGTTTTATTGTTGTACCTGTGTGTACATAATATAGCCTATATCTTCATATAGGTACAAAACATATCTGCGTTGTTGTGTGTTTTTTATAACTGTTCGATATCATCCTTCGTCCTTTTAATCTCACGCACCAATTGGTAAATATAATTCTATTGTTTCCAAATGTTTTATGGACGTGTAGCTGAAGTTATGCAGTCTGATAGACATTTTTACTCGTAAAATCATAGTGTTTATGATCGTGAGATTACATTATATTGTACGCCCCCGTGCATTACATAACAAAATATGCTATCTATGCCTATACTGCAGATAGATACTAAAAGTACTTGTATAATCTTAAATAATATGTTTGTTATATAATGTTATAATCATAATAGTATAATACATATTTACGGTATGAGTTTGCTCAGATGAAGTGCCCAGGTAATAGTATACTCACTCAAATGAAATTATAAAAAATGTAAAACACTCAATAGTATTTATATTTTACATTTTCACTGATTTGATACAGAGATGAAAATATATATTTATTGTTACCCCTGGGACTGCATTGCAAAAAATAGTTCAATCAACTGTTATAACAGGTGGGTCATTTTAAAACAGTTTATTTTTAACGATTATTTGGTAAATCATATTATTTATTTTATTATTATTTAGTTATTCTCATTATATTATTAATATTTTATCAAATTAATTATTTTATTTAATTTTTTGTAGTTTGAACAAAACTATTGAACTGCGTAATTATTACTTTATTAATTATTATAGGTATGGTGCAATTAATAAATTTAACAACGTTGCGTCCGATTTCGCACTCAATCGTGTTGGTTTTTTTTTTTTTTAAAGTAGGTCGATAATAAAATATATTGCCAAAAAGGACAAATGTGCGCAATTGTGTTATACCCTTATGACTATCCGCCACAGGTGGATTGCCTTTTCGGTTTCGTTTATCGCTATCGGGCAACGCCGGGTAAAACAGCTATAGCAGTTGCAGTATTCAATACAATGTTATGTTTTCATTTTTAAGGTTATTTACTAAATTAGTTGATCCGTATAAGATCTATAAAGACTATAACGTGTTTCCATATTCAAAGCGCAGGCGGAACAAAAATAATTTACATACAGATTTTTATTCAAACGGTATAAACTATAGTCATAACAAACAGTGCGTGTTTATAATAAGTTATTATTTCGCGGCCACCGTTTCTACCGAGATCGGTGGCCCTCGTCGGCCTCGGCATTTGTTCATTTGTGTTTATCGTCAGCGTGAAAGGAGTGCAGTAATATTCGTGCGAGTACATTACACCGCCGCCGTGCACGTCAAATGCGACCGCGATGGTAATATTCGCGATCGTCGTCTTTCATGTCGTTAAGACGTCGTCTGTTGCGGGTGTCGCCGCGGTGAAATAATCCTTGGACAGTATTATATCGGCCGACGATGTTTGTAGCCTCAGATCGCTGTCGGACGACCGACTTCTCACATCGTTATCGGCCGGCGACGGATATTGGGCGAGGACGTATGGTCATCTCGCCGCCTTCGAACGGAGGTGACAGTTGTAAGCACCGTACAATATATTTTTTTGTTATTTTTTTTTTATTGTCTGTTTGCGATTATCCCGACTACCGCATGCGAATATCAGCATTTGGTTCCTCCAAGACTGTCATACGTATTTTCGCATCGCGTATCAGGGTGAATTCAGTTAATTCATAATTGGAGATCAGAGAGCCCTAGTCCACCCCCCCCCCTCAATAAAAAGATTGAACGTCCCCCAAATATTATTTAACATTTTTCAAAATATAAAATAGGTACTTATTTTACAACAATTGCCAAAATCTTGGAACTCAACAAAATATCTTTTCTCCTGAAATTTTGTTAATAATTTTTATTCTTATACTCGTCTTCGCCGAGCCCGTCGCTTATACCGGGCCACCGTTGCAACGGATTGTTATCGCACTATCGCGATGACAAAATTAGAAATTGCAGATAATCAGACTTACATAAACACTATTTAAACTGTTTAAAGTGATGAAGTTATCAATATCAATATTGAGTGCGTTATTGACATATTTGCTAATAAAAAGAGGTTTATTGTGTTAAAATAATAAAATATTTATTGTATTATGTATTAAAAATGAATATTTAATATAATGATGTATTATAAATTAATGATTTTTGAAGTGCATAATATGTAGTTAGTAGTTTTTTTTTTATTAGTTAGTAATTTAATAGTTAGTGCGTATTGTAGGTAATATTGTTGTTAAAGATGGGGTGTGGGGACGAAGCTCTACGGCTTATTTTGTAAAGAAAGATTTAACCCCCTCTAAAATTCAATCAATTCTCCGCCTATGGATTATTGTAACTACCATGGTATTAGAATTTATCAATACTACGGTTATTATACATTATACAATAGTAATCACTAATCAATAATAATCTATAATAATAGTATCTTATACTATTCCCATAACTTACAAACCAAATTTAAAATTATTTATATGTACTAATTTGGAACAATTCCTAAACCAATTATATGTGTGGGCACCAGCTAGCAAAAGGTAAAAAATAAAAATTAAGACACTATAAGTATAGAATGATGAAGCTACGAAAACTGCAAAATACTACCGTTTATCAATCAAAAAATTCAAAAAAAATTTTAAAAACTTACATGCAAAAAATGGGAAATTGCAATGGTCACCCCAGGAAAGTGTATTTTTTGAAGCAAAAATTGTAATAAACAACATATTATTATTATTATACAAGTATGTTGTAGAAACCGGAGATTACAGTTTATTCTGATTTTTAAACCCAATAAATGAATCCAGTTCTCTTATGAATAGTGGTTTGCTAGCAAATTTAGAAATATCAAAAATATCTTAAAATTAAATTAATTTAAGTACAATATATGAAACTGCGCTCAAAATCTAAAAATCATTTGTCACTAAAATTTGAGAAATTGGTTAGGATAAAAAATGTATTATTTCACAGGAAAGAATAATTTTATTTCTAAATTACAAAACATTCATACAAAAATCAAATGTATTTATTATTTTAAATATTAATTAACAATAGGTGATAAAGCTAATCTTTACAATGACATCAATACATCATACACGAATGATGTATTATAGATAATTTTTAACTTTGTTCTTATACAAACAGAGATATTATGTTTTAAATTTAATTTTAATACCACTTAATTATAGATTTTAACAGATATTGCGATAAGTGATTAACTATAAATAATAATAGTATAAGAGTTTTTCAGCTTCTGCTGCTACATGACGACTTTTTTGTTTTTCATCTTAAGTATAAACTATATATATTTAGTGTTTTATTCATATTTTCTTCTCCGATTTAAAGTTTGATTTTTTTCGTCCACGGGTGGCCAAGAGAAATACGATAAAAATAATATTTCGTTTAAAACCAATAAAATAAGTTAACAGTCATTTGAAAATAAAAAATGTATACATATACTCTGGTTTAAAAAAATTAAACAAACAAAAGTTAACATTTTTTGTGCGCTTCCAATTTTACCACCAGATTTGTATACGTTTGGACCGTTAACGAATAACTGGAAGCGGTGGACCAACCAACGCTGCAGTCATACCTTTTGAAATCTGCTGAGTACTGGAATTGGCCCCTGAATGATAACCGGTAGTTTGAGAAGTTCTCACGGGGCAGGGTGAAACGAATAATTTTGAGGGACTTACTAGGTTTCTTGGAAGTTATTCTGGCGAACTTTCCAAGTCTGCTCGAAACCAACGTATGACCAACGTGTTGTTTTCGAACTGATTGGCACTGAAGAATTTGCTTCGTGTGGCGAAGAATAATATATACCATTATAACATAATTTTTTTGTATTCAATTTAATAATATTATACTTTAGACGTAAACCTATGATTTATTTACAAAAAACTTACACGTTAAAGGCTTTTGAAAGTTTGTGGGGGAGGGGCGTATCTTATTATTTAATTAAAAATTTTTTGCGTTGTGAATTCTGGAAAAGTCTTCGGGTACCACGTCGGTGTAATCGTTATGGTTGCTATCGTCGTAGTACGCGTAATCGTACGACGAGTCCTTGTCTTTGGTGGCGGCTTTTTTGGCACTACCGCTCTGTCCAGCGGTCACGAAAGCCGTGGTTGAACTGGCGGTGACATACTGCGTCGTCGAAGAGGGCTGTTGCGTAGTGAAAGGCCTCGGCTTTTGAGTGGTTGGTGCAGGTACGATGACAGTGGACTTGGCCACTCCGCCGTCCAATTTGTTGAAACTAAACCCGACCGACAGCGTAGCGTTTATCGACTTAGGTTTTGGCTGGATGAGTGCGTTGAGTTCGCTCGGCCTCAGGTTCGTGCTAGGCGCTGTCTTCAGCGTCTCCCCCACCTCCTCGTTCGTACTTTGGTGATAGCTGTTGTACGGGTCGAACTTTGCTTTGAAGTCCTTAGAGAAGTGCTCGGTGGTGGATTGAAATTGTGATTGTTGGGACGATTGGTGCTGTTGGAACGAGTTTCCGACATTGTTTGGTGTCGACGACTGGAACACGTTCGTGGACTGTTGATATGCGGTCGGTGACGACGGCTGATACGAGTTGTACTTTTGCGTTGTGGGAGTCACGGTCTGGAAATTATTAGATGGTTGGAAAGTGTTTGGTTGCTGGAAATTATTAGCTGGTTGGAAAGTGTTTGGTTGCTGGAAATTGTTAGATTGCTGGAAATTGTTTGATGGTTGGAAAGTGTTAGCTTGCTGGAAATTGTTGGCTTGCTGGAAATTGTTGGCTTGCTGGAAATTGTTGGCTTGCTGGAAATTGTTGGCTTGTTGGTAATTGTTGGCCTGCTGGAAATTGTTGGCTTGCTGGAAATTGTTTGCTGATTGAAAAGTATTTCCTGGCTGGAATGTGCTACCCTGTTGTTGGAAGTTGTTCGTTGTCGGGTTCTGGATGTATTTTTGTGTTGTCGTAAAGATCTTATCTGACTGGAAGTTTGACGGGTTCAAGTTTTGCGTAGTCGTGGAGTAAGTGATTTTGTCAGACTGGAAGCCTTGATTATAGTTGACTACGTTTTGTTGGAAATTCTGAGCCTGATCGTTCGACGGACGGAACGCGTTATTCGTCTGGAAATTGGTGGGCGGTGCCGCGTTGATCCGGGCCGACTGGAAACCACCACCATTGTTATTGTTATTGTTGTTGTTGTTGTTGTTATTTACTGGTGAAATTCGCAGGAAATCGTTATTTTTTGGACGATTATTTTGCTGAACGGCGTTGGAGAACTGCGTGGTCTGATACGTGTTGTCGATGGAATTTGCGGTCACGGTAGGTTGTCCGCGGTACGTATTACCGGTCGATGGAGCGAACGTCGTGGACTGGATAACAGTGGCGGGCTTGGCTATTTTTTGACTGTCATACTCATCAGCCTTGGTCTGCTTGTCTAAGTACGTTTTATAGTTCACACGGCCACGATCCTTGCTGCGGTACGTTGTCGGCTTGTAATTGGGCTGCCTAACCGTGGTGGTGCTGGTGATAGTGGCAGCGGCGGTGGTTCCGGTGGTGCCGGAGGCGGTGCTCGGAGCACCCGTGGCGGATTCGGCGACTGGTTTCTTACCCGTCAACAGTTTTCTGAACGGCGCTTTGGTGTTCTTCTTCGGCACGTCTTTGGATGAAACAACCACCCTGCTATCGTCGTAGTCATCTGGATTCTCGACGCCTCTGTTTTTGCTGCTGAAGAAATTGCCCGAGCTGCTGCCCCTCAAGAGGTCGTGCTGTAGGTGACTGTCCGTGGCGTCGCTCCTCTGTAGGTAGTAGTCGTCGTCGTTCTCGGACACTGCGTTGTTGACGGGAGTGGAGAGTGAAGGCCTCCTGGCACTGGGTTGTGGTCGTGACGCCACGTTCGGTGACACGCTGGATGGGCCCAACGGTATTGGTGTAGCTTTGCCTGATGTGGCCGGAGCCCCGCTAAAACCTACGAGAACATCTACAGATTAGTATTAAATACTAACTGGCAATAATCAAATGTTGATTATTGCCATTAATTGGCGGGAGTCTGGTGTGCTAAATTTATGATATTTATGGTTAATAAGTTCGTGTTCTATATTAATAAATTTATATAATGTATAAACAAATTATTGAATAGTTGTATGTATTTATTAATATTATTGATGGGAGCATAGGCGTGGGGCGAATTGTTCAGTGTATCAATTGATCATAAGCATAAGACTAACTGAAAAATAGAGGTCTTCAGCATTCTCTGCTTTTTTATTTAAATTACACTCCTGGATATAAGATGTACAAATCTCATCGTTACCCTTACAATTTGAAGAGAAGTTGAAGTTATAGAACTATATACTTATAGGTACCACCGTATCATAAAAATGATATCAATTTAAATCCTAATTTTTAGAAATTGAATGGAAGAAAAAAATGTAAGGTATCACGAAAACACATAAAATTAGAAAATTGTAATATAACTTCAAATCATATCGGTATAGGCTGCATAGGTACTACAATATTTAATTTAATTGTGTCGTAGTTCCAATTTGCTTCTCAGTTAGAACTATTAATTAAGTATTTTATAGTTTTTTAAAAACAATTTGTTAACTTTTTGAATTATATTGTAGTCAATAGCAAATAAATATTAATATTTTGTTTTGTCAAAAACGTAATGTTCAACCACATGTTTATTTGTCCACTTGAAATGAATTCTCGTGTATAATATATTAATATGTTGTGGAAAAATACCAGAGATGGCCAAGTTGAAATCGATTTCAAAGTACCAATATCAACTTACCGAGCTTATACAAGTCGAAATTGTCGCTGTAATACAACGTGGCCGCCTCGCAGTCGATGTTGTACCAGTCGTCACAGATCTGATTCTCTTGGTCAAACGCCGTGTTGTTCGGGCACAGGAACCGGAAATCTTGAACCTATAAACGATAATATTATACATAAAGAACTGTCCACTTCTGTGTAAGCGACGACGACGGCGTTTAGCGTTGACAACAAGAGGACAGACAAAATTATCCGTTGCTATCTACTCACCCCGGTCCCGACGACGTTCACGCAGACGTGGAACATTTGACAAGATGTTTCGGGATCAGCGTAGTATCCGCCCACGATTTTGTCCTTGCAGCTGAAACTAGTCGGCGGCATTTCATTTTGTTGGTAATTCGGAGGTTTCTTCTGACCGTTCACCACACCTGTACGTGTACAAACACGAGTGCATTGAGGTGTTTTAATAAAATAGATTTTATGCGCGTGATCGACGTATTTTTAATATAATATCTAGTATATTAAAATATTATAATATAATGAAAATAAAAATTATAATTACAGGCGAACAGCGTGAGGAATGTCCAGATCTTGATGGCGGTCGTCATATTATTGGACAACATGATGCATATATTTCTATATTATCGATATATAGTATCTGAAACACGTAAAACACCACATGAATATCATTATTATTATTATTATTAATAACCGTGAAAAGGTGAAAGGTAAAACGCCACCGCTGCGCCCGCGTAATACATTATAATATATGACACCGCCGACGGGTTGAGGATGTAATTTTTATTATTATTATTATGTGTTATCCATATAATATTATAACCGCAATATGTGTGACTCGCATTGAACCCCGATAGCGATTTCCAGTGTCGTAATAATATTATATTACAACGAATACGACGGACGAGACGAAACTGCCACCATAATTCCCGTTTACGAATATAATTACGTGTAAATAAAATATATATATATATATGTTTATAATGTGTTTCATTTATCGGAGAGGATCGAAAACAGCCGTCGATTATAATAATTGCATAACAATAGAACCGGAGTGGCTGCCATTACGTCATAACATATATATTATACCGGCGAGCGTCTTCTTCTTATTGGGAATAGCACCGACTGTCGCGTCGTATGAGCAATGCGGTATAAAAAAAAAACATACTCCTACGTATTTATCGTATTGTTTTTATCCGTTGCACGATTGCGTCATTGAACCGTTAAGCGTCGTCGTCGGAGCTTTCACCGTTTGAACAACACTGCTGCACATCCGTTCCGAAAGTTCGCGAATCGATAAATGCGACAAAAAAAAAAGTAGAAAAAACCAATACGCCGTGGGAAAAATTGCCATTCAAATGTCACGGTCGTCCGGTACAGGTAGTAGGTGCGTATATTAGTATATAGGTACAGTCACGTCATAGATAGGTATGCATATAATAATAATCGTGGCGAAACTGGTTTAGGCGAGGATTATGAGAAACGGAGACCGCGGATCACGGACGCGGAGAACAAGAGACTTAAACGCGGAAAAAATTATTAAAAATAACACGCGATCGCCGATCGTGTGATCCGCGAGTGGCGCATCATCGTTTCCGACGGATTTACTGGCGGGCGTGATTTGCGAACATTTCGTGTGCGGCCGAGAGACAGGCCTGCAACGTTCGCATAATATATAAGTGAGGTAGGTATGCAGATAATAATTATATGACGATACAATAAACGAATGCGTTTCCCAATATCTGCATCAAATAGACGCAAAGTTCGCCGAAACGAAACCGCGAGTGGAATGCGTATTATTATCATCATAATATGGTATCGTCGTCGTCGTCGAGGTTTAATATTATATAATAATATTATACGCGTCGCCCGGAGATGTAGCAGTTATATCGATCGGATAGCGCCCGTCGTCGTCGCAGTCGCAGTCGAGAAAAGATCGTCACGACGAGCAGCACATCGCGCGGGCGGGCGTCTTCCATAACGATAATAATAATAATAATATAGTGCCGTGAGAACGTTCGCGCCAGTCACGAACCCGACCCCCCCCCCTCCACAGGGTCACTGAGCTCAGGACCCGCCGCAGGAATGAAATCCTTCGCGGTAATGCATAGGTATACAATATTACAATCCCACAACATAGTATGCTGTATTTTATGATATTTCGTCGTCCACGAATGTCCGCCATCGATTGGAATTATGGCCCGGGATTCCGACACTGCTCATCGGACTACCGGATTTCAAACGGCCGTTCGTTTATAAAATAGTTGACGATATAATATTATCTTCGTGGTCGGCTCGAACGAAATATTATTGATTCGGACGGAATTCGCTAGACGATAATATAGGTCAGATAATAATCCCACGACGACTGTATTATAATAATAATTACTGTAACGTGCATATTAATATTAAAATAATAATTCCTTGCACAACTAAACCGATGAAGCAGAGAGTGAGCTTCGGCCCTGGCATTTGAAAAACTATTTGAGGGAGTTTGAATGATTTCTTAACTGAATTTTTTTCAACACTTTGTAAAAGAAAAAAATCAACTTTTTCTTGCGTTATCAAAACGAGATTAAATAGAAGATTGTAGTGGGAATAAATATATTAATAGTTATAATAATTATAATATTTGAGATCAAACGTTTTTATACTGTTGTTTATTGTTGAGCTTGGAACATATTATATTATAATATACGTTATATTAGTAATATATTTATATTTGCTCGTACATTTTTATTCTACTCGAAAATAAGATAAAATGTAGAGGTGTTCCGGGTACCCGGCCAACGAGTCCAAGCCGGGTACCCGATATCATATTCAGTACCCGACCAATACTCGTTACCCGGCGTGTTATTAAAAGTTGACTTCGACAGTACCCGGTACCCGGTGTATAGCTACATTTTTTCCTTGCAATATACTCGGTACCCGGTTAGCCGGGTACCCGATTAATTTATTAATTAAAAAAATATGTGTCTCCGCAATCGACCAAACAAAAATATTTGATACATTTATAATAATAATAATAATATTTTATTACATTATCGCGCGGTAGCAGAAAATAGAAATAGAATATTTCCAAGATTTATTACCGGTCTGTGGCTTGTTGCTACAATTCTCAGTTAGTTGTTCAATGTCTTGTGACTTGTGAGTGACGATTGAACACGTAAGTTTTATACAAATTACCTACGGAAATAGGTATGGACGATGCAAATAGTGATGTCGAATTTAAACAAAAATTATTACTCGACCAGTACTCGAGACTCGGTTTTAACAAAAATTATTACTCGATTAGTACCCTGGACTCGGTTTTAACAGAAATTGGTACTCGACCAATACTAGGTACCCGGTTTGTTGGTAAAAAATGTACCCAGAACACCTCTAATAAAATGTGAGCAGAACATTGTATTGAAATTAAAATAATATACACACACATTGTTGGGATGAGAAAATAGTCTACTGAAAAATAAACAGAAATACGTTCCCTTTTTATAACCTTCGTGTTTATATTTTATTTACTCATAAGCTGTTGAAATAAAATAATACACTTATACCTATATAATTGATCAACTCGAGCACGAGTGTGTTATTGTTTATTATACAACTGCAGCGGAGTCAAGAATAAAATACTCGTCATATCATAATAACGTTTCGACAAAACCCGACTTCTTTTATGATACGATCGATATAAAAGCGTGCTTAATAATTAATATCAGCTATGTGTGTTCAAAAAATCAATATACGCATAAACAGTGTACCAGCTATATAATAATGCTACGTATATTATTATAATATATTATATTATAATGTGATACGACCAGAATGTCAGTTTGGCGAGGATGTGATTGATGTTCGTTCTATGCAATATAATGGACGATATTTATATATAAGAGACTGTCTTGATGTACTCGTGATCGCACGGTTGCGGCTGCGTGTATATTATAAATTATAATATTATTATTATTATTACCTACGATGTGGATAAATAGGAACGATCCGAATTTGCCAACGAAACTCCGCTCGAGGTGTTATTAGTGCTGCACATGCTTGTAAATCCGATAAAATAATAATACAGTAGATTGTTGTTATGAGGCTATCTAGAATTGTTCGTTATCTCGAACTGCGTTGCAATTCCTTTGAAACAACCATAAAACACTCAATATAACGTTTTGATAAGTCGAATTTTCCGACATCTCGAACTTTTTTTCCTGTTCCCCGCGAGATTTTACACAACGAGAGTTAACTGCATACTCGTACAATATAATTTCATTGCATATATATGTCTGTAAAGTATTATTAAATATTATAATACAGACAATTTTTGTCTTATATCGAAACCATCGCACTACATTTATAGAATTATTCGTTATTTCGAACAACATATTGTAATCCCCTCGAAACGACCATTACTGCCACCAGTGGCGCCCAAGACATATTTTTCAGGTATAGCGCAAGCTATAATTTAGAAAGAATTAAACGAGAATTTACTGTATCTAGCTTCTGGCGGAAGACGAAGGGACGGCTATATAATATGGGATTCAATCGATCGACGACAGCTTCGTCGTGTCAGATCAAACTGGACCAAACGATAAGGAATTACGCGTATATCATCGCCGCATTAGATAATATTATTTTTAAAACGATAAACTCAAAAGTCAAACAACTTAACCCTTAAATTTATTCCGAATAACCTTAAACACAATTTTTTTTTCCAAATGCAAGCCCTGCAGACTGTTATCGTTGGTTTTGCATATATAGTTTGTTAATTCGCGATATTGTCGTCATGAATTCGTTCACAAGAGGATTTGATTTTAATATTTTTTGACTTTATGCGGATGATTTTTCACTTATACGAGACGCGCACGTGCGTCGTGCTCTGCACGCCGACGCACTATTAATATTATAATTTTATACCATTTATGTTGCTCGTGCAGCGTACACACACAGCTATATATATATAACTATTGCCGCAATATCTGCATATATAGTTTGCCACCGTCGCAGATGCACTTTCACCCGCGGTGCCGCCTAGCGTCGCCGTGTCTAATGACACTGTATGTAATATAATATTATACTACAGAGTGGTCGCTCGCATAAGTATAAAATGTATATTTTATTTTTATTATCGTAGGTATACTGCGGCTGTACGTGCCTCCGTATATTATTTTGAACTATCGGAGCGCCCACATTTGCGATATGAGAAAAAAAAAGCGTAATAAAACGAAATTAATGCGACACGGCTATATTATAATATACGCAGTAATGTGCGGCGGTGGCAGCGGCATTTGGCAATTATTATTATTATTCGGTTTTACGATTTGTGACGGTATAAGACCGCGTCGATCGGCAAGCTTAAACCGCACATATATACACAATAGCGTAAATATAAACGTAAAACGTAAGTTTAATATTGTTATGCCACGCGCGAGCTACTCTATTATAAGATTGCAGAGGTTTTTCATTTATAGTGATCGAAACGCGTGTTTAACGAGCTATTACTGTGCTTACACTATGGGTGTATTCAAATTACAAACGGTTCGAGGGTCTATTGCGGGTCTATTGCACATTATCAATATAGTTTGATCAGTAGGCTAGTATATACCTACTAGTCTTAACATAACCGCGCTAATGTAAATAAGAAACGCAAATATATATTTTGGGAATTTTAGAGCATAATATATTTTTCAATTCATTTTTATATCATATAATTATAGATATATATAAGAGCATATATGTTTATATTTAAAGGTTTTTTTTCTAATGTATACCTATAAAATATTTATAAATTCATAGTCCTGGGAATGTTGTATATGCGTGCGTATTATTTGTCTTACAGCTGACTGCCGTATTCGATATATAATAAATACGCGAGTTTCGAAATATTATATGTTATAACATATAACCTTAATAATATTAAAGTATAATAATAATAATAAGGTATACCTATAGTTGGCTATATATAAGTATTATAGTGCGATGCGGTCGTCGGATGGTCAACCGTCTATTTTATTTATTATTACGGCGATGACCGATGGCACGGGTGACTTTAACGCGCGTCGTTACCTAAAGTATGCGATATGTATATTATTATGCGTTTCGACACGCCGTAGTTCGAGGTAAAAACGTGTTGTTGAAGTGCGTTTATTTCCGAATAATTGACGATTTTGATTTTATAATTCTTTTTGTCGAAATATATAGGTACTTATACACTTATAGTGTACTCCACTGCAGTAACAGCTCTATGCACGGCCGATTTCATCTGTGCATGCGTTATGATTACAATAGAGCGCGATGCAAAGTAACGAGTATGACGATGCGGCTTATGAAATAAATCGTGAAGTGTTATATTTGTTTTGAATTTCGTAATTCTGTGAATGCGGTTTTTTTGATAATAATTATCGAATCACTGTAATCGAAAGAAATGTAAAGAAAAAAACAGTAATCTGTCGATAATCAATCAATCGTATTGTACGATTGAACATAATATATTATTATAATTTATAATGAATATTCGTATACTATATAGATAAAATAAAATATAGGTTCCCGACGATTATAATAGCTCATCGGTAATGTAGGTATACCTATACCTATTATAAAGTCAAAGGTATAAATAAACATAATATTATACTCAATAGCTGAAATGTTGAAATCCACATCATAATGCATAATGGTAATATTAAAATAATCCATTATATAGTATAGGTATACGCGATACGCTCGTTACCGATGATTTTGAAACGAAATAATAATGATTGAAAATTACAATTTACCAAAAAAAAAAATACAATGTGTTTTGTCGACGTCTGTATAGTTTCGTTCAGAAATAAATTGATTAGAAGTTAGAACCAAAAGTGATGTAAAAATATGAAATAATATGTACTCACCGTATCTATACATAATTTATTACTGTACAGTGTCAACAAAAACAGATCATCCAAAGAGATAATAATTATATTACCACTAACTTACTATAGACAGTTGTATACTCTCACTCATAAAAAACGGACAGGCGGACTTAATCAGCAATAACTCACTGTGATTGATAGTGATCGACCTGCGCGTAGTGATGGATAATTTTAACCTTTCTCCAAAAAACAACGTCGAAAGTACCTATGTACTTATACGTCTGAAAGTATATGTTGAAGCACACTGAAGTATCGTCCGATTAATCATATTAATCATTAATATTCCATACGTCCTATATACCTATAGGTATATATAGTGTTTGTAAACAGAACTAAAAATAATTGTTCTATCGACAAATGGGACAATAAATGATTTTGTTTAATGATAAACAAACATAATTTGTTGAGATAATTCATAAAACTAAATATCTGGATATCTAAAAAAAAAATTTATACTACGTTGATTTAATATAATGCCCAATAATTGAGTACGATGTTCGATTTTATAGTGGTTAAAAAAACGTATGTAAACAGATGGCTTATAAATAATTATTTTTAATGCTAATGAAACATGTTCTGAAATACATGATACTTTTTTTAATGCTGAAATATTACTAAAAGTTGCTAAGAGTAGGTATATTTAAAAATAAAAATGTATAAATATAAATTAATAAAAATTTAAACTAAATTTATAAAAATAATGAAATTCCTTATAAATGATTGTCTTAATTTTGTTAAAAAGTGTTGTTCTTTAAAATAAAGATATTTTATGGTTAAAAAAAAAATTATTTTTACTGACTTCTATATACTATAAAACTGGTATCGGTAACCTACTCTAACGAGTGGTATATGTGGGCGAGTGGCACAGTATGTTCACAATTTTATTTGTTTTGTTAGCCAAAAAAAAAAAGCTCCACAAGTCATCATTATTTTGAAAACAAAAAGGTGCCAACCCTGCTGGTAAACTATTTGATTTCTACAAACTAAAAAGCATTTAAATGCTATTATTATTAATAATTAATGGAATTGAAATTCACATTAAAATTCCATAAAATATGGTCCAGAAACCATACTCTGCGGGTGATAATAAATTCGATTTAATGAGGTGTACTCAAAATCGGCAGAATTTATTTATCGAAATTCAAAATTGTAGTGAACTGGGGGACAAACGAAATCGACATACGTGCAGGTGTGAGAAAGGGGATAAAAAATTAAAAAATCGAACTACGATCCAGAAAAATTAGAATTCGTCGATCCGCTCGAGTTCCTCTGAGCATCATCAATGAGGAGGGGGGAGGGTGCAGGTCAGACGATCGAACCGGTGTCCAACTATTTTTTGGAAGTTCACTCGGAACCGACCGTATCTCGTGCCGGTGTAAATATAGTTACGATGACTTTTGGCGAGCGTACCTATTATATATTTCTGGAGCATCGCCGGGGCACGACGGCCGGCGGGAAAACAGCGCCGCGCGCGCGAACTAGCACGAAAAATCGTCACTTTCACCGCAACAATGAGCGCAGGGCGCGCGCGTGTGTGAACCGCTCCGCGGAAGGTGGAAAACGGATGGCACTTTATAAACGATCGCAAATTTCGAAATCCGATTCGGGTCCGCGATTACCCAACCGCGTCGGTATCGCGAGTTCCCACATTAAAAAACGGAGATGATCCGGCGGCGGCGGCGGTGCAAGGACTCGACCGTGCCTCATAAGTAGGCCGCATACCTGCAGCTATATATATATATATATAAATATATGTGAAGCTAAGTACAGTATAGTAATGTATATGATATAAGTCTAATATTATGTGTAGCCTTCGTGTATACCGGGGCCGCCGCCGCCGCGGGTTCTCGATGTCGTATTATAAAGTATTCTGATAATATTAGAATTTTTACCATCGCGCAGTCGGAACGTCGTTATGTTTATTGCTCGTCATTATAATACACTATTACGTTTCAGAAACAATAATATATATATGATATATAGGTAATAATAATAATAATAATAATGTAACATTATATCATATTATATTGTTATACTGCAATCGTTCCGCGCGCTTTATTTTGTGTGTACGCGGCGACTTAACCTTTTCCGCCCGAAATCACGACGCGACGACGACGACGACTCCTCCGTGTAATTATTACGATAATGTATTGTAATCGTGTTTTACATAATATATTATTATTATTATTATTATTATATGCCCGTGCGCGCATCTATATCAAGGCCGGTCACGTGCAACGCGATAACGCGCCCGAACAAGCCCGAAACCGGTGAAACGCATCATCGTCCGCGATACGATTTTATTAATGCTCGGCGGTCCATTGTTTCGTCCGTCTCTATCCTACTCTCGCCGAGCACCGCGTTGCGCCGTCTCGCATTTCTCGTCGTGGTACACATAATAATTATTATTTTAATAGTTAATATTCATCAAAGCCGCGTCGTCTCGGTCGCGTATATATATAATGATGACATGCGGACGCGACAACGCGATGATATTGTTATTATAATATGCTTCTTCGGGTACCTGTAACGAATCCCGGACGAAAAATCCGAGAACAAAAAGTCAATCTTGAAATATTCTATGCACAAAATTTAAATTTAAAAAATGCAATTAATTTTCTCGTACAATATTATATTTGATTACTATAGGTATACCTCATTATTACATACCTACAGTTTACAAATATTATACGTATTCATAATATATTTGTACTTGAAAAAATAAGAGCCTGGACTTTTTTCGAAATGAGCTTTTTGTCCCCGGACTTTTTGACCGATTACCTGCACTTACAACAGGTCTGATAGGATATAATATTATATATTATAGGTATCGAATGGTCGGTGTTGATATATTATATATTTCTTTTCGAGAATTTCAAATTTGAGTTGGCACGAGAACTCGCCAACGTTCGCGTGTTCCTGCTGTATTGTATATATATTGTATAACTAGCTGATCCCATGCACTTCGTGTCACGAAGTGTCACCTATATTAGCTGTCCTATCTCAGCTGTCCCTTCCAGCGTTGCCTGAATCTTATGTCCATATATTATGTTAAGATTAACCTCAAGTGATTTACATACATCTAAGCCACCTAGGTATAGGCAATCCACTACATCGGATCGTGGATAATATATGCGAGCAGTAGTAAATTATCAAGTAGGCAATCCATCTGCGGTGGATTGCGGACCCCATGAGATGCTTAAGTAACTGAAATCAGAATTAGGTACATTAAAAATAAAAAACAACAACCAGGTTAGTAAGTTTTAACCAATGGCAACCATTTATAAACAAATATTTCCATCGTAAATCTCAAAATCCCCGTGCGAGCACCACTCGGGGCTAGACCTCTACCTTTTTAAATTATCCTATCTTCTTCCCAGTGGTCTAATCTATCTCTGTCCCAAATTTAATCGTAATCGGTTGAACGGTTTGGGAATGCATAAAGGACAGCCAGACAGACATTCATTTTTATATAGGTATATATAGATTTAATTTAATTTAAATTATTTAATTTAATTTAATTTAAATTATTTAATTTAATTTAATTCTACTAATTTTATATAATAGTAATATAATCTACAACCAATGGCAACCATTTAATTAAATACAAAAAACTACTGTGTGATTAATATTGTGCACCTAAGAGGCCATAACTACGGAACCACTTATCGCACGGCATACAAACTTAGATAGTAGCCGATTCTCAAACCTACTGAATATGCATATAAAATTTCATAAAAATCGGGCAAACCGTTTCGGAGGAGTATATGGTAACTAACATTGTGACACGAGAATTGTACAATATATAAGATATATTATACATAGCATGTGTCATTGATTGCTGCAGGCCGGCCCTGTGATTCACCCGCGGCCGAGGTCACCCGCTTCGAAAACGCAGCCATCACGCGACACCTCCAAGTATAAAGCATAATATATACCTAATAATAATATAAAACGTACGCCGCTGCAGTGTATAATATAATATCGTCGTATTAAAACACACACACACCTATATAACCTATATATATATTAAATTATATTGTTGCTGTTACTATGATATTATTATTATATATATATTTTGCTATATTTTATTCGCTAATGGTGACGCCGGTGGGCGGGGGTTCACGAACGCGGCTTTCGTGTCGGCGGCGGCGGCGCGTGTGATGCAGTGCAGATGCGTTCTTAAAATTGAAACAAATAATAAACTCGTTTAAATTTTCACAAGGACTTGTTTTTCTCGGATGCCGTGACCTCTGATCTCGGACCAGACGGGTAAGACGTCTTTCGACCCCGAGCACGCGTCGTAATTATACCATCGTCGAGTTATATATTATGGCAGGGTTCGTGTTGTTGAAGCGATTAGATTGATATTATCATGTTTGTTTGTATCTGTACAACAGCAAACATGAAAATGTTATCCCCCGTTATTGTGATTATGTACGGTTTTTTTTAATTTTATTTTTATGACTATTTAATCGAGTAACGTATCAATAAACTATATTGCATTGTTAATGTAAGCTGCAGCGCTGGGTGCGAGCATTATTCAAATTTGAAACGACTTTATTAGGTACCTATATTTGTATAGGTCCTTGTATGAATTTGTAACACAACACGTTTGTGTATTATAAGTATTATGTATTTTTGTGTCTCGACATTTTAACGAGTTGACAAAACAAATTGAACGATTGTTCGCCGCGCACGTATACTTTGAAACCCGAACCATACATATGGAGGATATCGTTTCCGAGAAAATAATAGTTTTGTCGATAATTTTCAATTTTTTTTTTTCGATCCGAATCGTGCATCGTCACGCCGAGTAACCGCGGTCTAGAACTAAACATTTTCCGGCTCTTATTGTCGTGGAATTTGAAACAGTGTTGGTAGGTACCTATACCTAGGTATATACGTATAAATTACGGAGCGACGTTCGACGATATATAATTTACACTCGCGATGTTTAAAATGCGATCCGATTTCGGTCCGTCACGCGGAACAGCGTCGTAACGACGTCGTTACATCAGTATTATAGTAGTGTAGTTATCGTTTCCGATCGGAAATGCCGGGCAAGAGTTAAACGGTCGACGTTTTCGCTTCGGTCGCCTTTTACGTGTGGATAGGCGTGTTTGGGCGCGAGGGAAAGTCTGTGTGGTTGTCTTCGTTGTCGTCGTCGTCGTACTCTATTAGAGCAGTGCACGTTCGTAAACATTGTGTACCCATAAGATGTAATAATATGCAACGGTGGTGTAAAATGCACGCGTTCTCATTGCGAATCAAAGAATAATAAATTATCATGTCGGGCGAACTCGAGAATGCGGCAATGTTTTTATTTTTAATCAGACACATTTTCTATACACTGATAATTATTATTATTACTACTGCAGCAGCTGAGTTCTTGTTTTGTCAACGCATATATGTACATTGTTTTTATAACTAAGTGACAATGAAAATAGAAAATCAATAGATACTTCGCCTGCAGTCTATTGCCTATACCATAGATTATGCTGCCTGCTGAGAAGTAAAATTAACCCCGAAGTCACTATACCTCGTATAAAGTCTTCCTTATATTATGAGTACCTATAACTGTATATAATATATAGTGGAATACTGTATATTATTATAGTCCTATGTAAACATATACCTCGTCAATAAAATATAATAATACCACGATGTTACCGGCGTAGATCTGTATTTCGGTATGAGGATAATTAAGGTGAACAGAGGGACTGACTGCAAAAGTTCTGTCACAAGTCACGGACGGCGGCGGCGGCCGTGGAGAAAGGAAGGTCTAAAAAATGCCGTCGTCGTCGTACCTGCGGATATACGACCGCGATGATGACATGCGGCCCGACCGTCACGAAGACGACAATCGGTCTTCCAATTAGCGCTCATCGCTAACGATCCACTGAAGGTATGCGCCTACCAAAAATAAGGAACGTCAACACAAAAAATAAAGTATGCGCGACGTTAATGGCTGCCGCCAGAAAGTTTCGATGTGTATACGGTATATGTATATGTATTAGGTACGTGAAATATTATTATATGATGTCTGTGAACGTTTATTATTATGACAAAACCCATTTTAAAACCTTTATAAACCAACCTTTTGAGACTCGCCGAGGGCAATAACAACGAATCTAATTTTATTAAATCTGGTATCCTAGGCGAACGACACAATAATAATTTATATATCGTAGGTTACATAGTTACTATTACATTAGATTTCAAACGCGAGGAGATACGCACCGCGGACTATTATCGGAGCGCGCGATGAGTCGTCGACGGTACAAGTTCAACATAATATTTATGTATTCGGTCATGTATATAATATATGATACAATTAGCCCAAAAATTATGATATAAAATATGTGCTGTGACCGTATACGACCTATCATCTATAATAGGTCTGTTTATAGTTGATATGTCGTATGATTATGTAACACACGAAATAAAATTTTATGATAGGCACACTAATTTCGGAAATCCATTCCGAACTCTCTGCAGCGGTGTGCTGATCGTACGCAGATCGCACGGTACGATATACGTTATAATCTCGGGTGCAGTGAGTGGGATTATAATAGTGATTGTATATTACATTATTGCTGATTACGTACGTTTCGAAACGGCGATGGTCGCGGATATACGAAAAATTAAAACGACGACGGATTTGCCGCAATATTTATGTGTGCTATTATATTCGATTTGTATCTGGACGTGCACGTCGGCGAGCGGTCGGCGGCGGCTGGTGGGGAGAATATTGTCGGCAATAATATGGCCACTTTACGCACGCGGCGGCGGTTTTCTAAGTCGCAGAAAGGTCAATGCTGTCGTAACCCATCAAATTTTTTATATACATAATATTTTACTTTTCGTTATTAACGATTATTTGATTTGTCCGATTACATATTGTACATAAATACGTATATAGATGTTTCCTTCTGGCAGCGGCGCGTATTGCATTAATCACGGTTCGTTATTCAAAAGTACCTACCACGCCGCAAAGCGAAAGCGACATCGATTTTGTTCGAACATTAACGGAGGTGGTGAATAACACCAGCTCTCGCCTTTCGCGTTCAAAAAAAGGTAAGTTTAATACCGTACCGTTATGCTCGAATTTGTTGCTGTGCAATAAACTTTACCTAGTCTGTTTGACGAACGTATATTGTAATACACGTCCTTACTAAAGTTTATTCTACATAATATTATTGTATTATGTTGTAGCCTGTAGGCTTGCGGTTCTCACGGTTTTATCGTGTCGCGTTGTTGTGAAGACAAACTATATACAAAATATATTACATTGTTTCGTTAACACTCGTTATCGTGTACAAAATATTAGTGGGCATTATTACGTTAACTGGTCATAAAAAAAAACCAAATATATATATTATGTGGATACTTTGGGGGGGGGGGTCGGCGAAACCGTGCTTATACCGCATATTACACTCGTCGCATTAGCGTGGTTGCCACTGCACAGATTACACGACGTCGGTCGAACGGCACCTGTTGCAGTACTTATTTTTTATACGATCAAACGATCTCTCGTATCGTATTCAGGCGGCGTCTCTGCAGAAGTACTGCAGAAGTATCAGAATAATATATAGCAACAAAAAATGCGTGCCAAAAACAAGTAAACGATGAAGTATGACGTGCGCGATGTCACCGTCGTCGTGTCCCTTCTATGGTGCGAGAGCGAAGTGTGGACAAATTCTAATCTCGTCGTGCCTATATCAAACGTTATACATATTATATATATGTCCGTGTTAATTCGAACGATGCGAAAGCACGATGGCTTTTTACTATAGGTTTTTACCTTTTTTTTTTTTTATTAATAATTTATTTACAATCCGTATTTACAAGTTATACATTAAGTAAATATGATGACATTGATTGGCAGGAAGGGGAAAGTCGCCCATTGGCTGCGCCCCGCCGAGTTATTTAAGGAGAGAGTATAGGTCCCCAGTTCCTTTTAAGGCGCCTGGGTATAGGTTTCCTGGAATTTGGTTTGATGGCAGTTGAGTGATAATGGGATTTGAATGAGTGCTGAAAGTTTTGTCTGTTTTTTTGTAGATGAGCTTAGCAAGTTTATTTAAAGTTGGCATGCAAATATTTTTATGTAAAGAATCATTTGTGATGTACCAGGGAGCACCCGATATTAATCGTAGGCGTATGGACTGAAAAGCCTGTATTGTTTTGGTATTTGAAAGTTTGGCTGAACCCCAAAATCGAATGCCGTAGTGCCACACCGGTCTTAACTATATAGGTACCTATATATATATATATATTATTATTATTATTAGTCGGCGCACAGCTCGCGTGTTGCGGCGCTGCTATTATATTACGACTCTCTAATCGTGAACTTCCAACCGCCGCCGCCGCCGTTTCCCGACCCACCAAGTCCCGATGCCGATCGGAATGTTCTGAACCTTCTCGTTTACGTAATAATAAAAACGGATACACACAGGCGTATCATAATATTATTATACAGGTACAATCGTCGTCGTCGTCATCGTCTTCGTCTTCGTTCTCCTTCCGCGCGCCGCCGCGACCTTTGCCCCGATGACTTTCGATTTCGTCTCGACGCGATTCGGCTCCTCCGGCGAAAACGTGTGACCGACGAGTTACACGCCAACGACGCGCGTATATCATATATAATAATATACGCGCATATATAATACGTGCATATTTTTTTTCGCCAGTACCTATATGTTATAATATAATAATAATAATAATATAATATGTAACCCACAGGTGACGAACCGCGAGATTAATAGCAACCGCGCGTTTGACCCCGAACCGTGACCCCCCCCCCACCCATCCACCCACTTCCCCGTCGTCCACAAACCCCGCAAACCATCGGCCGCCCGATACGGCTCGTGTGCATATATACGTCATAGATATTAAATGTATATTATGTGCACCTCGAATACGCAGAGTGCACGGATTGCATTTATGTACCTATATAATAATATTATAAAGGTTCACAATAATAATATAGCAGGAGACTATTGCTTTCTCTTATTTTCCTCTAATGACTGCCGTCCACGCGCGTCTTTCCGGAAGAAAGTACCTCTATATGTACAATATTATTATTATTATTATTATTATGCGTATACGCGCGGCTCATGTGTGTTCCGATGTAACACACGAAAAATACCATAAGGGGACACCTAAGAAAAAAATAATAATAATAAAAAACTGTCGAGTCACACGCGCCGTCGCCGCCGCCGCCATTAACGCGTAATTAATAATGCTTTCGGACGAGTCATTTCAGAGAGTTCCACTGTACGTTTCACCGAGCTGATAATATTATATTATATTATGTACCATATACGATGGCTGGCACGGAGCTTTAAAATTAGACGAATTTTTAGCGAAAAATAATTACACGTACCTACAATATTGTGCGCTGCAAATCAGATTTGAAAGTCACACGGAAACGCGCGCACAAGTTCCTATTGATAAATCGTTCATTATTACGCGGAAACGCGTCGTACTGCGTTTATTTCAGAGACGTCATCGGGATCGTTGCAGTAGGTATATATATATTATTATGTAATACGTAATATAAATGATAACGCGTCCTTTTCGGCTGAGTAATATAATATATTACTTTTTAGCCGCGATGCGTTGCGTCTCTTCACACGCTAGTCGTGTGATTTACGGGCTCGGGACCGTTTGTGTATAATATAATATAATTGTGGATCATATTATTATTATTTTAATAATTGTATCGGCGGTATACGTTTTATGGTCGGTACGGCGTGTACCTATTAGCGATTACAATTTACAATACACCCGAGGTACACCAGCGCGTTTTTTTCGAGATTATGTCACTGTAAAATCTGTTCTCCTCTGTCCAGCACATGATAATATTATATTGGCGTACAAACCATGCACTCTTTGGATTTCTCATTGTGTAGCACGACAAGCTTTTAAATTAAATAAACATCACAATATCGATTACAAATTGTACACGAATATAGATAGTTGTGTGATTATTTATGGAACGAAAAATATATAATCAACGTATCGGACTTTCTCGGTAATTTTCGTAGTAAATCAGTCGTGCCATCTGTACGTTATAATATAGACGGTCCTATATTATATATGGTTTAAACACCGCGGTTCGTCTGCCGCAGTATTAATACGAAACGAAAAACGACGAAGAGAAGTAGTTTTGCGGCTATAATTTAGGTATATCATCATAAATCCATCGCGGCAGTGACGACAAACGCGTTTTACGCTGACATCCTCTTTTTAATAAGTGCACACTAATTTATATCCCACAGGCGTGTTTCGTATAATATTATAATAATATTAAATATTTTATAACGTGCACGCCCAACCGCGTCCGTCTGTTGCAAGGACGACCAACGCATCATCACTCTTGCCGAAGAGACTTTTCGGCTGCGCCGCCGCCGCCGTGTAGGTACTCTACAATAATTATATTACACACACGTTAACTCATATTATTATACCTTAACACAATGATAATGTATTTCGGGTTTGCATATACGTAACGCACGTTAATTCCGTAGCACATGGGTCAAATGTTATACTATTATTATTATTATTATTATTATTATTATTATTATTATTATTATAGGAACAATGGGATTCTGCACAGTGTACTCGTCGAATTATCGCGCACCCATCGACCCGACGACGCGGTAAACGTACCTGTTGCCCACGAAGAGAAAGTCGAATAATATATCAGTCAAATTTTTCCGTCATCGATTATATTATATTGCTTTGTTTAAACGAGCTTAGGGCTGTGAATTAATCAAGGCATTCGCGTGTTTTTCGTCAAATGTTCTCGACCAAATATAGTCATCAAAAACACATAATATAGTGATAATATTATGTTATTTTTCTTGCTTTGACAATACTGAATACATAATTATATTTTGCCAATCGCCATTGGTTTCGAGTTTTTCTTTTTGTACATAATATTTTATTCCCGCAGCCATATCAATAATAGTTTGACTGTTACTTCCGAAGACAAATTATTATAATTTATAGATGATTGCCATCATCTGAAATATAGGCGCTTGTTGATTAATACAGATAGGTATAAAATCAATGTTACTTATTGCTGGACTGTATTTTCTTCAAACACCGAAATATACACTTATATAACTATACAATTATTATGTGAATAAGGAAAACAACAAACGTGATTAAGATAAAGGTCTCATACAATTAATTTTTTTTATTAATTTTATCAAACGATTTAATTTCGATCTTATAGGTTATAGCATTATAGGTATTTTAAATTTTAAAGTGCGTGTTTATGCGTACATTGGTGTTTTTAGAGCATATAGTTTGCCAATTTCAAATTCTTCTTCGGCCAATATTATAAGGAAGCATATTAAGTTTGCACTGCAGTAGTGCAGTACGTTTGTATACCGACGCATAACGAAAGTTTCAGGTGTGTTGGAGTGGAGCTTTATTATTTTAACAGACTATAATTAAAAAAAAATAACGAATAATAAGTCAACAAATATAGCGAATTCTTCTATTTCAGACCAAATTCCTATACTGACGGAACACTGCGAATTCGGCCATAAGATGGGAAAACTCGCTCTGGACGACTGCTCGGCTATACAATAAGTTTACACAATTTTGCAGTCTATCTGTACGACGAATACGACCGTACGATATTTAAACAATTGTGTTACACATCGCGTCGATCTGGACAATAATAATAATTATTGTAAACGTATACAATGTGTGACGACGAACACAGCCGCGGTGTTATTCATAATATATTCATAGACTGGAATCAAACGGACGAATTTGCAACGTCTGTATAAATAATATTATTGCAGAGGCTGCGGCGAGATTACGACACGCGAATATTAAAATAATATTTAGGCGAAATTATTGTCTCTGCAGTGCAGACTACGGTCCTATATTTTAATATGCCCCGCTATATAGCCGGCCGTTATTTACGATGCGTGTAATATATAATAATATGGTTTCTGCAGTTCGACTCCGAACAATATATAATATAATATTATTATTATTATTATTATTATTATTATTATTATGTTGTATGGAATAGAAGACCCGCGAGACTCGGTTGCGATTGAAGAAAATAATTTATTATTGTCTTAATTCTGACGAAATGACTGTACGGCATACGCGATCGTTCATTGTTCGTTTTATATACACACAGCGCACAGGTCGCACGCATACACACAAACGCATATTATTTAAATACAAACGACTCGATCGTGTTATGTAAACGACTGATCTTCAGTACCTGTACAGATGTTTGGGTAATCTTCAAACTAGTTCTATTAAATTTGAATTGATCGAACAGGAAACGACTGCTCGAAGACGGCCACCGCTATTGGAATATTACACACACACACACACAGATATAATATTTTACATAATGATATTTGTCTTACGCATCGATGACCGATTAATCGACTATTTAAAATTAGTCGTAATCGTAAACAACGCGATGATACTCGTAATAATAATACGTAAAGGTATATTATAATAAGTCGATGTCGTAAACTCGTAAATAATACAATATAATAATATTTACACAATCATAATATTATAGTCTATACGCACCGTCGGTCGCTCAAACGATTAAAAGACTCAACGATAGACAAGCAACTCGAAGAGGAGGTCCTAAATAATATGTACACCGACTTATATTACATGTTCAAAGAAAATTGCCTGTCCTATAACATATACTAGATTTAACCTTCGTAAGGATTGACCAATTAAAAAAAAAACGTGATGTTTGTTGAAAATTTACCTATTTTTATGATATTGAAAATCACTAGTTTTTTCGTAAAACGTACCTTCTACCTAGTGCGTATGTATAATATATTAGGTATGATGCGGTAGATAGCTGGTTTAGTACTAGGTGCATAACATATAAGTGCACGCGCGTCGTGTGCCGTCCGGGCGGCACTACTGGAATTCGACCGATAAAAAATCCATTAGACATCGACGAATTCCGTGGTCGAACTATATATAAGTCGTTAGACGGATATATAATTATATATATATAGGCGTTAGGTATAATAATATATTGTTATGAGAACGCGGGGCTTAACGACGGATTTGGAAAACCGAGATAAAAACGTTCTCGACAAAATAATATAATATAAGAGAGTCCAAAAAATAAAACCAAAAAAATCGTGTTATACCATCGCGGCGGCCAGAGTGGAGCCGATGCGCGGCATATATTATTTTATATTTTAATAATACCTACTATATAATATAGTGCCCCGTCATCTGGTTCAGATTTATAGATGACATTTGTATAATATGTGCACGGAATCGAATTACGTATTCTCGTCACGCCGATGAGCCGTCGGACCGGTATAATAGGTACGTATATTATAACGTAATAATAATTACAATAATATAATATTATGTTTATCGTACCAATCGTACGCCGCGTGCGATATAAAAAAAAAAATAATATTTTAATAATAAATAGTGTCATCGGAAATATTATATTCACGGGAGACACCCGCGGTGTCCCGCCGTATATTATACAATATCATCGCATATTAATATTATTATAATATATGGTTATTGGTCGTATTGTACGATGGTCTCGCGGTTTTCGAGTAAAATATCAAACTATTATGTGCGTATACGTAATTATGTGCGTGTATTTTATATTTGAGCTGCTCGCGTCGTAATAATAATATGTACGACGAAGACCATTGTGACCACTGATAAAAAAATTATGCAATGAGTCGCTACTCCTGCGACGTCGCAATAACGGCGGTCGAGTATATTATAAAGATGCGGCGGACGTTGTATAAAAAAAATATATATATATATAACGATGAATTATGTGAACGACTTTATATTCTAAAAAATTACAATATGTATAAGTGTATAATATATATATATATTATACGAACAGGTTATTTTTTGTGACAAGTGCCTATAGGTAGATACTGATGCACAAATCGATAAGTCGCTCTCGCAGACGACCGAACGCGTTTTACCTATATATTGTGTGTGAGTTGTTGTTGTTCGGCGCACTATTGAATCGAAAAACGAGTAAAAAATAAATAGCGATCGCATATATATATATATAGGCATTATAATAGTATTGTTACGACGACGTTGTGCGAATCGTACGCAAAATAATGTACCTCCATATATTTTTATGCATTGGGTTTAGAAAAAAATACAAAAGTATTGTACCTACCCTATATAATATATGCTATTGGAAAAAAAATTAATATTTTGTCTTCTATATAGGTATTGCAATACATAGCCGCCACCATAAAACGTTTGAAATTTAAATGTTATTATTATTTTTTATTTTTATTTCACAAAAGTTTAAAAAAAACATACGCTTTAACCGATAATAATAAAAAATAATGTTAGTCGTATAATATTGTAAACTATAATATTTTGTTTGTAGTGTCGATTTACCTGTGTGATTCCTTTTAGTGTGTTCGCAGCAGTGCATTTGTAAACTCACCCGGCAGCGCGCACGTACTGAAGATCGTTCGGGTAAAAGTGATGATGAGCAGCAGCAGCAAAGGGTTCCTTCTTCTTCTTCTTCTTCTTCTCCTCCACGCCGAGACGACGACGGTCACTATTATGGTTCCACCACTCTCGGCGGCGGCGGCGGCGGCGGCGGGGCCGAGTCCTCGTGCCGCGACCTATCTCAAAACACGACCGTCGCCGACGTCGTAACGATTGTGTGTTGAACGTTATTAAAATAATTTCGTTTTCGTTTTTTTCCCATATATGCCGACAACGCGCGCCCGTTACATAATTATATAATAACACAATATAATAGTAATAATAAAGTGGACGTCGTCGTCGTCTGCCGAGGTATTCGCGAAGAATGTGTGAACGTGTCTAATCGCCGACCCGCAACCGCGGTATATACGCACTATCGCCTGGTATATACCTGTACATAGGTATTGCCAATCACTCTGATTAGGCACTGTTGTACGCGCGCGCTTTTCTATGGGAAATCGTTAAAGTTCAGAGTGCGATCGCACGCGACCGTCGTCGTCGTCGTCTCTTCGCCGTATCGTGTCGTAGAAATCCGACACGAAATTTATCATTTCGAATCGTATCGCAGATATTCTAACCTACACACAACGCATACCTACTATATATGTATGTCATTATAGTTGTGCCTGTGAGAACTCGCGTATTATATTATATATTTAATAATAATCTGTGCAGTACACGCGTTCGCAGCCTCGATCGGACGCTTTCCAAACCTCACGATTCGCTCTGAGCTTTTCGTACACGTTATAATATTATGTCATCTTAGCGGGATAAAAACATTATAGCGATTGCAGTACGATTGCGACCGTGTTCCTATGAGTTTAAGTCAATCGGTCGTATGAAATTAATAATTGTCGTGGTAAAATTGGTCGTCGGAAATTAGTCGTTTGGTAAATATTATTGGTCGTGGTATATTTTCGTCGACAGACGTGAATACTATATATTAGTTTAAGAACGGTATGAATAGGAATCAGATTTATTGCGAATTACTTGACTATTTTTAAGAAACTTGGTCTGTAAAAAGAACACAAGCGGGAAAATGAAAAATGAAACATTTTCAATTTAATTTTGGAATTGCTGTACTGATGCACGTAACACACCAAAAAGCAATAACTCGGTAGAACTGTATAAGGATGGCATAATGGATTTTCATTATATTGTCAATATATAGGTATCTGCAGGGATAGATCATAACTTATAATATTATTTTCACACATATTTTTTTTCATAACTTATAGTTATTTGTACACATATTGTTATAAGAAAAACTGAGGTCAAAATATTATGTTTACATAATATACATATTATATTTTCATGATTTATAGTAATTTTATGACCGATTTTTCAAACTACCAATTGATTGTAGCCCTGTTCCTATTACACAGCGGTTTTCGTTCAAAAATATTCGATTATATTTATTTTTTTTTTTAATCTCAAAATTGATTTTCGTGCAAACAAGTCGTAACTCGTAACGAACCTACGATTTTGTGTCGTTTATAAATGTAAAGTGAATCCTCGATTGTCCGAACTAATTGGGACCGCACCTATAGTTCGGATACGTGAAAGTTCAGATATTGGACATTGTT
The DNA here is from genome assembly GCA_022818045.1 of Neotoxoptera formosana. Taxonomy (NCBI): domain Eukaryota; kingdom Metazoa; phylum Arthropoda; class Insecta; order Hemiptera; family Aphididae; genus Neotoxoptera; species Neotoxoptera formosana. The sequence continues at coordinate 9,166,468 of CM040633.1, read as the reverse complement.
TTAATAAATACATTGTATGACGTATGTACATCTTGATATATATTTAATTCATATTATTATAATCATATACATATCACAGAAAAAAAATACAAGTCTTATTATTATACGTATTTAAATTACATTATTTAGAAACATATACATTTATTATTAATTACATATAGGATCATAAACATATTTGACATATATTTATGGTATTTTTTTGACAAAATTATCAATTTTCATTTGACGAAAAGTATAGAGACGTTAGGATAACAGAACGTTCGGAAACGCAAATAATTGCAGTTCGGATAACAGAGGGTTCGTATAACGGAGGTTCGGATAATCGACGTTCTACTGTATAATGTACATTAAACGAGATATTTTTACGTTTTTTAACAAGTCGTAATCGAGATCGAAAACAAGTATTGCAGTGCCGCATCGGTATAGCCTATTTTGTGGTATAGACTGCAGCAGGCATCGTATTTTCAATTAGAGGAAATATCGGTGAGAGTTTGCTCGCACTATCGATGAGATTTGATTTAAGATTTACATATGCCTGCCACCCTGCGTGTTATAATTGAGACTGTCGTGATATTGGTTCTATTTTTATGGCCTAACCTCAAGGTTTTTCGGTAATTTGAGTTTTTATTTGCTCGTTATGTCGTAAGTCGAAAATATAGGTGTATAATCTATACTAATAATATACTGTACTACCATATATTTTGTATCATTCGTATATATTTTTTGTCTGATAAGCTGGTACTACCAATCACTGAATTAGGAATACAAATTATACGCAACAATACGCATAATAAATAATAATGATCTACAACTTGTATTTATATGTATATGGAACTACCTGTTGTGTATCTTACATTCTTACTAAAACTATAATATACAGTAAAGGCCAATCAACCGAGTAGTATAATACAAGTTTAGTAGTAGTTTGTATATGTACAAAATGTGTATACGAAGTACGAACAAAGTATATAAATTTGAACGATATCGAAAGCGAATTGCGTCAAAATGATAATACAAGTACGAGTAATATAACAATGCAATTTTTTATATTTGTGGCTGTCTTATGAATCGAATATCTCTCATCATTACCATACCATATTATATTGGTCGTTCATATATACATCTGTGCACGCTTACACCCACATAATATGTGATATTAATAGAATAGAAATTTTTTGTAATGAATATTCCTAGCCTATTTTATTGTTGTCACCGCGGTATTGAAATTAATTTCATACTGAATAATTTATTACAGAACCCACAGACGAGTAGGTATAACACCACGCTTACATTAAGTCAATTAGTCCTCATATATTCCTCATAATCAAAGATAGGTAAAAAAAATGGGTTTATGAAAAAATAATACTTGAGTCATTCCAGTTAATGTAAGTTATTTTTTAGCCTTTAACAAGAAGTTGTTACAACTCGAAAAATACACAATTTACAATTTACAGTTGATTGGAATAAATAAATGATTACATAACGTGTATAACTATATAATCATAATAATTATTAGAAACGATAAGTTATGAGTTAAGTATATAACCTAACTGACCCCTTAAAATATTTTTAGTTTTAAAAGTGTAAAGTAATTTTGTTAAAAATGCATGGTACATATTGGTACTATAATATTTCTTATTGTAACTGTATAGTGATAAAAGTAATTATAATAATATTATATGTTTGTATCTATACTAAATTATTAAAACAAGAAATATTTATCTTATTTGCTTACTTTTATTCAAAACACTTTTAATTATTATTATTTTTTTTTTAAGTAGACTTGGACAAAAGTTAAGTCACAGTTATAAATTTGTAATATCATGATTTCAACGTATGCTTTTTTTTCAAATTGACTGAAAAGAGCTAAGTTGCTATAGGTAATGTATAATTCATGTTAAAATTATTAAATTATTTATGTACATTATTAAAAAAACCCCAACTATAGTTAAGTTGAAAATTTTTTAAAAAATTAATGTATAGTTTTAATTTTTAACTTAAATTAAACCTTTGCAGCCTGCAGTTAGAACCTCGATAACTCGAAAAATATGTCATGATATTTGAAATAATTTTCTCAAACCCAATTTTTTTCGTCTCTTTTGGGCTTGCGGAGTTGTGGATTTGAGTACGTTATATATATACACACTCGGTCGGCGCATATCTTGCTGCACTTTGTAGGTCACATTACATATTATGCATTAATTATTTATGGAACAAGGAAGTTGGATTTGACTTTTTACACAGAATATAACGTGCACACGCAGTCTGCAGTACAGTTGCAGCGTGGATTTTTTCCGTATACACACAAGCTGGCGCATCATAAAAAACGAGTATTGCGATTTATTATATACACGAGGGACTCCTCGGGAGTTGAAATCGAAAACGAACATGATATTATATTGCAGTACCTGTGTGTATAAAAGCTCATCGTGTACATACGATATTATATAGGTATAGTTGTTATACATAGGTATAGGTATAACGAAGAAAATGCTAATGATTACACCGCGGCGAGAGATCGATGGACGACGGGCGCCGCCGCACACCAACGTACAAATATCGTCATCGGGCGACGACCACGTTTCCTCGAGGAGAATTTATTAACATATTATTATAATACTTGTACATAACTCGCGGCACCATAAGTACACGTATATATAGACGGTGGCATACGCGCATAACAATGTGCGCGTTACGTCGTTTCATCTCGGGAATTTCGAAACGTCCGCTGTGCTCTGCGAGTGCATCCGATACCTACCTATAATAATATCGTATTGCATTTATTCGTTTTTTTTTTTTTTTTTGCATAGGTAATTTTGCGTGTCCAAACGATTTATTATTATTATTATTATTATTATTATTATTGAATAATAATAAACCTATTCGTTATGACGTTATATTATAGGTACCTACTATATAATATATCGAAGCCGGACAGACACGCTCTCGGGACTAATCGTTGCATATCATATTATTATTATATTGTATCGTCCGTGTTTTTGTGTGCAGAGGCGCGTATATTATATAGGTAATAATATAATATATTGCTAAATCCGTAGCGATATGTTTGCGTGTTGCGATAACCGACCCAAACTTCTATATAATATATTATGTTACCGTCGTGCGTATTCACTTCTCGCGTTTTCTATATATTTGCCGGTGGTAGTGACTTCCCGCGCGAAAGTTTGGAATATTATAAATTTTTTTCCGCCACGAGTGTATAGGTACACGCAGCACGCAAATATTGTCGTTGGATCGTATAGCAGAATATCATAATTTATGATGGGCGAGTGTCATCTATATTTTTTGTATATATACTATCATAACCAGGGTTCGGGACTTTTAGCATTTGCATACTTTTTTTTATTTATTGTAAAATTTAGCAGAGTGAGAAATAAATTCATTTCTCAATGCTGTGATACTAAATCTAAAATTTGAATGTGCATATTTTTGCAGGAAAGTGCTTATTTTTGCGTTATTGTGCTTGTTTGGCATATTTTGGAAATTTAAACTTTAAAAATTTCAACCGATCTAAAAACGAAACTAGCAATGCTATCTTATGTACCTATTTGCTATATTATACAACTCACAACTCCTTATAATTTTCGTTGTTCGAAAATAATATGATAGCTCGTATTGCCCGTATCTCAATATATTATATTTAATAATTCAATGTAACAATAAAGGTAAGACACATAAATGTAAAATTATTGATTTATTGATTTAAATAAAAAAATTAATTTTTAATTTTTCCAATCATTTTATAGTTGACAAATAAAATTCAAAAAACTCGGAAAATCAAGAAACAAATTAACAATCGGTTGATTTTTTTTACAATTGTTTATGTTACACTAATTGTAATTAATAATTATTATTTATTAACAAAATAATAAATAATAATAAATATATTAAATGCATATTTTTAAATTTTTGATATTCTAGGGTTTTTTAAGTGCATATTTTAGCGCTTATTATTGTGTTTTTAAGTTCTATAAGTCCTGAACCCTGATCATAACGAATATAATAGTAGTTCGTTTGTTCGTCATGTACTCATATTATGTTTGTTGACATTTATTTTATTTTATTATTTTATTAAAATTAACGGCTAATGGCTTTTTACAATGGATATAATAATTTAAATACAAAATAATAAGAAAATAACCATTGCTTGACTTAAAATTAAACTTAGTCAACTTGAGTGATAATAGAATAAAATATATTACAATTATTTGTTGTAGAAATTAGTGAAGTAAAAATTGAAAAATAAAAAGTTAGCCTCCGCATTATTAATATTAAAATAACTTGGCATATCGCATCAATTTTTGAAGTATAGGATTCCTGGAAAAATTGGTTTTATTTATAGGGGGGTAAAAAAAACCCTGAAGCGTATACTATTACCAGGAATTCAAAAACAAATTAGTTCAAGAAGCCTATATACGATCATCGATTCGACCCTCATTCAGCCCGTGTATGAAATTGAGATCGAATTTATCGAGCCTAGCTGAAAGGGAATTGAGTTTTAGAGCTTGACTAATAGATTTGATTTGGGTGAGGGATATTGAGGTGAAAACTAGCGAAGTTCAGAAAACAGTTTTCCCACGTTCAATCCGACTAATAACTGGGGCATTATGTGATGACCAGACAACGCAGTCAGTCCCGTATTCAAAAACCTAACGGACAAGGGCATTATAGAAAGCCAGAAGGCTCCTATTGTTCGTGCCTTTATGTCGTCTTGTGGTGTCACTGAAGTTTGCGGTCCACGAGAGGACGGAAAGCAATAATTATTGGAATCGAGTACTTGTATATAGGCATTATGTTTTTAATATTTATCGCGATATACTGGCCAAGTCGTACCATCCCTATATAGTAAACGTAGATTCCCCATAGTTTAAAGTATACTTAACAATGATTTTTTTTTTAAATCGAATCATTACGAAACAATGATCTAAAAAAATATCCAAACAACACGTTTGAGCGTATTTTTACTTTTTATTATAAATATTTCATATGTATATATATTATATCATTGTGCCTCAAAGGGAAAGAAAGTCACGGCTAGCACAATAATATACATATTTACAAACCTATAATCACGTTATTTTTTCGTATAAATAATAATAACATATAATATAATATAATATATTAATGAATGTCTTGCGCAGTGCAGACGGAAAGAATATTATACTGTTTGAGCGCGGACACGATTCGATCGTAAAACGAAATTCAAGAGAACAATCGCTGCGGTGGTATTTAACGCGGAAATGCCTTCGCCATATGTATTATTATTTTTTAATAACTCGTTGGTAAAAGTGATGTGCGTATACCTATCCCACATGTCTTACACGTGCAATAATAATATATCATAATATTATATATTATTATATTATACGCGCGATCGGTGCGGTTGTGTTTTCACACAAAAATATGAATAATTTTAAAACCCGACCAGCGATGCACCGTCGTCGCCGAGCTCGATTATTGTAATATAGTTACCTATATAATATAATATAGTGCCTGTTATACAATATATATAGGCGATTGCCGCGTTGTTAAGTCTTTGGATTCTCATGTGTATGGCCCCGTTTGTCCGTGTGTTATGTATAATATTATATTGTTATTAAACCGTGATTGCACATATTATTATTATTATTATTATTATTAAAAAAGAACATCATAATAATATTATATTATACCTACAATTTGTTTAGGAATAATGCGCGTATGATGGAAATAAATAAGTTTACACGTTACATATTGCGTTATTGCGGAGAACCGCGCGAGTACCTATGTTTAATGCACTTTTTGTCCGTTACCGGTTTTGCTAATTAGGTAGGTAATTGTATAAATATTAATTAATTAAAAATATTGTATATCGAACATCCGATGACGAAACCTGCAGCCCGTCCTGTGCGCTGTATATATAATCGTTGACAATATAATATTATATAGTTAATATAGCAACTATCGTATCATAAGAGCGTATATAGTATTTAAATGAATACTATAATATAATTATAATAGTATGTATATTATGCAATGTACAATAATAATATATGGAAAATCTTTGGAATATGATGAATAATTGTGAATAATAATATTATAATAGTTATTTTTACTACGATATTATTGGACGAATTTCACTAAACAAACGTAAAGTAGACGTGCGTAAATACATTTTCCCCCCTATAAATTGTTTAAAACTATAATTGTTTTTCTTTAAATTCCGATGTATTATATACGAAGTCGATGCAAGTACAAAATAGTTAAAATAATAACACAATACGATATTATATTATATACAAATAAAATGTATGATCACATTATGGATCAATGCGTATTTAAATAATTAAATCTGCTTTAAAGTCTTGAAATCACACGTAGCGTCAGAAATCCCGATCATTCATTAAACTGACACAATATTATTAAATATTATACCTAACCTAACCCTGGCATCGACGACAGATAGCACTTATATATATATACATTGCCCGCGTGTGGTGTAGTGTATTATATATATACATAGATACACGAATATCCACTATAATAATATGTCACTGTGTATGTTTTAAATAAGAGACGTATAATTTTACCCGTGTGAGATGGCCGATGGGACCAAGACTGATCACCGCGACCAATATACATATAGCATTACCTACCTATATGTTATTATATCATAAATAGCTATATAGACGCCGTCAACGGAGAATTCGTGGCGAAATAAATGATAAATTAATAACGATTAAAAACGTCTCCGTTTCAACGCAGAGTCGTACGACGACAATGCTAATTAGCTGTTTAGACGGTGTTGTAGGTTTGTACGCGATAAAAAAAAAAACTATTATTATTACATTACTGCAGTGTGCGCCACAGCCGCCGGGCGACGATTTAAAAAAAAAAAAAAACTAGCGAGCTATCTATTTGTTCGAATAACACTTTCGCGCAGTTAAGTTATTTTTTGTCCTTCGTTTTTTACCGAGCACATGACTGCTAATGTTTTTTTATTCTTCTAATACGTATCCACGACATCGATCCCAGGCCAGGCGTGCGTTTTCAGTGTCATCCCTAGCCGAGCTGGGTAAATCTTTCATTTTTCCTTACTTATATTTTATGCTTACGGCATATAATTACAAAGGATCTGCAGAAAAACAGACAACGTATGGATATTATTCTCGAGAAAAAATTATAAAAATATTTATTTTAAGCTTTGTATATTATAATACGAGGCTGGAGTACGTATACCTACCTATGTCTTATAGGAACTAAATATATTTCGTATATTATAATAATATTATGTATTATATATTAATTTAATATTTTTGGGGGTCAATGAGAACCACCTCCTCGTATGGTGGCCATTGTCAATCCTAAATTATCTCGAACAACGCGGCATTGACCCATCAAATAAGTGTTACTGCTAAAAGATAAATTACAGAAACAAAAATATGATTTTTCGTGAATACCTCTCGAGGCACATGTGTCATTTGTGAAATGCGAGGGTGTGCATTTTGATCCCGCAAAATCGATTTTACTTCATCACATTAATATTATATTATAAGACATACACGCGCAGGCAAAGCGATTAATTTTATTCGCCATTAATTATTATTATGCTTTTTGTAGACCCATTTATTAGTTATTATTAATTATATAGTGATGGTGAAATTTCAAAAGTATTATAATTCCATTAAATTAATTTCCACAAATTTCTAAAATTCAATCGTTTTGAAGGGAAACCTTTCGATTACAGAACTCATAAATACGTCATGAATTTGAACATATGACTTTTATCGAGTATTATAATGCACTGTATGGTCTGTATAACGCAGATGATTACAATTTATTTGAATATTAATTTTAGAATAACGTATAATTTTATTTATCAATTTCTAAAATTTTTAAATATTACCAGGCACAATATTTTATATCATATACTGTGAATAAATTGCGAATAAAAGTGTATTTTCATGGAAAATTTTGGAATATGACACCACTGTAGGCACTGCAGTATTGAGTAGGTTAGGTATAGTAAGTAGGTATACCAATATTGAATATATACTCGTATAAGTATAGTACATACATATGTATATTATATGCACATGATAATAATATAGTCAATTGATAATACTGCGGTAATAGGTAAAATACTCGGTGGTCACGTTTCGTGTACATAAAAATTGTATTTTGAACTATTTTCTTCTTATTATTATCACCATGCATGAATCTGCAGTGCTAAAATTCGATCGGTTCGCATAAGTCCCTACTACGGCACCTCTGAACCCTAAGTATCTATATAGGTTATATCACAGTGATTGAATTGAGGGGAGACGAGGGAAGGGGGGGGAGGATGAAGTCCCTATTCTTTTTAGAAAATATCTATGCATAAACCTTCTAATTTTTTCCAAATTCAAGCACTGGTTATATGGATCAGTGACAATAATTTAGGACAGTCATCTGAGCGTACGACAATTCAGCACATCGTGTTTACTAAAATATACTAAATTAATTAAACATAATAAATACAACAAAATACCAAATTAAAATCGTGTTAAAAATACTATTATTGCCAAATATACACTTTATCTAAATCACTTATTTAAATTAAATAGTTAACCAAATTCCTTGTATAAGGAATCCATCCATCGAGAGGTCGGTTTTCAAAATCTCCGCATATGTGTAAAAAAATGTTTGCTGTACCCCTCCTTTTTTTCGGCGGTGCATCTCCAGCTTATTAGCTGTTCGATAGTCATCTTATTAATATACTTATAAAATATATATATAGGTACGTTTAACCGCCGCGCGTGGGAAAATGATCTGTCGAATGTGCGCGTATACAACGTTCGAAACGTTTTTTTTTTTTAATTTAATGGTTTTCAGACACGCGCGAGCTTACAATATTATTATTATTATTATTGTTATTATTATTATTATTATTATTATTATTGTTACTATATTATACGGGTATGATCTGTGTGTATTATAATAATAATTTATAACATACCATCATCGCGTGCATAAATCGCACGGTGGTAAGACACGTATAGTAGGTATATAGGTATATAGGTATATAGGTATATAGGTATATAGGTATATAGGTATATATAGGTAGTATATAGGTGTATATAATGTATATGCATAATATTATAGACTATAGTAGGTAAACGCACGTCACATAACTCGTATTATTATAATATCTATATAATTTCCTGCACGTCTGCTGGTATTATTATCACTTATAGTCCTTCAATATTATATAGTCAATACGCATTGGTCTATAACTCGTATTATTACATGGACCATAATATTATATATTACGACCGATAATCGTAGTCAGTCTCGAACGCCGTGTGGTGTTATAATACGACCAATGATTGTATTGGGAAAAAAAATAGAAGGGGGATGCAAATGTGTAATAAAAAATGTACGTACCCGATTATTTAAATGCCTTATTGATTATAGAATATAATAATTAGAAGGGGTACGCATAAATATTTTCTAAAAAGAAGAGGGACTCCGTCCCCCTCGGCCCCTTCCCCCGCGTCCCCTCTCAATTAAAGCACTGAATACGCTGTCCATGGGTACCTATCGATGTCTTCGTCGGCCGTTCGATTGTATATTAAAAACTCGCACCATCGTTCAAGTATAATAAGTTCAAGTTTTGTAATAGTTACCCGAAAAACTGCATTCCTCGTCCGGACGATGACGAGGTGACGCGACGAGCGCCACGATATTATAATATTATATTACCGCATAATAATATATTATACATTATATATTTAGCTGGTACAGTAAGACCGGTGGCGTTTTTGGAGAGATTGTAGGCGAGCGTGTATTTCATCAATTATTATTGTACTGCCCAATCGAACCCAGTTTATACTGGCTTATAAAATACCTCATACCTGCTAGATGCATTAAATTGTATATCTTAACAGGTTGCTGTTAAAATAATAAAATCAAAACGTTTGTCTTTAAGCTATTGGCGAAAAAAATCGCAAATATGCCACGGCAAACAGTTTGTTCTGGAGGACATAGCTTTTAAATTTCGTACAAAGCCTATCTTTTAATTTGTTTATACATTTTCAAAGTTTACTAACTCAGATATCGCTTGATAAATATTATTGTCGTGAAAATTATATCATTAACAATATAGTTAACTAACATTATTGTTAATACTATATATATATGCGGCTGATGATTATGATATAATAATTGTCGCCGTCCTATCTGCAAAAGTGTTAATTTTATATTCTGATGAACTATTGTTCTTGATATATTATAATAATATAATAACGAGTCGCTCCAGCAGGACGACTCTATAGGCGAACCAAAGACACCGTTTGTATAAGCACACCGCCAGCTGTTTTTTTACACTGAACGAGATTCGTACACCTGTTGTGCATAAAGTGCATTACGCGTATATATATGGTTACCACGTCCGGTATGGTTATAACAGTACCTACACATTTTGCGGATTACTATATTAACATTAATATTAATGTTTACCAGGTGCTGTACCAAACAGATACGCGGTACGCGCCGCGAGAAATCTACAAACGTTTTGTACCGTGCAGGCACACCGTATATATATACAGTTGAAATTATTATCATTATAATTATTATGTAGGTACCACAATAAAAAAAAAAAAACGAGGAATAAAAAAGACGATTACAACACACAGCGTATTATAATATTATTACATTTTGATATTTTATACGAACGCGCGCCGCCGCCGCCGGCCAGTCTCGCGATTATCTCGTAATAACGATCGGAAAAAGTACCTAGGTATAACTGTATAAATATATAATATATCTATAATACCTACGCCAGTACTAACAGTCGTCGGTCGGAACTATCGCCCATATATTGATGCTAAATACGGACATGTAACGCAGTAAGTTATAATGTCCGCTATTATATTATATACATAAATCATATGATATAATATTGTATATGTACACATAAACTCGTATGATATTAAGACATATTGAGTCGTATATTATATATACAGTACCTACTATTCCCTACCCGTCCGGCACGTCCGAGCAGCACAATGTCATAGGTCATATGCGCTGCAGTTACACGCTCGTAATCCTATAAAATCAAAAAGAATATGTAAACGACGACCGTTTAAAAAGTATGATATATATATATATATATATATACCGGGAAGTTCACCAAGCGTACGCTCTCCATATCCTTGTGTGAAAATAATTTTAAAATTATAATTTTCGGAATTCTCAACTCTTAAGTATATCAGTATATCTGCAGGTGTAATGCCGAAAGATCATTTTTTCACATACTGATATATTTGTTTTCACCGTTTGAGGAGTGTCCTGTGGCGATTGTAACGATTGTCGCAAATCGACATCGTAAATTTCCACTAATATATCGCACGACTAATGTGCTGAGTATAAGTTATGGGAAGTGTGGTGGCACAACATAATATATGAGGCTTCTCGAACGCGTCGTGGCCATAATGACCGAAGAGGACTTCAGCAAGTAGTCGAGGCGTGACTCGAGCGAAAATAGAACTCGACCGACGACCAGAACACCCACTGAGGATATCTATGCCACGACAAACCACGGCTAGATCGGTATGCCCTCAGATTTAGGGAATACATATTATTAAGGCACCAGCTAGTAATATTGTAATAATAATCATTGTAAAATACAAACTACATATATATATATATATACGTTGAGTACTTATTAGTACTTACATAAGGTAACCCTGATACCTGGCAGTAATATCACACACCGAGGTCGAGTCCCCGAGACCTCGAAAATATAAACAGAACGAACACCTGTAGATGTAAGGAGTTACGACATGACGACCGTTGGAAGAGGGGACGTTACACGACTCAATTGTCTTTTTTTTTAAAATCAAAAACCCTCTTTTTTACTGTATCTTAATAAATTTATAAACACAAATTGTTTTTTTTTTTGTAAATGTTGATGCATCTAGCAAATTAAAAAAATTCAAACAAGTATAGTTTCTAAGTTATTTAACTTTATATACTGAGAATAATAATCTTTAATATGCCTAATGGTTTTACACGAAATTTAAAAAAAGATACAATATTCAGTCTCTATAGTACTCGACAATTTTTCTAAACATAATATGTTAATATTATATTAATACTAATAATATTATAATTTTGAAATCACAGAAGTCTCCATAAATTCGAGCCCTAATAAGGTATCGTGAAAAAAATTGTCTTACCCTTAAGTGTTTCAGACAAAAATCGATGTCGAATATATTATATATATTATTACCATTAATATATATAATATACCAATCCACTGCGCAGTCGCCGTAATGGCGAATTTATGATTATTGCCAAGTGATATAATATCGAAGAAATAAGTAACGTGGGAAATAAAAATAAACCACTCAACACTATAATAATAATAATAATACGTCCTAATATTTTGGCGCGAAGGAGAATTATTGCGTTTGTGAAATCATTTACTGCCAGTTGGTATTATAAATATGAAAATGAATTTTTCGAACGTCCTTATAATATAATATATTTGATTCGATACCTGCCTATAAGTGTGTACTGTTTAAAAACGGAGACGCCTGCAGGGGTACTGTGTGCACTGCCTACATCCGACGAATACGTAAATAAGCTTTATGATTAAAAACAGTCTTTGATGGCGAACAGCTCGTCTGCCGCACACGTGCAACGAGAAACGTTTACGATAAATCATCAATTAGTCACATCGAATTACGCCGTAGAGAAATTTCGGCTGCTTTTTGAGTATTCATTTCGTAATACACTCCGCCGTCGTACGTATAATATTATTGTATACCTTCTTGGTTACTCATACGACGACGAATTCATCACCGAATATAATTTGCAAATACCGTACACATGTAAATCGGCTCTAAATATTATATTTTTCATTCGACCGTTTAAATCATAAACAAATAAAAAGACATCCGATCCGCCGTTATTCGCTATTTTGAAAAGTGAGAAACCGAGATCGCGAGTAAAGCCGTGAACTATTTAGGAAAATCCATAACAATTTAATAATGAGTGCGGCTGTACGAATACTTCGTGTTTTCATATTCTTTTCAAAGAAAAGCAAATCGGTATATATAGGTATAGTTTACACAGTTTTAATTCGTCGAAATAAATTAAATAATACCTATATACTGCAAGAGATTATACATTTTCCAAACCGTGTAACGCAGTTAATAATAATGTATAATGGTTGTAAATCTTAAACGAACACTATATGTACTTATAGTTACAATTTAACGATGACACGTGTTATGCCTATAGGCAATACGGATATAACGATCAAATTTTTTTTTTTGCCAAATCCAAGACTAAAATATTATAAAAAATAAACTTCATAATATAAATTAGTATATATTTTCTACATATTATCTTCTTGTAAAATTATATATCTTACTTTTGGGCTAAACGAAGTAATACATACTACATAGTTTTATTATACACGGTGAAACCATATTATTTTACGAAGAAAAATTCTTCCAAGTTTACCTTGGAAGACGGATGATTACTATACTGACCAGCTATCTATACATTTACTATACCTCACGAATAATTAAATGTAATATCTTACAAACGACTATCCGAGTGCAATGCTGTATTATATTTGTTTTGATTATTCAAAACACACAACTACTTTAAAAAAACCAATTTTATATTATATTAAGACACGACCCCCAGGCCAGAAAAAAAAATAAGATTTTAAATTGTTGGAGCCGTAGTAAAATAGTGTATGCCATACATAACCCGTTCATTTTTTACTCAAAAGTGAAAATAGTAACATTTAAACACTTTTTAATTATGTACCTATGTAATTAAAATTTTCAATTATTACCCAGATTTCATTTTTAAATTAATATTTCAAATTATGTTAAATCTACTGACCTATAAACTATAACATTATATAATAATATGTAGGTACATTGTGCATATTAATTAGCAATGATTAGCATTATCGTTTGCGATAAACGCGTACTGTGCTTTTATTTTTAACTACGTTTTTTTTTCCATTAGATATTTACGAATTCATTTTTCCATTTTATTTTATACTGCCTAGATTTTAAATAATTGTTTTGTGTTCACCTGGCTAATTCTCCTGGCCGACAACGGAGACACATCGCGTATCACCATCTCAAGCTGGAATATATGTAATATTTATTTATTTTAGTGAGTATTATAACTAATTGTATATATATTAAGAACTATAGTTAGTGAAAGTTGTAAAAAAATTAGAGTTAATATCATTCGGCGGCTCGTGTCTGTGTGCGATGGAGCATCACTCCAAATCACTTGCACTTGTTGCACTCCTTACGTAAATATGAAAAAGGCGAATTTAAGTATAAATAGTTGTATTCTAAATATTCATTAATATTCTTTATATACTTGTAGAAATATTTTAGATAGAATTTTAACATGTTATGAAATGTATAATATTTTTTATAATAACCATAGCTTATGATAATGGTTATAAAATCCACAACAATAATAATTAGTTATCGTAATAATCATACTGATAAAGTCCGATAAATAGTGCTTACCTATTTTTAGTAACTTCAGTCACAAAAAATCGTCTCAGTTGTTTAACAACCCCCACCCTCTTCAGATATCCACCACCAAAAGAGAAGTGGACCTAACTGTATAAATAGGGATATTACCATGTGCAAAGATTATTCCAGAAATGTTATTATAAATTAACAATATATTATTTATTTTGTCGCTCAATAGGCAATGAGTCGACTATTTAAATTGGCTAACGATCTTTTGCTACTTTAAATTATATTTTAAGACTTGCCTTGAATAGATTAAAATCGGCGTTCATTACGTCAAACATCATGATCTGTAGGAGTAATGAGTATATTTATTATTTAAACATGAAATAAAACGATTTCACATTCAAAACTTTATTAACTTCATATTTATTTTCCATTAGATTTTTCAATGGAATTACATTTTATAACTTAATGACGGATTTTTTTAACTCTTCATAAATTAATACAAAAGTATAGTTGCAATATGCAGTTTCCCCCTTCAGGTAAATTAAAAATAGTTGTACTTACTTTGTTTTGGCTTTGAAAGTTGCCGAGTTGGCAACTTTTTTGTCATCATAACTTAGTTCCAAATTCAACAATACCGAAATAACCAATTATTTTTTAATAGATCAGTTTTAGTGAGACAACATTAACTTGTATATTATTTACTTGATTCATATAATATCTTTATCAATTCAAACTTTAGTTCACTAGCTTATTAGATAAGGTTAGAATTCCATTGCAATTGCATCTTTTTAAGTTGATACCTTCTATAAGTTGTAAGTGATTCATAAACTATGTTAATAAGTAGCTAACAAGGTTTTTTTTTTTTTTGGTAATTTTTGAAAATGAAAATATAAAAAAACGTTGGCCTACTTTTCAATTTGAAATGAAATGTGTTTGTAGTTTTGTACTGCATAACGTCACATTATCTGGTTTTTCAATAAAACGGGTCTTGGATTTATATTTTTAACGACTACATCGTCACTACATATCAACCGTCAACGATCGCGTCGATGTGCAGTTTTATATATTATTAGATACCTCTCGAAGACCAACATTAATAAACTAATTGTCCTACATACACATATACATTTTAACAACATTTATTGGCCAAGATCTGACCTTAAAATTATATTTTTTTTATAACATTTTTAAATTTTATTTCTCGAACACGTGAAAAAAAATGAAAATTTAAAAGTAAATTTTTTAGGGGATTAGCAGTAGCTGTAGCTGGTATCAATATGCATCCAACCGTTTAAATGTCGTGTGCAGTGGGTACGCAAAAACGTGTTGCTTCAAATAAATTTAAAATGTACACACGTTTTAAACCTATCACAGTTACGGGCACAAAAAAAATAATAAAAGCGTCGTGTAATATTATATAGTTTGAGAGATTAATAAAAAAAAACGCATTGCAATTTTTTAACACGATTTCGAGCTAGGTATATTTAAATTCGTATGTGAACATTCAACATATTATTATTATACTGAAGGCGCTTTATCCAATGCAAACACGATATATTATGGTATATACATTACATAAGTTGTAAATTGAATATTATTTAAGTAGATTTGTTAAGTGGCATACACTTTGGAATTCGTCCAACTAAATTATTTTTTAACTTTCTATTTTTCAAATAATTTTTATTTTGTTTCGTTATTAACCCTTTTTAGCCCACCGTCGGAGAGCAGAGGAAAAAAATAATGTAAACGTATTGTAATTTTGCTCACGATTTCGAGCTATATCAATGCTTGTATTTATACCTTTCAATATTATTATAATACCTATCTATTTCTAACTATACCTACTACATGTTTACTCATAAGTCATAATAGTACTATGTTTTTTTTTTAAAAATATTTTTCGAGGGTTTTGTCTCTGTACATCCTCCCTCTTCATATAAATATTATCGCGTACATTGTTTCCCCATATCATATAGGTAATAATATCATAATATATAATATCATATTTGCTTATTGTACACATATTTGCAATATACATATTGTAAAATTTCTATTTTAATAAAAAAAAATATATTTAAATTTTTACATAGACGACATTTTCCGAAACCTCGTATAATAATATTATATAACTTAGGCCTCGGAAGTTGTTGCATTTGCATGTTTTTTGGGGGGCTATAAGATTTATTGCTAAGTAAGTTTAAAATTAATTTCATGACAATACAAAAAAAATATTAAAAGTTTATAGTGCATTTTTTTGAAATTTTGTAGTTTTAATAGCATATTTCTTAATTTTACCTTTTTTTTAGAGCATACATATTTGGGTAATTAATGATAAGTTTATAACACAATTTGAAAACTTGGAAAAAAAAATAATACATTCGAATGTATATTTGTTTTAAGAGTTTTCACTAGGTATTGTTGCATCGTGTTTTTCATATTCCTACATATTATAATATGACATCAAAATTTCCTGTTTTTATAAATAAATATCTAGTAAAAACTATAAAACATACAAAAAAATTGTCTAGTAAAATGTTTGCATTCGTAAAAATTGTGAGTAAAAAAAAAAAAATCAGTGGATATTTTTCAAGCATATTAATTAGTACTTTTTAAGTATGCATCTCAAGTTCCGAGCCCTATTTATAACGTTAAAATGACCTATCGCGCTATAGTCCATAATACATATTATATTATGTTACACCCATTAATGTTATATCAAACGCAGTCGGTGTGTAAGTCTATTGCAATAATATAATAGTAAAAAGAATAATAATTATACGTAACGTTATATACACACATCTGACGGTTAATAATGAGACGCGTCTCACGCGGACATTAATCTCGTCATTAACGACGGCGGCGGCGTAGGTAGCAGGCGGAGACGAGTACGCCAAGGCGATCGTGCGCTGCACTGCACTGTACAATGCAAGTATTATTTTTAATAAAAAATTCCCATCGTTGTGGTTGTTTTTATTTCATTCGATTTCCCTTGCCTGCTCTTAACTCGTCGGAGTGTCCTTTACCGAATAAAATCGTCCCGCACGCGTGCGTGGCATAATTCGATTTGCGCGCCGCTCGCTCGACGGGAATTTATTAAAAAAATTACACCGACCGTCCGTCGGCGCCGCGGGTATGTAGACCGCGTATTGTGTGCTATAATAATAATTTAATATTAGAGTTTCGGTCAACTCTTCTCCGCACCGGCGCAAACCGTAATAATATAATGTTAAAATAACAATAATAATGCAGTACGCGGTCTCGTGCTGAATATCGTCAAAAATCGTATTACAATATCGATACGTATAAATAGATTATATAGATAATATAACGACGTATAGATATCGTATAATGGAGAGTAACGCACGAATTGAGAATAATATAATAAAATGCACATCACTGCAGGCGAAACGACGAGTAAATCGCATCCCACGCATCGACCCCGGAGGAGTGATGTGCGCGAACCAACGATGGAAAATTATTGTATTTTAATAATATTTTTCTATGTGATGTATGAATTGTACAATATTATTATGTGTTATTATCTATATGGGGCGAGCATTGCCCGTTTGCGCGAAAAAAATTAATTCGCTGTAGGCCCATCATCTGCACCAAAATAAAAAAGGTATGTTTTTTCCAACAGCTCATTTGCGCCAAATTTACCGGCATAAACATATTTTATAATTCATGTTTAAACACACGACATAGTTACTCTATAAAAAAAGGTGGCAAGTGGATGACGCTCTGCTGTATAGTAGGTTACAAGTGGGTCGTTGTTATGGATATATGGTGTTAAATTTGTATTCAATGATATATCATATTGTATACGAAAAACGATTCTGAACGGAGACGGTCTGTCAGCCTAAGATAGGTATTTTATATTATATTTATATTGCCATTAATCATTAATATGTTATATTAATTAATGTCATAATATATAATTAATGACTTCAAACGCTCATAAAAAATTAGTTAGACTTTGCGGTAAATTTTTTTTTAGAAAGATAGAAAATCTTGTGTTGAATTTTAAAATCTTAGATTTAAATAAAAAAATTTTTATGAATTTACTAATCAAAAAAACTGCGAAATTTCGTGATTTTTACGTATTTATTCGAAATTTCAACTTCAGATGCTTATAAAAAACTATTAGACATATGCTTCACTTTTTTTCAACTACGGTCACTTACACAATAGCTTATGAGGCTCCTTGTATTAAATTTTTAAGCCTTAGGTATAAATTCTCAAAATGTTATACATTTTTCAATGTTGGGTTAGATAAATGCAATGGGTTATATATCATCAGGAACAAATTATACGTAAAACGAATCATATAGAACTTGAGATTTTTAAAAGCTACTTATCACATGTAACAAATTTTCAAAGGCAATAATTTATCATATTTTTACTATAATTTAAATAGGTAGTATCCATTAAATTAATTAACGTTAAATGAGTTTGATACTCTTACTGTAAAAAATTGCGTAGGTATTTAGACTAAACAAAAAATACGAATAAATTGAAATCGAACTTATCGTGTGGAAATATACTGAATAAATATTTATATGTTATTTATTTTCATATTTATATATTTTCATATTTGGAAATATTCTGAATAAATTGCGTTTATTGTTATACGCGTTCTCTATTACCAGCGTATACTTTTCTATACAATACAAAATATTTTTAATGTTACCTTGTAACAGTCTTTGCTGATAATCAATCTTACTATTGTTTAATATTTAAAAATTTGCATTTAAAAATCTGTTGCTTCTTTTTTCGTATTTCGTTTTACATTATGTATTTTCGGCATGGTATTGACCTTTGCATGGAATACATATTTTCACTTTTTGTTTCCAGTTAAGAATCGTGTATGTATGAATTTATTAATAAGACACTTCATTATTATGTTGTACAATTGAGTTTAAATCCCAACAACAATAATTATTCATGTTGATAACATGACAACCACCCACTATAGGTAACTAACAAACTCTGTATGTATGTATGTATGTATGTATGTATCATAACTTATAATGTATAATAAGTACACTATAATATATAATATCAATTTATCGAAAAAGTGTAATTTATATACCAACACACTCGCGATTTGCGTTATAAGTAGGTAGGTAGGTTAGTATTCAGTGTTTGAGTATTACACTCTGATATTATTAGGTATTATTATTTTTACGATTATTGAATAACGTTAAAATGGTATATTAAATAACTCGTTTACGATCGTGTGTTGTCTTAGCGGTTCGGGCGGTTAATGCCTATACCTTTAGGTGTAACCTCTATCTGTATACATTTAATTTGTAAATGTAATAAAATATTTATTACGCTCATCGCGTGTGGCCGTGGCGTGCGGTGTATAATGAAAATAATAATGATAGTAAATGATGTACATGTAAAGGCAGTAGATACATGAACAATCTTCAATCTCGCGGGGCAGTCACTATTACCTCGGACCGGTCGCGGGAGAGATAGTCTCAGGTATTATATTATCACGTTAATAATTAATAAATGTGCATATTAAATTAATAAATATTGTCTAAGTACGGCGGCGTGTATAAAATATATACTCATACGCGGTATTTAAATTTTGAAACATTTCTCTCGTTTTTCAGAACATTTCGAAGTATTGCATAGATATTATATATTATACACACGCTGCAGCCGTTATGGGAAATGGATAATAATAACAATAATAATATGCTGTGCGTGGTCATTAATGATCAGCAGGACTCATAACTTGTAGCGTTTGCATATTTGTATTGAGTAGTCTTAGAGATACTACCTAACCTATGTGAGCTATACATTTTTTTCAGGAAACCATGAAGCTATCACACGAAAATGTTTGTTGCATATTTTTGCGTATTTCGAAGTTTAAGTGCTATTTCGCTTTTTTTGTGTGTTTAGCGCCATTTCAATACCCATTGTATAGCATTCAAAAAAATTTTAATAACAAGAATAACTTATATACAGTCTTCATAATATATGATATCGCTTTTTTTTTGTTCGAAGAAAACAAAGTATTAGTTTGTACCTCGTCAACATATTAAATTGTAATCGCTGGATTTTTGTCGTTACTCGTTTTTGTTATATTACATTATTACTTACGTGTAAACACTATCATAACCGGCCCACATTTTGAGCGGTTCGCCGAGATTTTCTCGGTAGCTCGCCTACCCAATCCGGACCTATATACTATATAGCAGGGGCATACAACCTTTTGGGAATACCGGGCCTCACAGTGGCGTAATTAGGAATTTGTCTTAGGGGGGATAGACATTTTTTTACACACAAAATACTAAATTTTCAAGTACAGTGGTGGTCAACTCGTCAATCATATCATCAGGATTTAGTACAATTGATTTATTATGATATATGCTCTGGGGGGGGATTTATCACCCTCATATCCTCCCTTTATTACGCCCCTGGGGCCACATTGAGTAAGTAGAAGCGTTATCGTAGGTCAAATACATTTTTATAATGATACATTTTATTTTTTCGCTTCTGCCATCGTTGCAGTAATTACGATAACACATTCACATACAACATTAATTAATCAATATAAAATAGGTATGGGCACCTTATAGGTTTCATTTTTAATAATTTCTTTTCTTATTTTAAACATATTAAATAATTTATGGTTTTTAAATATACTACAGGGCCACATCAAAACCTATCATGGGCCGCATGTGGCCCGCGGGCCGTGGGTTGGACACCCCTGCTATATAGGTTCTAAGCGGTAGACCAATTTATATATTGCAGGTACCCACATATCGTACATTTTCTACTTTCTCGCCAAACGCAATTTTTTCCTTATATCTCCATAAAAAATATATTTTAGTTATAAATGAAACAAACCCATCGAATACGACGACTGCTGTGATCGGGGGTTCGCGAACAAAATGTGTGTGTCTCGCTTCAACTCGGTAATCGACATTTTACTTTTATACTTTCTAGGTATTCCGATAAATTTACATAATATTAATATCCATAGATGTATTTTGAAAACAGATTATTACTCAATAATGATCTTATTTCATACTTAATAAAATAATTTGTTCCTTACATTAGGTATAGAATAATAATTCAATTTTTTTTTGCATTTTTCTATAATTTTTAGTGCATATTGAAGAGCATGTATGAGTGTTTTTAAGAGCATATTATAGATCTTATGACAAACGTTCTTAAAGCTACAAGTTATGAACCTGTTGAGTCGCAGGCAACGATGTCGTATTGTGTCGATCAATCGATATCGATAATTTGATATATCACAAAATATATAATTATCTTAACGAATTTAGTCTTTCTGATTATTTTTTTTTTTCGTTTCGTCCGTGATATTCAATAACGGTTGTTTAATTATTAGTCTTTAAATCAATTGTCGAGTTCGATACAATATCGCTATGTGTTAGAATATAAACGAACGACATCAGCCGGTGTTTATATAAATGTATAATACCGTTAAACTCATCACGCTTTATACCCATAATAAATCGTATATTAGAGTCATCATCTGCAGTGTAATGGTGTAACGTTTCGTAAAAAAACAAAAATAATTAAAAGTCGTAAGTTACGACGTTTTTGAGAATATTATATGCTCAAATAATTAACAACGAGTCGCGTCTAATGGTAAATAAAAATAAAAAATATACGCGAACATATGATGCGTTATGATGTTATATACGCGCGTGCAGCCACAGACACGCAACCACTAAGTTTCACATTTTTCGTGGCACATATCTCATATTATTATAATATTACATTACGATCGTTAAACCGTTTATTATTATTACTATTAATAATAATTATTATTTCGTATGCACTCTACCTATCGGTTAGACTCCTACGCGACCGCGGCTTCGATGGTATAATACAAACAACATACCTTTATAATATTATTATAGCTATATATATATTATTATGCAGCGCTACTAAATTAAAAATATCATTATAATTATTACTATTATTATTATTATTATTATTGCTAAATATGTTTAATTATATACGTAGGCGTGTTATGATGATATACATAATATATTGACTCGTTTTCGTATTTACTGTAAATATATATATTTTTTTAATCGGACATTAGTGTAAACGCGTGGCGTGTCGTATTAACGAATAACGAATATTATTATTAAAAACGAGCGTTACGTGATTTCAAACTAATTATGCGCGTTTTAGGTACCTACAGTCCATAAACCAGGTATATATTATGATAATTAATTAAATCGACTGCTGCGAAGGCGAACGTTTTGTAGGTTTATAGTAACAAATCACCAATAAAATATCATCTCAGGTGCCTACATAATATGCAGTTATGATACACAGTTAATAATATATACTAACACAAATATATATATATATATATAGGTATTATACTGTGCGTCTATGCCCACAATGAATTCATATTAATATAGAGGATATTAAACGTTTAAAGACTAAGTAGTATTATTATTGTTGCGTGATAACAACAATTATTACATCAATATTACGATGTGTATATATGATTTATTCGCTTACTGTTTCGTGGTAATTTATTAACAATTTACTACGCCGTTGAAAAAGATAGTAATCGTCGATAGGTATATTAAATATATTATGTTATAGCACCATATTTTATATTTATAGTTAAAAATAATAAAAAGTACGTTTGACTAATCGTATATCGCCGAATACAAATATATTAATATAATAATATACATAATATTATATCCTATCAATTATCATTCATAGTAGTTAAAACATACCGCGCTGATCTTGATGTTCAATTTATTTTTCGAAGACTAGTTCCATAATATTTCTTTGCTAAGGTATAAATCTAACAAACTTCTCAGGGCAGCGTGCTGCAAGTGACATCATGTAAAATATACTTAATAGCCATCGTAAAACGATATTATAAATCGTTTTTTACACTCTAACGGTCCAACTATAATATAGGTGTCGAGATTATAAATGGGGGCGTAGGGCTGCGTACAGGTTGATTCCCTGCAGTTACCTGCTTACCTAAATCGAGACAGGTAAATTGATTACTGAGCAAATAGTTATGAATGAGTTGATTCCGTTTGGAATCTGGGAAATTCCATTCAGGAAAATGAGGGAAAAGTATTTATGAGGCAAACGGCGTGTACAAGCGTTGTAACCAAAATCTTATATTGGCAGATACTGCAATTTTCAAAAGTGATGTGTTTTAAATTTTTACCTTCTCCTCAATAGTCCTCGAGTACAGCGACCAACAATCTTAAGGGTTCTGGCAGATGTAAAATAGCTACCTACGACAATGATTGACAACATTTAATAAGTTAATAGCATACATAACCTACGCATTCGTAGCATAATTAATTAAATTGTGACAATTGACCAAATTTAATAACTAAAAAAAAAAAATTCGGGAGTCTTGTCAGCCAACCTCCTCTTGATGTCTCCTGAATCCTGGATAACTCCGATGGATATGCCGAAGTCCGAGAATCAACTTAACGTGTTCCTACTGGCTACTGCAGGGAATCTATCATACGTTCCCCAAATGAGCTCGGGAATCGATTAGGTAATACAAAAAGTAAGTCTCTGGAATAAACTCACCCACACCAACACATGGCATATTAGGTATATCACAGTCGTCGTATTCGATGGGTTTGTTTCATTTATAACTAAAATATATTTTTTTATGGAGATATAAGGAAAAAATTGCGTTTGGCGAGAAAGTAGAAAATGTACGATATGTGGGTACCTGCAATATATAAATTGGCCTACCGCTTAGAACCTATATAGCAGGGGTGTCCAACCCACGGGCCGCGGGCCACATGCGGCCCATGATAGGTTTTGATGTGGCCCTGTAGTATATTTAAAAACCATAAATTATTTAATATGTTTAAAATAAGAAAAGAAATTATTAAAAATGAAACCTATAAGGTGCCGATACCTATTTTATATTGATTAATTAATGTTGTATGTGAATGTGTTATCGTAATTACTGCAACGATGGCAGAAGCGAAAAAATAAAATGTATCATTATAAAAATGTATTTGGCCTACGATAACGCTTCTACTTACTCAATGTGGCCCCAGGGGCGTAATAAAGGGAGGATATGAGGGTGATAAATCCCCCCCCCAGAGCATATATCATAATAAATCAATTGTACTAAATCCTGATGATATGATTGACGAGTTGACCACCACTGTACTTGAAAATTTAGTATTTTGTGTGTAAAAAAATGTCTATCCCCCCTAAGACAAATTCCTAATTACGCCACTGTGAGGCCCGGTATTCCCAAAAGGTTGTATGCCCCTGCTATATAGTATATAGGTCCGGATTGGGTAGGCGAGCTACCGAGAAAATCTCGGCGAACCGCTCAAAATGTGGGCCGGTTATGATAGTGTTTAGTCGTAATTTTATTTCTATATGGTAATGAGAAATAATTAGTGCATACATTAGCAGAAAACATAATTATTGAATCGAATTATTAAATCGCACTACAGTTGTAGCTGTATTTAAAAGTTGCAGGGAATCCAAAAACTCGGTTGGCCGATCCGACCTGTTGCCTATCCGGTGCTGTTAGTATATTTTTTTATTCGGGTTAGGCGTCGTCATAACGCAATATTATAGGAACATTATAATATCACATTGGGGACACTTATTATATTATTATTATAATTTATACATTAGGTTAGGTTATATATTATACATATTATAGTATGCTTATAATAATATCGCATTATAGACTCCGAGGACGAAAATAATAATTTTTCTCCGTTACACATTTTACAGTACCGCGGCAGCAACATAATATAATGCATAAAGTATACCGGAGTGCACGCGGTTCAAGGAATCCGGTCCGAGCCCAAATATCGTTGCCTATATATTATCTAATATAATAAAATAGCTAAAATCAGGTCGTCCTACATACCTATATGCAATAATATGCATGTACCCACATTAAATGGAGGCGCTCATTAGATCCATTTGATGTATATAAACGAACCGAAGCTAAAAAACAGAGACACGAATATTATAGTTTATCGTTGCGCGTGTTATTAATGTTTTTGTTAAAAAAAAAAAATAACCCGAAATGTCGCAACGTTTGAAAACGAATTATAATTATTATGTCTGAATATTATTACTATTATTATTATTATGATTATTACCTATATATGATTTATTTTTCCCGAGTTATTTTCCTCGGCCGATTTTCCACACAAAAACGTCGCTTAATATTATATGCATTAATACCCGGATAACGTGTTTGGATATATAATACGCGTAATTATATGTTTATAGATAGCATTGTTGAATCAAAAGTTCAGTTCAAGAGTGTGGTAGGTACCTATATTATACAGCTGCGGTATAGAAGGTCATCCGTGGAGGTATACGATTGTTGCGGGGAACTATGATCTCGATTAAAATTTGTCCGCAGTCAAATTAATACAGTCACGCCGAATGTTTGGCGTAATGCATTCACCTTCAGACCAAATCGGTAAAAAATAAGAGTATATATTATATAGGTACTCCTGACACCGGTTGAATATATAACATGGAGTAGGTATTATGATATTTATAATACTAAAGTTCACATTGCACACGTTTCTCCGACGTAATAATAAAGGTCGAATTTATTGCAATCTGACATGAAAACGGATTTACACGAGTTTGCCATCTAATCTCGGAAAACAACTTTAATGAGTGATGGCATACATATTTGCCCACGACTGAGAAACCAAAACAAATTCATTGAGATTCTTTAAAATCATTATTTCCTCGTCGTGTGACTTCTATATGACGTATGTGATATCGTTTTTTTAATATAAAATATTTAAAAAAGTCGAATACACGATTATATTGTTTTAGGCGCATTATTCTAGAAAAAATATCAAATTTTGATGGGTTGTCGAAAATTTGGAAGGAATGCACAATACCTGCGTCCGGTATTTCGATTGCAGATATATTTTTGTGCAAGCCTATATATATGACCATATATTTACACATGACATATATATATGACCATATATTTACATATGACGTATATATGATATATCGTTAGAAGGAGGGACTCAACGTGGATAAATAAATTGTCTATATATAGGAAGAATGTGTAATCCACCCACAATATTCGAACAGTCCTATAAAATACCTATAGGTACTATAGATGGCCGATCAAATTCACTAATTTTTACACGTCCAGATTTCGAATGGTCGATTTTTATTAATATACTTTTGAACATCTAACTGTATTCGTGTTTTATCGTGTTTCCCTTTAGAGTCATAATATTATATGGTTTGAGACTTTGAGTCCGCAAAATTATTCGTATTTTTTTAAATCGTTTAATAGTATTATTATAATCATTCAGGTACGACACACTTTGAATAATGTACTTACTAGACACTATAGTATAGTAGAACCTCGATTAACCGTCAGTCTCGGGACCAAAGCTTTGACGGATAATCTAAAAGACGGTTAAGCGAGCAACAAAAATTTAAACATATATACATATTATTTATTTTTTTTTTTTAGTAATTACTTATTGGTTCATTATTATTTTTTTTTAATTTATTAAAAAGTTTTATTATTTACAATTACATACATACTTAACAATTAATATTATAAAAATCGGTTAATTTTTGTTGTTTTAAACATATTACGTGTTTTTTTGGTTGCCATATCTCTTATTCTTCGAAGCAGTAATA
This sequence comes from Neotoxoptera formosana, assembly GCA_022818045.1. Lineage (NCBI taxonomy): Eukaryota > Metazoa > Arthropoda > Insecta > Hemiptera > Aphididae > Neotoxoptera > Neotoxoptera formosana. The sequence goes on along the minus strand of CM040633.1, from coordinate 9,139,262 downwards.
GGTAGCTGAGTCGCATCAGCTTCAGTTTGTTGTTCAAACCCACTCAAAGCATTTGGAAAGCATGGATTCTGCTTCAGCGTGGGTAATAGTTTTTATAGGTTCTTCAAATTCCTGTTCACTTTCGTCATTTTCTTCTGGACCATTTTCCTTTAATACTTGTTGAATAAGTTCGTCGTCACTTAAGAACTCAAAACCTGCGTCAAGTTTATCTATATCCATCCACTTGGCCACATCGTTAATTTCAATCTTTTCTTCCGTGGGTAACGCCTCAAGTGTCCTGACGGTTAAACGAGAAAGACGGTTAATCGGGGGACGGATAATCGAGGTTCTACTGTATATATACTTAACACGTTTAAATTGTTTTGAAACAACCATTCGACATATGCTGTATTCGTCATACACCGACCAATGTTCACGATTTGCTGTTGATCGTCCACGGTGAGGCGTGGCCGTCCGTCAACGCATATCTACAATAATTATATACATGCAAATATATAGTTCAATACTCACCCACCATGATCTCAAAATTACTCTGAAATAAGAATTCTTAAACGATTATCATACCCAGCATTCGGCGTTAACTAATATATAAAACATCGCGGAGATGTGGGTTATATTATATATAATATAGTGTATAACTTTCACAAGAACCTCATAGCTCATGAAGAGCCAATCATCATTCGTGTTTGAACTTTTGAAGTTTCACCAACCAATATATTTTGCTGTCGAAGGTTTGCTCAAATTTTCGATAGGAACTAATTTTTTTTTTTCAACAAAACTATGTACAAATTATAAATAGGTGCACATAGAAACACTATATAGAATAGGTGCATTCTAATATAGTAACAGTCATATATTATATCTGTTAAACAAGTACCGAAATGTACATTATCACAACTATAACACGTTATGCGTTTGATTAATTATTTAATACAATTATACAAAAATGAGTATAACACCACGTTCACGTTTATCAAGACTTATTGGGCATATTTTTCATTAAGTCTGACATTATTAAAATTAATACCCTGTGCATTGGCGCATATCTAGAGGAATCATAAAATGCCAGTGCTCATGCACGAGGTATACATGAATAGTGTGACTCTAAGAAGGAGCCCATTTTTAACCCCTTGAAGAGTCTTTTTTCATAATAAGTTCATTATTAATATATTTAAGATTTAGTTTTAAAAATAGCCTCGAAAACAGAGATGTATTTAGACGATTTCATAACCCCTGTGACGTTATTAATTGAAAAAGTGACTTGAACTCAAACGAAACTCAAAAAACACATTTTTGTAAAAAGTAACTTTTTCTTTTACAAAAAGACAAATTTCATATGTGTTTGACAATAAATATTGATATGATATTTACTGAACTTTTTATTTTTCTTAGAGGGAAGACCCGCGCGCTTGCATTACGTGACAATGAAGTTTGCGGACGTCTAAAATTATAAATAAATTATCAAATGTCAATCTTACCCGATTCGCACACCTCATAATATATATATATAGATAGATAATATAATTATAATTGTAACGAAAACATCGACTTACTACGTAACGCGCAGAGAGGTGCTTAACGGTTTTCAGGTAGATTATAATATAGGTACCTAAACGCATGTAACATATTTAAGCCGATGACGTTTTTCGAACAGCTTAAAAAATCTGAGCTACAGAAGTTAAAAGTAATAACCGCTTCACAGTATGATTAAACGTATAGACGCGAACGTGTTAAAAAATAAAGTGCGGTAGTCGACTGTTAATTATTGTAAGGTGTAAACTGATTAACCTAACCGGACCTGAGTGGTCTATTGTACCTGTATTATGTTTATTATGTATTGTCAGTTATTACTTATTAGTACGTGGCAAGTGAAACACAGCAATTATTCACATTGTCCGTTTCGGCGTTTAAGTCGCTGCACCTCTATAATGTATAGGTATGCATGCCGTCAGCGTCTTGCCATCGTATATTAAATGAAATGAGGCTGTGCATTTAATGCACTAAGAACCTGTTGCGTATATGAGATGTGCATAAATGCATTTATACATTAATAATTTCAGGAGAAATATGCTGCTCTAAAAACTCCGTAATTTGAACATTTTTAAATTACTCAAAATCGAATTTTAAAACAAAATTGTGGAATAAATAACAATAATAGCAGGTAATTATTTGAATAATATCTTATTATTATCCTAACATAATATTATATAAATATGTTGAATACATTTTCGTTTATGCTTAAGACGTGTGATTATAATATAGGTATAAATTAAAATTTTACAACAAACAATCGAAAATCAACAGTTAAATCACATTATCGTGGACTGCCTGGAAAGGATATTCCAAGGAAACATGAGAGAATTAATTGACCTAACAGAGAGTGTCGTAGAGTGGATAACCAAATTAGATATTAAATTGTTGTGATTTATTGTATTTTTGTTTATAGTATTATTTGTTGATTATATGTGATTTTTATGACTTGTTATACTTATATTTTTATTAACATAATATATTTATTTTGCAGTATTGCGGTGTTATGTGTTAAATGAGTGTAATAGTTAGTAGCCATACGATAAATAAATAAATAGTTGTGTTTAGTTATTTTGTAAAATGTATTTGTACGGCTCACTAAAAAAAAGATCGTCAAAACTCTAATTTAAGGGGAGGCAGAGATTTTTGAAAATTTACAAGGGGGGTATAGAATAAAAAAAAGGTTGGGAACCACTGCAGTAGCGGATACAGGAGGGGATAAGGGGGCATTTGTACCCTCCCCCAGCACCATAGTAGCCCTATGTTTTAGCCAGTGTTTACTGTTTTCCACTATAGTGCATGATGTCGTGTAGATATTATATTATTCATCTTTCCGTAATTACAGGTTTCAATTTCTATAAGCGCGTTTATTGTAAACGTATTGTGAAATATTACAATAATTCTAAAAGATTTCCGGTCGTATGTGAATATAATAGTATAATGGCACATTAGAGATGCTTGTATGCTAAAAAGTGTTAATTTTAAAATGTATACCTACCGGATTTTATAATATTAATATTAGTATGGACTTTTGATCTACTAATTATTATACTTAAATCAGTTATTTAATTTATTACAGTATAGTTCTTATTTTATTAATTTATTGTACTAATCGTAGACTTTAATATTGATGCTGTAAAATAGTTTAGTACTTTTGCCTCTCCCTCCAAAAAAAAATTAAGCACTAGATTCACCACTTGGTATAAGGTACATAAACTTTAGCTTATATATTATATTTAATCCAATATTAATTGTCTCTAATTGGAATACTAACTTTTATTAAATTTATTTAAGATATTATATTATTAAACTATCTCACCTGTAGGCTATATAATAATATGACGTAATGTTTTGAAGTATTTTAAATATAAAAATGAAGAGTAAAAACAGGTTTAGAATGTGAATTTTGTGTTACAGATCACTATACTGATAGGGTACTTATCTTCTAAAGTAGTTAATTTGTAGTCAAAAATGTTGAATTCACAGGTGCTGAAAATCAAAACAAATTATTTATGTTTTGATTAGTTATTGTGAATGATGCTGCGCATATCCACAAATCAAGTGTCGTATTAAAATAATGGTCAGTGATATAATTCAGAAATAATTGCGTTTTCTATTTTGGCCTACTACCTGTCTATATACCTATAGTTTGACGTTTCAAAATTACGTAAACGTGGCGCGTAGGTTTATTGTTATTTATCGTCTATACTATAATAATAGTAATAATATATGAGAACATGTATTTGCTTTTTTTGAAAGTACCTAAACAAAAGAAAGAACCGTCTTTATTAACATAAAACACAGTACCTATACCCGAATTTAAGACAGCGTCCAAATAGGCAATTTCATCAGTAATCGAAAATTATAATATAAAATATGTATTATTTATACAATATAGTTATTGTTATAAATTGATAAATAATAGTGTCCAAACATCAATTGTTAATAATGCAATAATACAAAGCGATGAAGATGTTGATGGCTAAAAAAAAATAAAAAAAATAATAGAATTAAATTTAAAAACTACGCAGTGGTATCACAGGATATCAACTCCGTCCCATTATTATAGATAATAATATATATATTATCTATGCTTCACCCACGCCCCCACTACTCAATATACTTATATACCCACGCTTTTCACAAATCGTGTATTGTAATATAATTTCAATAACAAATTGTCATTTCTCAAAATAAAATATATTGTACTAAGAGGACGCTACATGTGTTGTCTCAGTCGTACAAATGTATACAACATTACAAAAACAGTTTTGCGAGGGATAGAACCACTCAGGCTGTAGTCACAAATAAGAAACGAAATTTTCACCGCATAAAAAGGAAAACTTAGGCTGTGCAATATCATTTTTATTTTTTTTATATCGGAACTACGAAAAAAGGTGTAATGGTTATGGTTTCAAAATCCATTATTTTTGTGTTTTTCAAACTTCAAAAAACTTTTTTCGTAGTTCCGATACCGAAAAAATTAAAACGATATTGCACAGCCAAAGTTTTCCTTTTTATGTGGTGAAAATGCCGTCTCTTAGTTATTACTGTAACCTTCTCCGTTCTTTCCCAAGGAAAACATTTTTTGCTATGGCTTATTACATATTTTATGAGACGGAGACACCACGATAGTGTGGCGTGGCGTCCTCTTAAAAGACGAAAAAAAAATGTCAAACACATTGAGCAAAATAATAGATAATTCATAAAAAACGTATATTCCCTTTTTAACGCGATTTATACGTCGTAGGTGACTAAGGAGTGTCTAAACCCATCTGGGAGATTTATTTAATTAGAATACTAATGGATAAACCCTATTGAATATTGATTATTATTGCTAAATATTCGTCGAGATAATAATAATTATAATATCAGCGGATTTTGTGACGCCACCTGTGTAGTCGACGCGATCGATTGAATAAATCTGCACATAATGATAATATGATAACAGTATTTATAATGATCACCACAACATACTCGACACGGTAATATAGCTCGTGCTAAAAAACTTAAAACCAAATATACATTGTGGATTGTATAATATTATGACGGTCAGGTCGTACGTAGTATATTATGCTGCAACCGACAGATTTTTTACGCAATTCGATATTTAATTAACATGTATTCTTTAACGGCGGAGTTACGGTAAAATGATAAATCGCACTATATGCAGGTGAAAAAAATATATAATAATGACGATAAAGGATATAAACTCGTGTTATGCGTACCTATATACGTATGCGGATACCTATATATATATACGTTATCGCGTGTACATTGTGATATATAATATCATATATATCATCATATATACTCGCATGTTATAACCGTATACTATACACGTGTGTATATATTGTGTTCGCGTAAGGTAAATAACACGCACTCGCTTCGAACACGTCGACTCATTGGTTTCCATTATATTTTATGAATATAATAACATATTGTGTGTAAGTCACTACTAATTGTGTGTATAGGTACATCTATATATAATATAATATACTATATATAACGTGAAAAATGACTACCAATAATAACAGCCGTTAATGTCGTGCAGCTGTATTTTACCGCCGCGCCGTCCGCCGGTACGTTTTCGAATTCACATATATCACTCGAAACGGCAAGTATACGCGTCTAAACAACACGTCATGATAAAAAATAATATATATATATATTACAATGATCACACGCGGTATTCATAATATAGACATATTGCAGTAAAGGTAGTGACGCGAGTAGGTAGAATTTAATTGTTGTCGATTAGACATATAATATGGCACACGTAAACATAACATTGGTGTAAATAGACATACAATAATATGGTAACTGCGACCGACTGCAAGTACCTTATATATACTTGAATACGAAAATATCGTTCATAGCATAATAATAATTAAGGCTGGGACTTAAACGCCGCATAAAAACGACCTAAAAGCTCTAAATAATGCACTAAAATATTTTTTCATTCTTAATAATTTTGGTGTAATTGGATAAATCATTAAATAACTTTTAAAAGAGTGTAAAAGAGTTGCACAGACATAACCGATCTTTTTGGGTTTCTTTATAATTTGAAAAAAAAAAACAATTATTTCCATACAGTTTAAAATTATTTTTTATAATTTAATACGTGGACCTACTTTATAATTTGTCAAATTTACATAAAAAAAACCATGTAAAAATCTTAAAACACAATTTAAAATTTAAATTTTTGATTCAAAAACTCCAAAAATCACCAAAAAATTAAAAAATGACTTTAAAATTTAAAATTGTCAAAAAATGCAAAATCAAAACGTTTTATTCTAATTCAAAAATACACAAAGCGTAGGTATGTGTTATAAAACGAACATTGCAAATCACGGCCCTCAATAATAATATAATACGCCAGTAATAAGGTAATATATTTGGTTACCGCGTGGTCCGTGACGGAAAAGTCTGGACGCCGACAAACAACCGCGGGAAAATTGAGTCCTAGCGGTGATCAGTGCACTGCAAACGACGTTTATGTATTTTGATTATTTTATTAATGAAGGTAGAACGAAATATAAAAGTTTTAGAAATCATCTATACACAGTAGTTTGAGATTGCTTTTTAAAAAAAAAAACTGTTTAATATCGTTTCTCTATTATTTTGTACTATTCAAAAACGTCCAAACTTTAAACTTTTCTGTGGCGACAGGGGTACAAAATATGTATGTTTAAATCTTACGTGAGCTGTGAGCATTTTACAACAAAATATTGAGTTTTTAATATCTTAAGTTTATTGCTTTCGTTCTAATATAGTACATACAATATAGCTACAAATGTCACAATTTAAATATAATAATATAAAAATATGAAATTTTTCAAAATAAACGAACAATAATATTATGCAAATGAGTTATTTTTTCATAATGAACAAATAGGTGCAATTCAAATATAACATAATATTAAAAATCACAATTTAAAAATAATAACATAAAATATATAGATATTCACGCGGATATTTCTAAAATAGTTTCGTCGTGTACAATAACGTCGTTGTGATCAACCCACCATACATGCAACTGTCAACTAAAATGAATATAATTATGAGTTTTGCGGAATGATCCGTACGAAGGCCATTCGAACATTTTGATTTGGGTATGGAGTGCTGCAGTTCTTATCTTGTAGAGTTTACAGTAGAAGCTGCATATGTTGTGATAAAATATTTTGGATTTCCGTCAAACCTCAATATTCGGAACTACCAAAACAAGCAATGTCGCATTCTCTACTTCCGTTGGCTTCGCGTTATTAATTAATTGACTGCTGAGATTCTGAGCTGAGCGATGAATGTATAATACTGATTGAAAAATTGGACCTCGTTGATACTGCTGCAAGGAGATACCATTTTTAAATTTTCAGTGGTTTATTTCTCAAAATGATTGTCAAAGAAATTGGATAAAAATTAATTCATTTATTTTCTAAATACAATTTTTCTGGCTTGAAATAAACTAGAAAAAAAACCAATATTACGATAATATTTATTTGTTTATAATTTGTTATTTATTATGTTTATTTATTGTTTGAAACAGTTATTCAAAACATCTCATTAACTTTCTAGAATTCGTTTGTCACTGTTATACCTACCTAATACTTGTGAAAAAAAGTTACAGTCCTTACAGTTTTTCGATACACGCGCCATATAGATTTGCGTTCAGTCTAAAGCTCGTCTTTAACAAGTTTAAAACTCAGCTAAAACTATTTTGAATACATTATGTCTTCCGAAAATGTTGGTGTCCTGGAGCTTGCCGGTACTGATGATTGGTTAGTATCAGACACAATGGATTTGGCCGTTCGTAAGGTCAGCCGCCCACTGAAGTTCGGGGCAGCGCCCGAACTTACCATTCAGACGTTAGCATCCACGAACAAACTTTGTCTGTCACTCGACGTTGGAGGATTTTCTCTAGAGCACCGCGGACCCTCACTTATAGAGAAGATGGACTTGGCAGTGCAGCCGATCGTTAGTAAGGTACTTATTGCGTCCAAATCGTTAAACGCCGAGGCACCCATTTTTGTTCCGAAAACCGTCGAATCCTGCAGGACAATTACGAGGGTAAGTGAATTCGAACCATTTTTCCAAAGATTACAAGTCTATTGTAATCTAATTCGCACGTTAAGCGACCAAAAACATTAATGTGGCTCAAAAACAATTTATTGTATTTACAATATTATATTCCATATTAACTACTGTGCAGGATTATATAATAATATGAGTGTGAGCTTAAGATGAATTTATCTAGATATGATATCTAGATAAAAACTTCATATCTTTATCTTATCTAGATAAAAAATAAAATTGACATCTAATTTTCATCTAGATAAAAATTATAGCCACCTAGATAAATTTATCTAGATAATTCTCAAAATCTGTAGCTAATAAATAATAATTAGTAATAACTATTCTACAATATTATCATTTAATATAAAATAAATAACGAAATAGGAAATCTCATTTATATTACTTGCAAAAATTGGTTCTAAAATAGTTTTACATAGCATTTATTAATAATGCATTATGTATGTGTAATGTGTATGCATGGGAGGTGGGAATTACTTATAATTTTATAACGGCCTATACGGGTAAGTCTCACGCAAGTAGTACGAAAGCCGAAAGATCCTTTATAATATATAAGTAATAGAACCTGAGATACCGCACCATAGGTCGAAACTGGTTATTATTGCAGCTGCGCGGCGGATGGTTTATAAATACTAAAATACGGAAATAATTGTTGATAAGAAAATCAAGAAGTGCTATAAATAATTGTCATTACCCGGACATCAATTCTATGAATTCGTATTTTGTTGTGTCTACATAATACACTACTATACAACAATTATATTAATTTTTATGCCTATATAAATGCCTTACATAAATATCTAGATAAAAGTGATTTTATCAATCTACATCTAGATAAATTCAATTTCTACAGTATCTATCTATATCTAGATAATTTTAAATTCAAATATCTTATCTATATCTAGATAATTTTTTTTTATCTAAGCACAACACTGGTAAGGTCAGCCGCCCACAGAAGTTCGGGTCGATGCCCGAACTCTCCATTGATTCGCCAGTAGTGTACACGGTCAAGTCTGCTCCACCGGTGCCAGCTCCAATCCAGAGAAAATCCGTGTGGAAGAGAACAAAAAAGTTCGTATGGAAGCGCGTAGTGTATGTCGCACGCCGGATTTGTTATTGCGGATCTTCCGTAGACGAATAATAATATTTGTTCGCAACAGTTGTTGCTATTGTTATGTTAAAATATAAACCGTTTCGTTTGAAGTGATCTTCTGTTATTTGTATTTATTTTTGTGTAATAAACTAATAATACTCTCGCGGAACCGAAATCGAGATTAAATTGATTAGATTCAGTTTTATATATTATAATAATTGTATACTATAAGGCAATAATATGTGTATAATATGGTTGTGGTGATAGACTTAAGAACAGCAGGGAAAAAAGAGTGGCAGGTTTTTACTGCCCTCGGGATAAACCACTCGTGAGCAGTGCCATACTGATATAAATATATTATGTGATATCGTAATGCGAACCTATAATATTATAAAATATTGAGGTTAATAGAGGTAAACGACATCGGGCCCATAATTCGAAACTGCATTCGACATGATATCTATATTATAATATTGTGGTACAACGTTGAAATACGCGCACTATTGTACGTGAGCGTACGGAATAAAAGGTGAGAAATAAATAAAAGAACTGCTTATATAATCTCAACCCCTTTTATTCATGGGTCACGGAATGGTCTTTGTCCTAACTGTTCCCCTTCTACATCAGTTACGACGTATCGGTCGTATCTCAGTTCCCGAGCTATTTATGGTACGGCCCTTTATATTTAGGCTCTAATTTTCTGCTCCGTCCTGAGGCCGGCGCCTCCCACTTAATTAATACCAAATCTCCCTTATGAAACTTTTCGGGTCTTGTCTTTCGTTGTGTCGTTTTACGTAATTCCTTTTCTCGATTTTTCCGTAGA